>VDFB02252616.1:172786520-173106138 GCA_007258455.2 Sequoia sempervirens
AAATAAGGATTGAAAGCATATATATGGGTTTACATGCATCCAAAAAAAGTGAGAGATGATGCTATCAAAGATTCTTGAACTTAAGAATTTTCCATGGAACAAATATGTACATATAGGGGAGAGGACCCAGTAGTCGTGCACCCTAACTTCGCGCTTCTAATTATCCTACCTCGAAATTTCAAATCACTCCCAATTTTTTACAGCAGCTTACTTGGCAAGTTCTCTACTTATAACTAAGGTTTCAGGGCCACATCATCAAATATGATGCCACATCAGCATGCATTTTTGTCAAGGTGTCCAAAAAGGCCCCAAAAAAAGTGAGACCAATTCTCGTGCATTACATCATGAGTAGTTGAGCGCTGATGTGGTATCATGTGATTGGTTGCTTTTTAGATCAAAAGCATACATTTTGTTTACTTATGGGTAGTCAAATCACAACTATTGGACATTATATAAATGACTATTGGGTATTATATTCACGATTGGGTGCACGACTATTGGACCCCGCACAACTATTGGGCCCTCTCCCCTAATTGTAATTTACACAAAATGATTTACAACTATGTACAAGTTACTATAAGTTCTCATTTGAACATGTATAGGGTTACAAGTGAACTTGAAAACTATGGATATAATCTAAGTCAAAGATTCTAGTTCAGCTTGCTCTTCAATAACATGTAATTTTTTTTTATGATCATCACTATCTAGTTTCCATTTTCTTTGGCCATGTGCATGTGGAACTACATGAAGATGTTGAGTGGTAGAAATTATTAAGTGACTATATTGATATACCTTGTTATAAGGTTGATAGTCAACAAAATAAATCCCATGTTGAACAACTTTGACTTGTTTTAGATATGTCCCTTGCACTACAATAGAATCTATGTGGTAAACATGAAGCTAAGCTAAGACATATGAACATGTGCAACATTCTCATGCTCAATGTTTGTACAATATATATTTAATGTTTATAATGTAATGTGCACATGTGAATACAATGTATATAAAATTTTAAATTTAAACTCACCTATGGGAAATGACATTCCATCACTTGTTTTAGGTTGTGTTAGCTTATTCCTTTCTTCTGTGCAACACAATAAATAATAGCTAACACCTTCAATGTTTCCAGGCTCTACTATGACTGCAAAAACATCTCATGTACACCAAATTTACACAAAAAAATTTAGAAATGTCTCTAAAGATCATTAACTAGATATATATAATATTTAAATTATTGAAAAATTACACATGTGTACCTTTTCTAACCAATCCTAAAATATAGTCATAATCAATTGAAATCAAAGGAATGTCTTCAAATATTTCTTCCTCATTTTCATCATATGTTTTTGAAACAACTAGTGGCTCCATATCCCATTTACCAACATATCCAAGTTCTTGATTGTTGCATGCATAATCAGAGTTTCCCTCAATGCACTTAGTGCAAAAACAAGAGTAATCCCTTATGTCTAATATCCATCCATGGTGACTATCTGAACTCCTAACACAATGCAAAGATCTTGTTTTTTCTACCCTCTTGCATCCATGCATCGATCTTCTATCCACACCTAGATAAATATGTACAACAAAAAACTTATGTGAAAAAATATGTATATATATATTTTAAATTTAAATAAATTCAAATTTTTGATTTAATGTAATTTATACATACCTGATATCTCCCAAAACACTCTATGTGGCATGTGTTGGTTTGTTCTTGAAGATGTGCCGACCACATTTGATGCAAAGTTTCTTGCACCATTCAACAACATCATGTGCATTGTCTAGACAATCTTCTAGATAACTCATTTGATGCTTTCTTAAAGCTCATTTGATGCAAGCTCTTGCTCCATCATGCTCACCCTTTCCATGCCCACTCTAAAGAAAACTCCAAACATGTGGTATTTTGTAGATTTTATGATATCTACAAAGTGCATAGAATGACCGTGAAGATTTGAATTGTGCTGTACATCCATCTGACCATACAAAATGATTTTCAAATTTTACACCTTTGCTTCTCAAATTTTCAAAAAATATTGTAAAGCAATGTTGGAAAAAATGTGTGTCATGCTCTTTATCATCACTAATATAAAAATGATATTCTTTCTTAATGGCTCGTTCTTCATCTGTACTCTCAACACCATCCAATTCTGATTGTGCATGTTGATAACACACATGAACCATAATAGTGATCTACTTTGAAAAGTATTACTCTGATTGAATCTCCTTTTGATGTACAAAGGAGTAATTTTCTACAAAGTCAACTATTGATAGAATTGTTCCACGTGGGAAAGTATCTCTCAATGTTTGAAATTGTTGTGCTTGCCACTTAGCAAAAAATGAATGCTATATGTATGGTCATATCAATTTTTGAAAATATTCCATAAATTTTCCAATGGGAATCTCCTCTTCTACATGGTTCAACCTTGTGGATTCTTTCCCAAAATTTGTTAACTTTACATACTTGTTAGTATGCATATGGGATGGGAAAAAAATTATTCTAGCGTACATGGAATAACTAGATCCTAGTTTAAATGAACCAAATAGTAAACAAACAAGTTATTTCATTGTGGAGTTTGTAGTTATTTAATTCATAGGTATGCACAACATATCTAGTAATTTTAGAATTTTGTTAAAGTGTCAAAAATGTATATTAGAGGTATAATTTGAATTGAATTTCAAGCTGTAAAAAATGTATAATAGAGGTATAATTTGAATTAAATTTGAATTGAATTTCAAGTTACTTGTCAAAAATGTATAATCTAGAGGTAGAATTTGAATTGAATTTTCTTAATTATATTTGAATTGAATTTCAAGTTACTTGTCAAAAATGTATAATCTAGAGGTAGAATTTGAATTGAATTTTCTTAATTATATTTGAATTGAATTTCAAGTTACTTGTCAAAAAGATTATATCTTGTTCTTAACTCAATGGTTCATGTTTCTTAAGTCATTTAAAAAAAAAAAATTTATTGTGATCAACATGAATGAACTTAATTATAAAGTGGCATTGATTTCCCTAAAATTCTACTAGAGATCAAATGTATATTGAATATAAGGAAATGTAAATTGTAAGGGATCATAAAATAAGAAAACATATATGTATATTGAATATTTAAAGCAAATGCATACATATATTATGTGTAAACATGTTTAAACCATAAGAAAACACATGTACATACATGTAAAGGGTTCAATGTATAAACATAACACATATTATAAGCAAAGAGGCAAATGTATGTATATATCATATAAGAAAATATATGTACATATCATATAAGAAAAATGTAAATTAAAGATCATCAAATGTCAAATATTAAAGATCAACAAATAAGAAAATGTATGTATATCATATAAGCAAATGTAAGTTAGAGATCATCAAATATCAAATACTAAAGATCATCATAAGCAAATACATGTGGTAAACATTATAAATCTAGTGTGCATGGACTAATATGAATGTCTACTCCTACTTGAATGGCCATCTGAATGAGAACGGCCTTGCTCTGATGGATGTGTTGAGCCCTATAAATAAAATTGTGTACATGATGTGTTAAATACATATAATTTATATTAAATAAATTTTATGAAAGCTATTTTTAAATAAACTTGTATTTTTAAATATCAGTCTAGATCTTTGCATACATAAATATTGCATGTACATATACACATGTGATTATAAAAAAATGTAAAACTCACATGTCCATTGGCAACAGATTAATCTACAGAGTCACGTCAATCATACACATGATCTGGACCAAGGCTAGGAGGGATATGAGGTATGTCCACCTATAACAATATATATACATATATATATCAACTTACATGAATATATAGTTAATTTTTTTTTTTAAATAATGAAAAAAAGAATTGAAACATGCACATGCACACATACATGCAAACCATTTGATATCGGATGGCCTAAGTCCTCTGAAACGATAGCCTCCACCATATCCACCAAATGATTAAGTAAAGAATCAAAATCTGCATCCATCTGATCTATCCCATGTGCCAAAATTGATGAATGTAGAGGACTATGAAGGTGAGATGGCATCAGTGATGATGAACCAGAACCAATCATCATTTCAGTAAAACCCATAGTCTGTGCAACTGCCAAATGAATTGTAGGTGGATCCTCATGCACACTAGTGGTCGACTGAGAGTGATGGGATCTTGGAACTGAATGACCTCTGCATCTCAAATGATCTGTGACATGCTCTATATTGATCCCATTGTCTGATGCAATGTGGACATATGCCTCTAATAGGTCCTCAACCAAACAATGTAGAGTCATGCATGCCATATCTCCTATAAGTGCATCAAGCTATGTAGGAGTAGGGATGCTGATCACTGTAAAAGGATCCATGGTGGTCCACTGTGCTGAAAATGGCATGGATCAAGAATGTTTGGATATCAAATACTGGCCTACATGATTATTAGATATCCTAGTGGTGGCACCTGCAATGTCACCTACAGTGTCATTTTCTTCCTTTTAGGAAGCAACAACAACCTCATCTACTATGGGGCTAGAGCTAGGGTGAGAGCAAGATACCTCTCACCAACCAATACCCTAAACACTGGGGGTGGTATATTTGCTCAATGATAGGTGGGCCTATCAGCAATCCTGCCACGCCCCTAACTAGCATATGGTGGAATGCCTAGGTACTTGACTTTGAGGCCCAAATGGACCTCAACATACAACTACTGAACAAAATACAATGGAACTTGGTCATTTTTTGTGTATAGACCATGTGCTAAGGGAAATCGTGGGTAGATCAATGAGGCCATAGCATGATCGACACATCTAGTGACCTGGTATCTCCTAACCTTACACACATTTTGATAAAATGGAAAGTAAATGGCTTTTATCATTTCTTTGGTCACACTATCCTGTATTTGTTTAAGGGGAACGTCACCATGTATTTCTTCCCACATGCGGGAAGGAATAACAGCTATTCTATCTAGGGAATATGCACTAGTCCTCTCAAGTTCATCTTTTAGTTTTTCTAGACTATGTAATATTAACATGCATGGTTCACTATATATCCCCGGGTTTGCACCCTGTGCTAATGAATCTCTCAATTTTTTAATCTCATTAGTGGTATTTCCAAACAAATTTTCTGCAGGTGGAACATCTTCATTTTTTACGTTATATATGTATGTACACCTAAAGAAGCAATGAGACCTTGGTAAATAATATATCTAGATGTAGAGAATATATTTATCTTAAACAGTTCTAATAATTCATCTACTCATCAATAATGTTTTCATACCATTAACAATTTAAAAAGAATTGTAAGAAAACTATAATCTATAACATAACATCCTTAAATGGTTCAAATTTTAAATGAAACAATGAAGGGAAGAATAAGAAAACAAAGATTACTGTAAAATTATTTGAAAATAATTGGGGATAAAAATATATAATCTAATAGTTGTTAACATAAATGAACTTCAAAATAGGATTATGTAAGTGAAAAAAAAGTTCTATTGCCTTGATTGAACCTAAATTTATCTAGTTAAGATATGTCTAAAATTAAGAATTCACACTAGAATATCAATATTCCATAAGAATCTCATAAAGAGGTATATTTAATGGAAGATAATATAAAATCCTCCATATGAGGATGAATTTTATCATTACATTATGAGTGAATCATCTCAATTATATAGCCAAGAACATAAATAAATTATAGATTGGAAAGCAAATAATCAATCATTTATCATATTTTTATATGTATAAAGTTTAGATACCATCAAACTATTTAAACTTATAGATTGCATAAAGCTATATATTGAATCATTAAAACTAATTTATTAAGAATCAAATCTAATAAATTTTTACTTCATATTGCATACTTTTTATAAATATCTCACTAATTCAACCATACATTTTATATATGTTAAAAAATATATAATTGTTATGTCCATAATTTTTCACTAGAAAAACCCAATAATTTTTTTTTTGAATCCTATAATTATGCTAATTAATACTTTAAGCATTTATGATGCAACAATAACTATCTCCAATAGAATTAACATCCTTTCTTTAATTAATTTATTGGTTGAACTTGCTAATTCGATACTCTTATTAATGCATCTCTCACTATTAACTAAACTTTAATTATTAAATTTGCAAGTATCACAATTTAATGGTTACACTAATAATATTTTCATTATAATGGTTATGTCATCATAACCCATAATGAGTTGTTCCTACTTCTATTTCTTGTTGACAGTAAGGTCAATATGGTATTATGATTATTAGGATAGTTCCTCATGACCCAATGAGGGCATTTAAAGTACTAAATATGTAACTTTTGATGGTAATAACAACATGAATAATTATATGGTTTGCATTTATTTTTTTATTTTCCTCTCATATTTCAACATCTATAAAAGGTTTTGCCAAAAATGCTATCCAATTATCAATGAGAATTAATAAGGTTAAGTATGCTAACATTAGTATTAAGGTAACTATCAATATGAATATATTGATAAGAGTATTAACAATACTCAATGTTATTAAGGATCCCTCTACAATTAATACAAACATTCTATCAATTTTATTACTCACAAATAATATTAAACTTTACTCATAATAGAAATGTTAATGTGATAGTGATATCATGTTGACATATACCCTCATTTAAATACTATTACAAATACCATCCATTAATACACATATCAATACTATAAATTTTTTTATTAATAATAGTAATAATGTATATATATATATTTACAATAGCGCATAAAAAATATTATTTGTTAGCTCATTGTTGCTTGCAAAACTTTTATTACCATCTTAGCATCCCTAATAAGATTATCAATAAAATACTTTTCTTACTCGGGTGATTTTATTTGTGACTTATTTTAGTATGACGACCCCCCTTTATATTACCCTCAACAATAGTATCACTATTTGTTATTAATATATTTAATTTTAATTCTTTTGTCTAACTCTTATATATTGTTATAGCATTTATTTAATTATTCATCTCTATTACAAAAATAATTATATGATTAAATATATTGCATACTTGTTATAAATATCTCAATAATCCAACCATACATTTTATATATGTTAAAAAATATATAATTTAACAATTTATACAACTTCTAATTATGATAAAGACAAGAATCTTAATCTATACCATTATTTTGAGTTTGGTTTAATAGAAATTGAAAAAATTATAATCATAAAAAAAACAATGAATAAACTAAGGATCATTTTAACAATGGTGAATTAGTGCCTAAAGATTGGCCTAAAAAATTACAATATTCAACATTCTCATCACAAATTATATATGAAAACTAAGGATCATTTGGTTATATATATTTTCATAGATTTAAAATTTGAATATTTATTACTATAACATGTTCATTACAATTAGATTTTTAAATAATATTGTAATAATTTATTATGTCTTTGAAATTTGTTTTGTGGATTTTAATGTTGTTTTTTAAATTTAAGTTAGAGTAAGTAGAATCTAATGAGATACCTTAAAAAGATTCAAGTTTTATAATTTAAATCTCCCTCTTATAAATATAGTTTTTTCTAGTCTTACAATTTCTTGTGTCATCTGTTCAATTATTTTAGCTATGGATTTAGCTGCAATCTTGTAGGAGGTATTAAGAAGAGTAATTAGTATCCACCCTTAGATAAAAAAAAATATTTTTCCTTTAGGAATTAATTTATCAACCCTTGATTAATAGAATTTAAATGATGGATCCCTTTGATAAAGCTACTTTTTATACCTCATAGAGTCCTCCTTGATGAATGGACATATTGTTTTAAGGAATTGTGTAGCTAAACCATCTATTCCAAGACTTTTTGAGTATTCAAATCCTTCAAGGAAATATCAACCTCCTCAAGGGTGAATAAATTATCTAAATGTGCCTATTTTTTGAGACCAATTATTTTGGGTATGCAAGTGCCAATCAATTCCTCAACTATATCTTGAAGTGGATCTCCTTCAACTAGATCAATTAAAAATTATTTGTAATGTTGGAGGAAAATGGACTTAATATCATTAGAGTTGTCATGGAACTACCTCTCTTGATCAAGGATAGATATTATCCACTCTTGAGAATGTAAGTATGTTTGAGATAACTAAAAAAATAATTTGTATCCCTTATATCCTTTCATCCAATATAAGCCTATCTCTTAATTGAGATCCTCTACCACAATTAAGTTCAAATCTTCTAAGTTTTATTTCAATGGAAGCAATCACTCATTGTAGAAAAGTTATTAGTAAGTGCTAAAGCCAAAACAAGTTTATTTTTTTCTATTTGGATCCATATTTTTTTTCCATTCTAGATCTATTTCTAGCCATATTCTTATTGTAAGATCATAGTAGGGTAGTGTGCAATAGATTTAATCACATCATTCCACAATTGTATCCACTTACCATTTTGTTGAGGTCTAGGAACATCAACCAAAGGGATATTAGGGAAGCAAGGTGTTCAATTTGATTGAGGTGGGAAGTGTTGAGCTTGAAGGATAGATTATTAGGTATGCGGAATAAGAAGTTTGAAAATTTTAAAGAATTGGGAGGTGATATGTGAGATAGGTTTAATAGAATCTACTTAAATAAGGGTGTTTTGTGGAGAGGGGACAATGGAAAGAGAAATAACTAAGTAAAATATATCAATACAACTAAGTTTCCTTTAGTTCACCATCTCTTTAGTTGGTCCAAGTGAAATAGTGATGAGTATAAGAATATTTTTTGTCTAAAATGGAATCTAAATCTCTCATGGTATTTCTAGTTAGGATGTAGGAATTCAATTATTTTTCAGAGAGTTTATGAGAACCAAACCAACTTGTATCTTGGTTTTTTCCACCATATCATATTCACCTCCTTGTAGCCATTTAGTCATTAGGAGGGCATAAAAATTCCATTCCCACAATTTAACTTGAGATGAGGAGTCATTAGGCATACAATAAAGAAAACATGAGTAGGTATTCCTTGGATTAGTACTAAGCACTAAGCACAATTTTTTTTGGGATCCACTCAATAGATGATAAACTTCTATCCAAGTATTGGGAAAGGTGGATCAACCTTGCATCCTAATATTTTGATTTATTATTTTGTCCTCATATTAGGAAATTAGGCATCTCACTTTGTGTTGATAGTTATTTGTCATTTGTTGAATGCTTTGGGAGGTTTCTAAGATGTTCTAAGAGCATATAATATCATTATAGCTTTATAAGATGAAACTCTCTTATGACATATTCTTATGACATTTTTAAGAGCATGACTATAGAATATTTACAGTAAAGTATTGACCAACATTATGAAAAATCAAGATAAATCTTTTAATGGGTTTGAATATATCAAAGTGGAGTAAAAAAATTGTGGTTGAATTATTTTCACTCGTGGTTTCAATAAACCACTTTTAATGTATAGTTTCAAAACATCCCATTTATTAGTGCTTGAGTATATTATATCACATGATTCATATGATTGGCTTGTAGGTATTGTTAGTGCTTGAGTATATACTATCCCATTTATTAGTGTAGGAATATTTTTACACCACTACGTTCTTTCATTTGGTATTAAGCCTTGGTCATTTTACACTCTAGGTGTTATGGGTATAGTTTTCTGTACTAATCTTGGAGTGAGTGGGACCTTGCATAAAAGAAAATCTTGTTGTAGGAAAAATAGCAAATATGTCAAGGAAAAAGATGTGGACATTTACAAGAACTTTTTTTTTAGGAAAAAGTGGGAGACCACTTATAATTTTATTTATATATAATATTTTGTACATATAGTTGGTTCAGGTGGACATACTAGTGGGAAAGAACCAACAAGAAAACCCCCAGTTGTAGTCCGAGTAACAAATTTTACAAAATATCAAAAAGACCAGTGAGGTCCTAGTACAAAATGACCAATTTTCTGATTACAACGTTACATAAGCACATTGGTTGAATACATCAATACATATGCACATTCTCTTATGCACCCAAAATACCCAAAAGAAGACATCATACTAGATATACCTATGACCCAAATAAATAACATTGGAGATTAAAAAACCTTACTAAACATAAGACTAATAAGCTGGGAAGCCACTTTCAAAAAGATGCAAATTTTCCACCGACATGCTGAAAGCCATTAATCGAGCTTTCTTCTATTTCCACTCATTTACCTTTGTGTTGGCGATCATGCTCAAAAGAAGGTTTTGATTTGTTAATATCAAGCACATAACAATAACAAAATTTCTTTTTGGATGATGGAAGTTGCAAATCATGAATACAAACATCACTTCACAAGAAAGAAATGCCATGATATTTTTTTTTTTAAATCATCAATCTCCTCCATGGAAATGGCAAATTTTTATCTGTTTAGAACTTGGTAGAGATGTGAAGAAGTTTCATGCATTGTGGATAATAACATGCCTTGGAATATGTCAGCATACCTCTTCTTATGAAACAAAACCTTCTTTCAATAATTAACATTATAAATTAATACTTGGCTCACATTGTATAATCACACTAGAAACCAACAATGGAAGATTGAGAGTCTCAACTAAGAATTCCATCTTATAGATAACATTCATACTAGAAGCCAACAACTAAAGACCAAATTTCATAAATAAAGAACTTTCATGTGTTCTATATCATGCCTTTGAGGGGTCCACAAGTACCGTGAGCCTTTTGAAATACTTCTCCATCTAAATGCATCCATTCCAAGACCATTGAGAGGTGGGTATACAATATGAGGCAAATATTAATTTCTAATGTTAATTATTGAAAGAAGGTATATAAATTATTCGAGCACTTAATTCTCATACAGAGTTACATCTCAGTCAATTTCTCAATGTATGAGTTCCATATATTTGTAAATTTTTCTTAATATAAAAAAATATTTTATTTCATTAATTAAAATATCTATTCCATGTTACAAAGGATGCTCTTATTTTAAATTATAAGTATATAATTCAAAATTAATTAGTAATTTTCAAGATAGAGTACACACAATTTCTTTAGTTAAAATAAAATAATATTCTTATTTCCATATGAGAGTTATGTAGAATGGTAGCTTGATGTCTTGAAAATATTTCTTTCATGTACATACTAAATTTTTATCATTACATTAAATGAGTGAATCATCTCAATTATATAGCCAAGAACATAAAAAATTTATAGATTGGAAAGAAAAATAATCACACATTTATCATATTTTTATATGTATAAAGTTTCTACTATCAAACTATTTATACTTATAGATTAAATTATTTTTGAATTTGGTTATTTGGGTTCAACATGTCATGCTATAATATTTTCTTGTGTTTTCACCATGTTGTCATCTGTAGATAGCTATTTATTTTATAGGTTTAGGAATTTTAGAGGAAGGCAAGGTTGAACAAAATGCATAAGGATGAGATGGAGCCTTGTTTACCTTAGGATTTCATTGAGGCTCCCTTTGAGAATAATCGAGGGGTGGTTGGTCCTCTTGTAGAAATGACTAATTTAGAAGGTCTTGTCAAGATAAATTTAGAGGAGATTGGTAGAGACAAGAATCATGTTATAGATGTATTAGTTGGAGTTCATTGCCTCTACCATTCTCTTGAATTGCAACATTCACCTCATGGTATTTCTTCTAATAATTTAAAAATATGAAGAAGGTTCAAGTTTAGAATATTATAGGAACCCTTTATCCCCTTTGGTCTCAAGTTTGGAAACTAAAGATGGAAACTCCATTACAAACCTCAACTAGGTTCATTCATGGAAAAGAATAAGGTTGACAATAAGATATAGTTCCTTGAAGAATTTTGGATTCAAGTTGTGAAATGATAGATCTACTAATGTTTTTGGGAAAATAACCCTCTTTATTAGATACATTGCCACTATTGGTGGAGTATTTCTAATTGGATGTTATTTTTCTAACTTACAACTATATTTTTCTTGTTGTTGTTCCATGCCAATATGATTGATCATTTTCTGTTTCTTTATTGGGCTTTGTAAAAGGGTGGGGCCCTTTCAAAATTTCTATTTCTAATTCATAAATTCAACCAAAAGTATTTACCTTAAAATTAAAATATAAATTTAAACTTTAAAATAACATTTACTCCAATTAATGGTATTGTCATTTGTTCCAAAATTGACAATTTTTAATGTTTAACAACATTACTATTTGGTTCTCTAAGGTCATGCCCTAAAACCAACAATAAAAGCAATATTTATTAGTGGTTTCTCTTAATGCGAATGGTTTTGTTTGTTATACATTGGGCACTATATATTGGATAATAACACTTGCAACACTTATATTACTCATATTTATAACAACATTATTATCATTTCATAACATTAATGGTAAATACTATTATTGCAATATTAAAATTTACTCTAAATAATAATATTACTATTTATAATACATACTAAAATTTCCCTTGCATGTTCATATGAAATAAGTTTCAATTTATTATGTTTTATAATAATTATTATCCATAATATAATATTTTCATCAATGATAATATTTTTATTTATGATACATAATGTGATTATAACCCAATTATTAGTGTTAAGTATGTTATTGGAGATGACATTCCTTAATATAAATATTGCCTATTAGTATTATTTTATTTTATCTTGTAACCAAAATAATTTTTCATTTAAAACCTTACTATTAAATATTCATAGAGTTTATTCATCTACTCAAAGGAATAATTTTTACCTGATTTATATTAAAAAAAAAATCCTAATATGTAGTTCATCCTCTAATATTCAATGCTGATTTGAAAGAGAGAGAGAGAGTGTGTGTGTGTGTGTGTGTGTATCCTATTATTCTTTACATTTAATTTCAAAATTTTAATGCTCTCAAGTATAGGTTACAAGTGCATTCTTTAAATTTTTTCTCTTTCTTTTGTACTATCTTGTATGTGTGTCTTATTTGCATTTCCTCAAACATATAATTTAAATTTCAATTTAGCTTTCAAATGCAATATTTAAACTTAAGCTTGTACTTGAATAATATCATGTTATCCTTGCAAATGGGTTTGTTGAAAATACTTTAGAAACTTTCAAGCAAATGCAATTGACAGTTGTAAAGCCAAATTCCACAACCTTCCCCCTACGTGTGCCAAAATGGGAGCTTTGGATAGGGTATGGACATCAATAAAATCATCAAGGGGGAACTTTACCAGATGTTGTAGTTGCAATTGCAAGTGCCTTGGTAGACATGTATGCAAAATGTGGAAGGCACATGAACTGTTTGATATAATGCCTCAAAAAAATCTGTTAACAAAGTAAGGCTTTAGAAACATTCAAGCGAATTCAATTGGTAGTGCCTTGGTAGAAATGTATGCAAAATGTGGAAGCATAGACAAGGCACGTTAATTGTTTGAAATTTTTTAATAAAGCTCTAGAAAAGTGTGAAAATGTGTTATAATGTTCACTTCACAACACTTTTGTAAGGCACCATTAAATTCCATTAGTTCACAATGGCCCAAGACCCAATGTGAAAATTTTATCCACATTAAAACACTAAATCAAGGCAACATTAAGCCAAAATCCATAAGGAGGACCCAAAGGAGTATGAAAATGTCTAGGGACCTATTTTTTGACACTACATTTAGCCCCCACTTTAGTGAGAGGATGAACCTACTTCAAACTCACATTGAAGTAGACAAAAATGTATCAAGAGGGGTTCGAAAGAACTAATGCTAGCAAGATGAGACAACAATTATCAAGAGGGGTGATCAAGCCCCCAAGATCAAGATCCCATGGAAAACCAACATAAGCACAAAGGAATGAACATGAGAGTGATATAAAAAACAACAACAAGGATAAGCATACGCTACCAAAGATGAAAAAGAGAAAATAAATAAAATAATTGGATCAAGCTTTGACCTTTTATCCATTATGATGTGGATCAGATCTAGGCTATTTGTCTAGAAAATGCATACTCACTTTGAGGTGATGAAAATTCTGGTTGTTCGCTGAGTGAGAAGTCCTAAAAGGTGAGAAACATACATGTATGGTTGGTATGCACTCACACACACATGTGGATATGAGGAAAGTTATGTCTTGGATTGGGCTTCCCACACAAACCATACAAAATTTATAACTCCTAATAACTTTAATAAGACACCACACAAAAATAATTTTTGAGCTTCATGAGGCAAGCAAAACTTTGCATACTTGGAGCTCATGAAAAAACAAGATGGCTCTATAGGCATGCAAGCTATGTTATGCAAGGTGGCCATATAACAACAACTGTAAAATGTTAAAATAGGAAATGTTCAAAGAAGTCTTGCTTAGTTCATGTGAGGTCTTTAACTTAGGGAACATTGTGCCTAATATTTTTAAGAGAGGACAAATTAAAAAATAGAAGATTCACAACTTAGGGGATGTCGTGTGTCGCATCAAGCCACTAAGAGAGATCATGCTCCTAAAGGAAATTACACTCAATATCATCCACAAAGCTACAAATGCATTGTATGAAGTAAGAAAACTGTACCAAGAACCAAGAAAAAGGAAAATACAAAATAATAATGCCAATGTATGCCCTCACTTTAAAGAAATTTTTAAACACCATGCTATGAGCAATTACTTTAAAGTAGCAAATGAAAAATTATGACAAGAAGGAGACATGAAACCCAACTTGGAAAGCCCTATGCCAAGTCATATGTTTTCAAGTAAAGTTTCATCATGCAAGAGAAGAAGAAAAGAGAGGGGTTGTATCCAAAATAAAAACACCAAACACATAAGGGATATATGGATTTGGGGTCAGTATGTTCCTTGTTACAATTTTTTTAAAGAGCTTGGAATTGTCAACATCCCCCAAACAAACATAGAACTTGAAGAATGACACAAAGAGAGAAAACAAGGAAAAACCTTTTCGGTCAACATGGAAGAGACATGAATGTCTCGATGCCTTACATCATCCCCAAAAGGAAAAAACAAGACAAATGAAAAGATAAACGAAAAGGAAAAAGGAAAGAAAAAACCTTTTGGGTCAACATGGAAGAGACATAGGGTGTCTCAATGCATTGCATCATCCCAAAAAGGAAAACATGATACAAATGAAAATATATAAAGAAAAGGAAAAAGAAAAGAAAAAGCCTTTTGGGTTAACATGGAAGAGACATAGGGTGTCTCGATGCCTTGCATCATCCCCAAAAGGAAAACACAAGACACATGAAAAGATAAACAAGAAGGAAAAGGAAAAGAAAAATCCTTTTGGGTCAACACGGAAGAGACATAGGGTGTCTCAATGCCTTGTGTCATCCCCAAAAGGAAAACACAAGACAAATGAAAAGATATAAAGAAATGGAAAAAGAAAAGAAAAATCCTTTTGGGTCAACATGGAAGAGACATAGGGTGTCTTGACACCTTGTGTCATCACCAAAAAGAAAACACAAGATAAAAAGTGAAAGAGATGCATGACATATAGAAGAATGAAGGTAAAATTAGAGGGATGTCACAAAGAGAGACAACATCAAACAAAACGTCATAGGGGATCACCTTACACACATGCAATCACACACAAAAGAAAATGAAAAAGAAATAATGCAAAATACTAGTAAGGTAAATGCGAGTCAACCTTTGAGCAGGTCATTTGTCTCACAATCATGTTCTGTGTATACTGAAGGTGGGAAACTAGCCAAATGGACAAGGGCAAGTGCTGAACTAGTAGAAGCACTAGGTTCAACACTCTTTATAGGGGATTTTTTCGTTTAAGCTCAAGGAAGAGGAAAACAATGTATTCAATTTATTATTTACCTCTTTGTCAATTTTAATGATCTCATCATCATTTTCCAAGTCAACCTCAATAGGAGGTTGAATGATAATATCCATTGAAGAGATCAACTCTTGTTGTGATAGATACATTGGATTATTTTGTTCTAGAGTATGGGTATGATCAATGCATTGCTTCAGAAAAGTTTGGATCTTTATTTTTTTTGTTTAATTCTTCATGTAAACTACGAGCAAGGGAACAACGTCTATGCCTATGATCTCTAGCACCTCTATTTATTTTGGTTTTGTTTTCAAGTTGTATTTGTGTAGGAGCGGTTTGATCAATCATATGCTTCTTTTCTTTCCTAAGGGGAGGAATGGAACATGAACCTCGTGAGATTTATCAACCACTTTCTCTTTCTATTTGTAAACTTGTTTTATTCTAGGAGGTGTGACAAGGTTGTGTTCATTTTCTCTTGTGAATTTGTAGGATGCATCTGAAGTTTCTTTTTTTTTTTTTTTTTTTCAGTTGGTCTTGATTGTTTGGTTCTTGTTTATCTTCAAGCATGGTTGTGTCAAGGATAGGATTTTTAGAGGTGAATGATGACATGTTTCTGAGAGATAGTTCTGTTATCTTCTTTACCTTGAAATTTTGATAGGAAAATAAAATAAGTCTTCTCAAGGTTTTATAGGTTGCATGGGTTTAGGCTAAAAGGCATCTTAGGAAAATTTTCCTTTGGAAGACAAGGGGTTAAAGCCACTATGGTGAACAATGAATACTTCATTTTCAAAGGGAAACTTTAAAAATTTATGCAAAAAGTTAAAGGAACAACTTTCATTGAGTGAATCCATGGGTGGCCTAGACAAGGAGATGATGGAGAATGTGACATCTAAAGTTTTTGGTACTATTTGCAATGGTAAGGTGATCGATCCTATCGTAGGGCAAGAAAAACCATTGTGTGTCTTGATCCATGATTTCAGTTTATCATATTCATGTTGATAAAGTTCATGCATGAGTAAAAATTCCTCAGTGACCACATTCTCTCCATAGGTAGGATCTATTGGTATCCCATTAGTGGTTTGTCATAGATATGACCAGCTATGTAGAGAGGACCGTCAGGAAAATGTTTAAGTGTATTTTTTGATGAGAAAGAAATGTCAAGAGAATTATTAGGATGACCCTTATGAGGGATGCCATTTGTCAACCCTACCATTTCATCTATATGAGTGACATTGATAGCATCATTTATAAAAAGATCATTGTTTTCATCATCTGTATCAACATTCATCACATTATTCTTTGTAGTTTTATTAGCTTTTACAAATGAAATATTATGTTTTGGCATGGGATCAGTGAAAATTGGAAAATTTTGGTTAGAAGGGGCAACAAACTTATTTCCTTGATCACTAACACCTCCAATGGATAGGTGATAAGAATTAATGAGGTCTTGTACAAGATGTTTAAGATGCTTGCAATGTTCCATTTCATGTCCATTTTTTGATGATAGTGGCAATAAGAATTTGATTTAAAGCTTGGAGGTAAAGGATTATTAGGGTCAGGTGTTTTGATGAGGGGAAAGGTAATCATTTGTTGTTCTAAAAGTTGTGACATAGTGTTATGAAGGGTATTGAGCAAGGAAGTGAATTGTCTTTTGGGGTCCCCATAATTAAAGGGTATAGTGGCCTTAACAATAGCTACTTGGTTGTTGAAATTTTGAGTTGTTTGATGAGGGGGGTTAAATTGAAGGAACCCTTTATTTTGTTTTCTAAAAGGTTGGGCATTATTTTGGTTTGTGGGTTCAGATCTCTCAATTTAGATAGAAGTAGACTTTGTATCTCGACTACAAACCAAATTTTGATAATCATGGATGGTAGTGAAAAAGTGCATGAAGGATGGGAATTTCATCATGGTAAGTTTGTCTTGAATCTTAGTTTTCAAATTTTCTATGAACATATTTTGAAGGTGTGGGTCAAGGACCTTGACATTGATTTGGGAATAAAGCAATTGATAGCGTGAGATAAATTCAATTATCTTTTCTTCCTATTTTTGCTTGCATCTCATCAAATTATCCAAGTTCATCTTGGGAGTCATATGAAATTGGAAATGGTTTACAAATTCTTCAACAAGTTCATTGAATGAATGAATTGAATTGTTTGGTAAAGAGAACCATTCCAAAGTAGTATCTTTCAAGGACCTAGGAAATTTTTTTTCCAACAGTTTATCATCAAGGACAAAGTCACTACATAGGGGGATGTAGGAATTAACATGGTTAGAAGGATCTCCCTTCCCTCCATATTTATCAAATATAGGCACCTCTACACCTTGTGGCATCGATGTTCATAGTATCTCCAAGGGAAATGGACTGCTCTTGATATAATATGTAGGTGGGCCATTTTGATTTTGGTTTATGGTGGAAATTTTCTTTTGAAGGGATGACATGGTTTGGAAAATTTTCATTATGAGAGGGTCATTGGTTTTGTTATGAGATGGAAGTGAAAGTGGTGATGGAGTATATGTGTTCATTGGAAAAGTAAATGGAATACTTATAGGTGGTAAGGTAGGAGATATAATGTGCAATGCCACATAGGAACTAGGGATGCTAGGAGGAATACCCAGGGAAGGAATCAAATTACTAACTTGTTGCATTGTTTTTGTTACTTGAGGAGTGGTATAGGTAAGTATTGAGGCTATTGTTGTGGGAGGAGGAATTCGAGTTCGTCCTTGACTTGTAACATTGTTTGTTGGCAAAGAACAACTAGTGGTTGAGGGAATATGTTTTCCACAAATTTGAACTATGTTTTTCACAAGGTCAAGGCCATCCTCACTTTCAAGCATGTGGTTAATGTTTTCTATGGTAGGAATTGCAGTGGTTGAAATATTTTCAAGGCTTATTTGATGTTGTAAGTTTATTAGGTCATCATGAATTTGAATTATGTTTTCTTGTAGGATGATATCATTGCCTGGTTCAACTTGCATACTACTTGAAGGCAAGGAGTTGCTAAGGGTGTTGTCCATGCCTAGTGTACTAGTGTCCATACTAGGAGTGGAAGCTCTAGATAACCCAAGATCCACAATGATTATGCTATCATGAGGTGACATGAGTCACTATGGTGTTAGCAATAGGACACAAAACACTCATATAAAGGCTACTAAATGTGGGGTGAATGCAAATGTAACGTAAGCTAGCAATAAGAATGAAATGATTATAAATAAAATTATGGAAAGTGAAATAAAAATGTAGAAACACCAAATAGAAACTCAGAAACTGAATTGTAAATGCTAGAAAACACAGTGAAAAATATGTAGAGGAACTCATTCGCCCAAGGTGGCGAATGAGTCAAAGTACTAATTTTTTAGAAAATTTTCATAATTTTTTAATTTAATTTTATGATTTTTATGTTTTCTAATACAAATCTGAGATGCAAATACATAATTTTACTAATTTTCTATGAAAATGCAAGCTAAATGAGCTTTTCACTAATGCAAGCATTGAAAACATAGAATGCAAATTAACCATTGCAAACCCTAATGCGATGTTAATGCAAGCTAAATATAGGGTGTAAATGGAATCCAAATCAAAATTATGATTGTCTATATGTAAGTTCACCTAAATGAAAAGATGAAAATTGGTGTATCTCTCTTTCACTTCTAGGGTTTTGGACATAAAAGGAGAGAGGCAACTTTCTTACTCTTCACTCAAGAACTTGAACCCTTGAGATTTCAATGTAAAGAATATTGAAATCTTGAAGAGGCTTTCCTAGGAGATGAATGAAATCTAATGAGGGGTTCACCACAAAGTGTAAACTTGGAAAATACAATGAAATGCAAAACACATTGTAAAACCCTAATTGAATGAATGAAAACACTAAATGACCTAGAAAGATGAACAAAATGTAATAGAAAGGTATGAAGTAGAAGGTGTGCACCTGGGAGACTGAAGAAGGCTGAATGGAGGCCTAGATCACTAAAAAATTTGTTGATGTTGAATGGGACACATTCACCAATCTAGGTGAATCAATCCAATTTCTAAGAAAATGCACTGGAGCAAGTTTCAGCCAAAAGGGTATCTAGATCTATAGAATTCTTTGTCAGACATGTATAGTGGGACTCATTCGCCAATAGTGGCAAATCAGTCCACTTATTTTCTAAAAATTCTAAACTGGATTCTATGCCTCTCAATCTGTTCTACTCTTTTTGACTAGTTTCCAGATCCAAAACTACAAATTTCCACTTGTAGACCTTCTCCAAGCTTCTCCAAAGCTTGATGTCAACTTTGAAAACTTTGAAGGATTTGAAAATTTTCTCGAAGTTTGGTTCCTGGAAAATCTACAACCTAGCCCTGCAAATCACACACAAGATGAGGGGAAAAGTGTTGTCATGGGGTTAGTGAATAGGGGTTTTCATTGGTCAAACCAATTGTTGGTAATTAAACCTTGAAATGAAAGAAAATATGAATGGGGAATTATGAATGAAGAAATAACTATGTTACAATTCAACAAACCCTAGCAATAAGGTGCTGCAATAAAGCTTGAAATAGTTGCATGGATGTGGTTCTTGACTCTAGCTTGAAGGAGATAGATCTTGAATGTAATGCTTGCTTGGATCATGAACTCTGAATCACAATTGTTAACACAATAAAAAAAATGATGAATACAATCTTTGACATGATTATTGGCACTTAAAGAATACTCTTGAATGCTTGATAATCTACCCTTGAAATTCCTTGATTTCCCAAATACACTTGTGAACTCTTGAATGTTAAGTGTTGAATACTTGAAGGCTTAGGATGAAAATGAGTGAAAGAACCTTGTATTTATACTTAATTATGTATGAATTCCCAAAATTACAACACTAAAAGCCAACATAAGATATAGGAGAATAAAATATCTCTGGAAATTTGAATTAAATTTGAATTTTAGTCACATGGGACTCATTCGCCAAGGTGGCGAATGAGTCCCATCATACAAAATGTATGGGACAAAAAAATGAAAGGTTCTTAGAAATGCATGAAACCTACAATAGGGCCAAAAGACCTAGGTGGGACTCATTCACCCAAGGTGGAAAATGAGTCCTAAACATTGAATCTAGGCCACACAAGCCAGGAACACCTAAATTATGATTGGTTATTGATTGGTGTTAGGATTATCCTTTAAAATATGGAATAAATGAGGCTTGTGGATGTAAAATAGGTCCAATTAAAGCATTTGAAAGCCCAATTATTAATGAAAAGATTAGAGGAGTGTGGAAATGTGTTACAACACTTTACAACACTTCAAATAAGGCAAGATTAATGCTGATTATGATTAAAGTTATATTTATTATGCTTAGTTAATTGATAAAACCCTAGAAAAGTGTGAAAGTGTGTTACAAAATTTCACAATACTTTTGCAAGGCACCATTAAATTCCATTAGTTCACAAGGTCCCAAGACCTAATTTGAATGTATTATCCACATTACAACACTAAATCAAGGAAAACTTAATCCAATATAAACAAGGAGGACCCAAACAAGTGTGAAAATGTCAAGGGACCCATTTTTTGACACTACATAAGATAAATCCCTAGAAAACAAGCTCTTTTTATTAAGGTGTAAACAATAATTTAAGGTTTGTTAAATTTTATATTAGATTAAGTGAGTTTGGAAACTAAAAGCATAAAGAGAAGAGTATAGAAGTGTAAATGTTAAAAATAGATACTAGAAATAGAAATAAGAGAAATAAAGGAACCTATAAGGTGATCTAGGAAGCTTAATAGATATGATACTTTCACATCATGCAATATCATCCAGTTTACATGCTCATGTCTAATTCATTGCTATCATAAAAAAATGATGCAAGAATAAATAATCTCTAGAATTTGAATGGATCTACACACAAAATAGTAAAGAAAACAATGATAGACCTTTGAGTATATGAGAAATATATGAAAGTAAATAAATATCTCTAAATAATCAAATATAGTTGAAGTATTGAAATAATGGATGAGAAAGAAAATAATAGAATACAAAACCTTTATATGTTTGGGAACTTCAAATCCTTATTTTAGAGATTTTCTCTCAGTTTCCCTTTTAGGATAATATTGATAGATGATTCTTTTCTTCTTTCTATCTTGATATTTTGATCCCCTTCAGTTTACAAATTCACCAATGGACATATAATATAAGTCCTTCACAATCTATTTGAACAAGTACAAATATTTAGCAAATCTACAAGCTCATTTTTTAATCATGACAAGAACAAGTATGCATCATTTATTTCTTCATAGATCAAAAAGCAATGTAATAGGAAGAAGTTTGTAAATCTAACATTTAATTTTTGTTGCATCATTGGTTGAATGTTGACACATTGGCTTGGATAGACCCATAGGTGTATGCATGTGTGCCTTGGTTTACACACCATTTTTCAATTTTTGAGTCATGACATCCATGTTGAATTTTGAATCATGAAATCAACACAAGTGTTCTTGTGTGTATTGGTTTACACACCCTTTTCAATTCTAGATACTCTATTGTGCACATTCAGATGTCATTTCTTCTCCTTCATGGACTACATTGTGATACATAATTTTAGTGTACCTTTCATGTTGAAAGGAAGTCAATTGAGTGGAAACAACTTCCTACACTAATCTAAGTAGGGGAGAGTTAAAAAAAATTTCCTTTTAAACAACTTATACAGTTATAGTAAGGAGAAACACAAAAAAAATGAGATAAAATAATAAGAACACATAAACAACAAACACTAGATATACATGGGGAAAACCCTTTCGAGTAAAAAAATCCACCCTCCAAAAGCATAGTACTATTGTATTAAATCAAATAGAGGCTGAAATGCAACTCCAAGTACAAATCTTCTTCAACAAGTGCTTCAAAACAAACACCTATTCTAGAGTGAATCGAGCAACACTTCGTTACATGCAAAAAAAATATGCATTCTACAATAAAAGGAATACAATACATAGATAATACAAGCCAAGAGAAGCATCTAGAAGAGGATGGGTGTCCAAATACATATTGCAAAACATCCCATGCTATAGACATGTATTTGGACACTTGTACAATATTCCCTTACACCCCTTACAATCGTCATAACTTGTAATATTCTATCTCCAAGGTTGGGTGCCCTAAATATGCTCATAATAGCTTATGATATATGTCTTAAAACTATCATAAAATATGTAATAAATCTACCATAAAATCTGCCACAAGATTTGTCATACAATCCGTAAGAGAATCCATCATAACTGACCAAAATATCTGATTCTCTTACAACCTATCATAACCCAACATAAGAGCCAACTTTATCCACACATAAATATGACTTATGACACATAATAGAATCTATCATAAGTAATAGATTCCTAAGTAGGATGCCTATGTCCACTTGGGATGATGATGTGTCATCTAATCACTTCCATGGGAATGCCACCCAACTGATGGGTCCCAATTTATGACTTGATACCATAAGAAATTAAATAATATAAATAAATACAATAATACATTGAACTAATCACTATTAGGACTCTAAGGTTGAGATACCTTAATCCCAACATTCTCCCACTTTTCAAAGACCTACTGAGAGTCATATAGAATCATTTGCTCAGGGCCCCAAGGCCCATGGAATTAGAACACCATCTGAAATTCTTTGCACTTATTGGTTTCATTTGTGCATCTACAACATTCATAAAAGTGTCAACTTTTTCTAAATTCACCAAGCCATATTCTACTATGACATGAAAAAAATGATATTGAACATTGATGTGCTTTATTTTGGCATGGAAGGTAGGATCCTTTGCTATGAAAATAACACTTTGAATATAGCAACAAATTGTAATCTATCTTGCATCTAAAATAATATCAAAACACAATATCTTAAGCCAAATATCTTCCTTACAAGCCCGAGTGGCTTCCATGTACTTTTCTTCTATCATGGATAAAGTGACTATAGCAAGTGCTACTTACTCATCCAACTGATAGCACCACCAAACATCATAAATAGATGACCACTAGTGGATCTTTTTTTGTCAATGTCACCTACCCAATCTAAATCCACATACCCATGAATACTCAGAATGCTGAGGTCTAATAGGATAATCATGAAAACAAAAGGAATACTTAGAAGCACCTCATAAATATCTAAACACCCTCTTAACTATATCCTAGTTCACTCATCTAGGATTAGTCATAAAGCGACTAAGGATTCCCACTGCTTGGGAAATGTATGGTATCGTACAAACCATAACATACATCAGATTACCAACTGCACTCACATATGGTACTCTAATCATGTCCTTTGTCTCAATAGGAGATTTTGGACAATCATTTACTAAAAACATTCACCCCTTGCATCACAAGAATAACTAACTATCTACAATTTGTGATGTTGAATCACTCCAACATTGAGTTCACATACTTTCTCTAGCTTAAGAAAATATTTTTGTTAGCTCTATATCTTGTGATATCCATTCCAAGAATGTACCTAGCTACACCTAGGTATTTCATCTCAAACAATGCTAACAATTGATAATTCATATCTAAAATCATACTTTTACCATTCCCAATAAATAACATATTGAATCTACACATAAAAAAATAATGAGAATACAAAAATTATGGAAGGTGGAAAATTATGTTCCCTCCCCCCTTTAGGAGTTTTAGGACAAAATGGGGCAATTTTCACTTTCACTCAAGAATAAAACCTTGAGACCTCAATGCAAAAGAGAGGGAGATATTGAAAAAAGGCTATCCTAGGGGCTGAATATGATTTGATAAGGGGTTCACCACCAAGTGTAATTTTGGAAAAGATAATGAAATACAAGATGTAATGAAAAACCTTAATTAAATGCAAACTAACACTAAATGACCTATAAAAGTGATGAGATGCAACAAAAAACTCTAAAACAAAAAGTGTGTACCTAGAAATCCAGAGAAGGTTGAATGGAGATCTGAATCATTGGAAAATCTACTATCAAGGCTGACTGGGACTCATTCACCAAGCTTGGTGAATTAGTCCATTTTTTTGAAAAATGTGCAAGAACAAAAATCTACCAAAAGGGTGTCCAAATTTACAAAATCTTGAAAATGTACTAGAATTGGGACTCATTTTCCAGAAGTCCAGCAAATCAGTCAAGTTCATCTTTTCTAAGACTTTCACAGCTAATTCTACTCTTCTATGTTTGCATTATTTTCCCTAATTGGTTTTTGGATCCAAATCTCAGATTTGTAACATGTAGATCTTTTCCAAGGCTTGATGACAACTTTGACAACTTTAGATGATTTGCAAATTTTCTCCAATATTAGTCCTTATGAAATGTGCAACCTAAATCTATAAATAACATTCAAAGGAAAGGGGGAAGTGTTGTTGGGTTAGAGAATAGGGGTTTTCCTTGGTCAAACCCCTTGTTGGTAATTAAACCTTGAAATGAAAGCAAATATGAATGGAGAATGATGAATGAAAAAATGGAATTATTGCAACTCACCAAACCATAACAATAAGGTGCTACAAATATGCTTGAAATGGCTATAATGGATGTGGTTCTCGACTCTTTCTTGATTGATATTGATCATGCTTGAAACACTTACTTGAATCATAAACTCTACATCACAATTGCTAGCACAATAGCAAACATGACATATGAAGTATTTGGCATGATGATTGAAACTTGAATGCTACTATAAAATTCTTGATAACATGCCCTTGGATGCTCTTGAATGATTTTATGAATTCTCAAATTCTCTTGTGAACTCTCTTGAATGCTAGGTGAATATGAGAGAAAGAACCTTGTAATTATACTTAATTATGCAAGAATTCCCAAACTTACAACACTACAAGCTGACATTCATTATAGGAGAATGAAATCTCACCAAAAATTTGAATTAATTTTAATTTTGGACCACATAGGAATCATTTTCCCAAGGTGGCAAATGAGTCCCATCAAGCATAATGTATGGGACCAAAAATCAAAAGTTCTTAGAAAGGTGTGAAAACTAGTTTGGGGCCAAAAGATCTAGGTGGAAACCATTCACCCAAGGTGGTGAAGGAGTCCTAGATCAATAAATCTATGCCACACAAGCTAGAAACTCCTGAATTATGATTGGTTACTGGTTCGTGTTAGGATTATCCTCAAAAAGATGTAATAAATGAGGCTTGTGGATGTAAAATAGGGCCAATTAAAGCACAATAAAGCCTAATTATTAATGACAAGCCTAGAGGAGTGTGAAAGTGTATTAAAACACTTTACAACACTCCAAATAATGAAAGATTAATGTTTATTTTAATTAAAAATAGGTTTATTATGCTTATTTGTTTGATAAAACCCTAGAAAAATGTGAAAGTGAGTTACAACACTTTGGAAAGGTGTCATTAAAATTCAGTAGTTCATAAGGACCCAAGACCTAATGCGAATGTGTCATCCACATTACAACACTAAATCAAGGAAACATTAAGCCAAAATCCACAAGGAGGGCCCAAACAAGTGTGAAAATGTAAAGGGATATAATTTTCTACACTACATTTAGCCCCCACATTAGTGAGAGGATGAACTTGCTTTAAACTCTCACTAAAGTAGACTATCATGCATCAAGAGGGGTTCAAATGTACCAATTCCAATAAGATGAGACAACAATGATCAAGAGGGGTGATCAAGCCCCCAGGATTAAGATCCCATGATGAACCGACAAAGGCACAAAAGAACACACATGAGAATGATGTAAAGAACAACAAAGATCAAGCATACATTGCCAAAGATGAAAAAGAGAAAAGGAAAAAGATAAAAGAGAATCGGATCAAGATTTGACCATTTTTCCATCTTGATGTGGATTAGATCTAGGTTGTTTCTCTGAAAAAAATGTATACTCACTCTGAGGAAATAGAACTCTTGGCTGTCCACTGGGTGACAAGTCCTAAAAAGTGAGACACACACACTCATGGCTAGTATGCACTCACACACACACAATTGGCTATGGGGAAAGTAATTCCTTGGTCGGGCTTCCCACTCAAACCATACCAAACTTAAACCCCATAATAACTTCAATAAGGTGCCACACAAAAATGATTTTTGAGCTTCATGAGGCAAGCAAAACTTCATATGCTTGGGGCTCATGAACAAATAGGATGGCTCCACAGGTATGCAAGGTGTGTTATGCAAGGTGGCCATATAATGACAAATGGGAATACAAAAATAAGAAATGTTCAAAGGAGTCTTGCTTAGTTCATGTGAGGTATTTAACTTAGGGAACATTGTGCCTAATGTCTCCAAGAGAGGACCAATCAAAGAATGGGCATGTGCAGGATCATGGTATGCCAAACAGGCCCTTAAGTGGCAAAAAATTCAGAAAAATCAGTGTTAGGAAACTTGACGTAAATATTTGAATAAGTTATCTATATTATTTCAAAAATATGTAAGAATAGAATTTGTAGAAAATTGAATGTAGTTTCTAAAATACTCGGTTTATTTAAAAATAAATAAAATCTATTTGGTGAAAATTTGAAATTTCAATGCAGTAGTACTTAAATTTCAGGGAAAAAAAGAAGTAGGTGTCTGGACCACCCTAACCATAATAAAATGATAATATTTTTTTGTAAGATTTTATATATAAGTAGAGGACTCATGTCTGGATGTGATGCATATTTTTTTGTAATTTTTTTCCAAGTAAATAATTAATTATGAATTTTTTATTACAACTTTTAGAAAATATAAAAACTCGTTGTCTGACCACCTTAACTTGGTCAAAAATTCATGAAATTTATTTTTTCTTTTTTAATCCTATATTATGTAAAGCATAGAATGTGACGCATGTTTTAGATTCAAAAAATATGATACCATTTGAAAGTTATAGATGTTTTTCAATCAGCCTATCGATCAGGACTTTAGTCATAATTCTAATAGAAAATGAATAATAATTATTTATTTAATTCAAATTAAATCATAATTTATATTTTTGGAAAGCTGAGAATATCCTCTAAAAACCCTTTTCATTTCATTAATTTTGGGGTTAAAAAAATTCGTCAGCCACATACCCTACAAATATTGCCACTTTTTGGCATACCATGATCCTGCACATACCCGAATAGAAAATTCAAAACTCAAGGGATGCAATGTGTCACATCAAGCCACAAAGAGCAATGCAATATGCTAAGAGAAATCATGATTTTGAGGGAAATTACACCCAATTTCATCCATAAAGCAATAAAAACATTGTATGAAGAAAGAAAATTGCACCATGAATACAAAAAAAATAAGAAAAATTGCAAAAGAATAATTCCAATGTATGCCCCCACTTTAAAGAAATTGCTAAGCACCATAATGTGAGAAATTACTTTAAAGTAGCAAAAGAAAAATGCAAACAAAGAAGACATGAGAGCCAACTTGGAAAGAACTATTCCAAGTCATATGTTTCCAAGTAAAGGTATGCCATGTAAGAGAAAATGAAAAGGGAGGGGTTGCCCAAAAAATGAAAACAACAAACAAATAAGGGATCTATGGATTTGGGGTCAATATGTTCTTTGCTGCAATGTTTTGAGAGAGCTCAAAACTGTCATCATTCCCCAAATACACATAGAATTGGAAGAATGACACAATGAGAGTGAAACCAAAGAATTTTTTTTTGGGTCAACATGGAAGAAACACAAATGTCTTGACGCATTGCATCATCCCCAAAAGGAAAAACACAAGAAAAATGAAAAAGAGAAAATGAATGGTGAAACACAAAATATTTATGACATAGAGAAGAATGAAGCCTACAAATAGAGGAATGTAACAAAGAGAGAGAGAACATGAAAAAGAATGTCACAAGGGATAAAATTACACACATGGAATCACACAAAAGAAAATGGAAAAGAAAGAAATAATCCCAAATACTAGTAAGACACATGTGAGTCAATCTGTGAGCAGGTCATCTGCCTCCTAATCTTAGTTTGAATAAGCGAAAGATGGACAATGAAAAATGCAATACTAGGAAAAGGCTATCTAATTCTTACCCCCATTGAGTGCGAGAAAAGAATGAGCTGATGTAGGTTATGGGAAGAGGTCATGCAATAGTGAGAATAAAATATACTACAACTATTACATGACAAGGGGTGGAATAGTATTATTCTTTGCAATCACTCGATGGAAATCATTGCCATTGAGGTGAAAGTTTTTCAATACTAACTTGGATACATGATAGTCATTAGTGCCGTGTCCAAGATTTTTGTGGTATACAAAATGTGGAACTTTGAAATATTTAGGATATAGTACTATTTTTTTTTCTCTAGTGGTCATGTTATTAGTTCTTTGCTGAGAAGTATTTGTAATTTCCTTTCACTTTTAGGTGGTAGACAAAGGGGTTGTAGTTTTTGTAATTTGTAAGGTTTAGGTGGTAGAAAAAGGGGTTGTAGTTTTTGTAATTTGTAAGGCCTCTTACACTTGCTAGATTCACCAACTTCTCAAAGTGAACATGGAGGAGAAGGACCTAAGGTGGTCCTATCATCCTTTTCATTACTGTGCTCCATTGGTTGTTCTTTAGGAAGAAGGACATTCATATTAGGAGAGTCTAAGATCACCGAAACATCACTACAAAGCCTTAGATATTCTCTAGGAGCACATATGTTATCAGAGGGATATTTATATCCTAACCGCTTTTTTTTTTAATTGGTATTTTCTCCAGGATTTGGTGGATCTCATGTTCACTTGTTGTGTCACATCCTAGTTTACTCAAGATTGTGAATCCTTTTCCATATGTTTCTTCAAGATTGATAGGAGTGTTTATTTCTTTTTTTATCATAGATTGGTTGAATATTTTCTTGTGTAGAGAAACTAGGTTCACCTATTATAGGGAACTTAGGTACAAATTTTGTTCAAGATGTAAGTAATAAAAAATATCAAGAGGTGGTATCATAAGGTGATTTGTTTGTTTCATGAATGGATAAATGGATGTGTTAGCCTCAAGGTGTTAAGAGAATCATTTAGGAACTTATTCATGTTTTCATCATCTTCTCCAATGATGTCAACATCATGAGGACATGCATTAGAAGTTGAGTGAGCATGAGTGAGTTCAATTTTTTTAAGGTCATTTCCAAAAGCATAGCTTGAAAAATCCACTAAGGAATTTAATGACATCCAAAGCTTGCTGAAGCACATATCTATGACACAAATTTTAGATTATAAACTATGTAAGAATTCAATGAATTGGATGAAGCAAAAGATCTATAACTTGAAAGATAACTTAGACAATAAAAAAAAAACATAAACTAAAAAATTGAGGTGTAAATGCTAGAAAATGCATTACAATATGTGTAGAGGAATTGATTTTCCTAGGGTGGTGAATGAGTCCTAGTGATGATGTTTTTGAATTTTTTTTAGAATTTTAGAATTAGATTTTACAATTTTTATGTATTCTGATCGATGTTTGAGATGTAAATGAAAAATTTGAATTATTTTCAATGAAATTAGATGCAAAATGAAAACTAAATGAGATTTCACTAATGTAAAATTTGAAACCTGAGAATGTAAATTAATCAATGCAAATCCTAATGCAATGTTAATGCAAGCCAAATATAGAATGAAAATGTACTCCAAATTAGAATTATGATGTTTTAAATTAAAGCTCACAAAAATGAAAGTTGGAAAATTGGATGTTATCCTCCCTTTAGGGGTTTTAGGACCTAAAAGGGGAAATTTTCACTAACTTTCACTCAGGAAAAAATCCTTGAGACCTTAATGCAAAAGAGGAGATATTGCAAAAGGGCTATCCTAGGGGTTGAATATGATCTAATGAGGGGTTCAACACCAAGTGTAAAATTTGAAAAGATAATGAAATGCAATATGTAATGAAAAACCCTAATTGAATGCAAACTAACACTAAATTACCTAGAAAGGTGAATGAGATGTAACAAAAAACTATAAAACAAAAAGTGTGAACCTAGAAATCTAGAGAAGACTAAATGGAGGTCTAAATCACTAGAAAATATATTATCAAGGCTAACTGGGACACATTCACCAAGCTGGAAAAATCAGTTCAGTTTCTGGGAAAATGTGTAGGAACATAAATCTACCAATAGGGTGTCCAAATCTGCAAAATCTTGAAAATATACTGGAACTAGGACTCATTCACCAAAAGTGGTGAATTAGTCTAGTTGGACTTTCCTACTACTTTCAAAGTTGATCTTCTTCTCTTCTTTGTTTGCTCTATTCTTCTTTATTGGTTTCCAGATCTGAATATTAGATTTACAACATGTAGGTCTTCTCCAAGGTTTGATGACAACTTTGAAAACTTTAGATGATTTACAACTTTTCTCCTATCTTACTCCTTATGAAATGTGTAACCTAAATCTACAAATCACATGAAAATGAGAGGGAAAAATGTTGTTGGTTTAGTGAATAGGGGTTTTCCTTGGTCAAACCCTTTGTTGGTAATTAAACCTTGAAATGAAAGAAAATGTGAATGGAGAATCATGATGAATAAATGGTAATGTTGTAACTCACCAAACCCTAGCAATAAGGTGCTGCAAATATGCTTGAAATGACTGAAATGAATGTGGTTCTTGACTCTTACTTGATTGATGTTGATCTTGCTTGAAACAATTTATTGAATCATAAACTCTATATCATAATTGTTCGTATAATAGCAATCATATCAATATATAAAGTCTTTGCCATGATGTTTGAAACTTGAATGCTACTCGAAAATGCTTGATAATATTCCCTTGGATGCTATTGAATGTTCTTGTGAATGCTCAAATGATCTTGTGAACTCTCTTGAATGCTAGGTGTGAATATGAGTGGAAGAACCTTGTATTTATACTTAATTATGCAAGAATTCTTGAAAGTACAACACTACAAGCTGACATCAAATCTAGGAGAATAAAATCCCACAAAAAATTTGAATTAATTTTAATTTTCGGCCATGTGAGACTCATTCACCCAAGGTGGCGAATGAGTCCCATTAGGCATAATGTATGGGACCAAAAAAATTAAAAGTGCTTAGAAAGGTGTGAAAATTGGTTCAGGGCCAAAAGATCCAGGTGGGACCCATTCACCCAAGGTGACGAATGAGTCCTAGATCACCAAATCTATGCCACATAAGCCATAAACACCTAAATTATGATTGGTGTTAGAATTATCATTGAAAGAGATGTAATAAATGAGGCTTACGGATGCAAAATAGGGTCAATTAAAGCATAAGAAAGCCCAATTATTAATGAAAATCCTATAGGAGTGTGAAACTGTGTTACAAAACTTTACAAAACTCTAAACAAGGCTAGATTAATGTTTATTTTAATTAAAAATAGGTTTATTATCCTTAGCTATTTGATAAAACCCTAGAAAAGTGTGAAAGTGAGTTACACCACTTTACAACACTTTAACAAGGTGCCATTAAAATACATTAGTTCACAAAGACCCAAGACCTAATATGAATGTGTCATCCACATTACAATAGTAAATCAAGGCAACATTAAGAAAAAATCCACAAGGAGGGCCCAAACAAGTGTGAAAATGTAAAGGGATACATTTTTCCACACTACACATTATCAAAATTATAATAAACACAATGGTTTGATTTAGATCTCTGAAACCCCAATGAGAACACATAGGTATAATACTTTTGGTACCATATTCTAAGAGACTATTGCAAACCATAAAGATAATTCTTTAGTTTACAAACCAAATTTTCTTTACCTTCTCAACAAAATGCTCTAGCTGTGACATGTACATCTCTTCCTCCAAGTCACCATGAAGGAACACTATCTTCACATCCATCTACTCAAGTTATAAGTCATACACTACTGCAAGTGATAATAGGAACCAAATAGATGTTAGCTTCATAGAAAGAGAGAACATCTCTCCATATTCAATTCCCTCCACCCATGAAAAGCCCTTAGCAACCAACTATGCCTTATACTTCTCAATACTACCATCAAGAACACACTTTTTCTTGAAAACCCATACAACTAATAGGTTTATGTACAATTGGAAAATGTACTAGATCCCAATTCTTGCTTTTCTTTAAAGTAACCATCATCTCATCCATGTCTTTCATCCAAGATTCTATATTACTCATACCCATAGCCTCTCTAATAGTCCTAGGATCATCAGTGTTAGAAATCAAAGTGAAAATTCAATTGGAATCCAATAATGAATAACCAAACCTTTCTGGTTGCCACCTAACTTAGTGGACCTCCTTAATGGCTAATGTTTAGGTTCTTATTCTTCAAAACTTTATGAGCTATTTGAGCTCTCCTTATCACTAGGTCCAAAAGGAGTGTGTAGTTCATCTTTCCTCAGAGTGGGTGGAATTTGAACTACCTAATTATTCTGTTTCTCTTCTTTCTCTAGTGGAAACTCAATAGTGGAAGGTTTCATCTCTTTGAAAATCACACTTCTACTATAGAGGACCTTCTGAGCTTCTGGATCCCAAAGTTTGTACCATTTCATGCCAACACCATAGTCGATAAAGATACACTTAACTTCCTTGTTCTCTAACTTTGACCTCTTCTCAATAAAAACATGAGCATAATCTTCACAAAAAATACTCTCTCAGATGTCACATTGAAGGATTTTTACTAGACCATGCTTCCATAGGTGTCTTTCCAACAAGCACTGATGTAGGAGATCTGTTGATCAAATAAAATATATTAGCTAACATTTCTACCCAAAATTTGTACTCAAGGATAACACCACTCAACATACTCCTAGCCCTCTCCATCAATGTTCTAATCATCCTCTCTACAACTCCATTTTACTTTGGAGTGTAGGGAGTTGTCTTATGTATTTCAATCTCATCTCTTTACAAAAATTTCCAAACTTTGCATAAAAAAACTCACCACAATTGTATGTCCTCAAACAATTCATCTTTCTGCTAGTCTTATTTTGTACCAAGGACTTAAACTCCTTAAACCGACTAAATACTTTAGCTTTACTTTTGAGAAAATAAATAAATGTCCTTCTATTGTAATCATCTATCAAAGAAAAAATATATAGATTTTGATAATGAAGGAACATTCACATGACTAAGCAAATCTAAATGAACATAGTCTAAAACACCAAAAGACTTGTGAGAACTAGAGTAAAAAGAAACATGGTACTAGTTCGATAGACACAATGTTCACAAAAGTCAAACTTAGGATTACAATCATCAAGGCATTCAACAAGGATCTTATTTTTTAGGGTTCTAAGATCCTTCACCAATGTAACCAAGTCGTTGGTGCCATACCATTGTCTTCTCTATAGGAAGCTTCATTTCCATGGAATGAGAAACCTTAGGTACCCAAACTGCACAACCATTAGATGTAGCTACAACACACTTCTTCACTACACAATCTAATAGTGAGGATGAAGAATCCAAAGGTCTCTTCTTCATTACATTAGAAGATCTATTACAATGTATTGTGCATGCATCCAACTTGTACATAGTGCCAACTTGAACACCCTTAGCCAACTCCATAGATCCTATTTTCAATATTAGGGTAACCAAATGATAAAGATTCAATATGATAAGGAGGATATATAAAAGAAATAATCTCCTAGTTGAAGAGATTAACTATAAAATTCACTCAATTGAGAAATTAAAATATTTATACACACATGAAGTAATAACTAGAACCAATAAAATGGGACATATCATTCTCCTAGATCCCCTAAGACCCTAGAAAACTAGGCCAAATAATGGAGGCATCCCTTCTCCATTAGATAATCAAAATACTGTAGATAATAGATAATAATTTAAGGTTAATTTGGATAAATTAGCATGAAGTAATTGGTGTACGATTCATAACACTAGTGTGCATGTAGAACTAGATTGTCCATAGTTTAAAACTATGTTAGACTTCTTCCTAGCTAGTATGTTTAACAATGAACAAGTTGAGTTGAGCAAAACAAAAGTAAGAAAACTCGTTTAAGTAGGATATGATTCTATAGTGATCTTAGAGAGTTCTATTTGTCTAGATAAAAAAATAATTATCTGATTTGACATATGAAAGTAAACATACTCATGAGAGGATGAATCTTCCATGATGTTGGAAACATATGTTTTCCCATATCAAGAAGACAACACACCTGAAGGTAAAGTTGATGAAGTTTAGGATTTTCAATTATTCCAAAAAGGTTATATAGCTATAATATGAGGAGTAACACTAATAATCATAGTAAACCAAAGGGACCTTTGACTATGTTAGTTCCTCTTAATAACTATGGATCAAATCCATGCATTTTATATATGTGCCTTAGCACCTTGTTGGATGTGGTTGTATAAGTTGGATATCCAACTCTGACCTTCTATCTTACTCTAGGAACTTGGAAAACTCTGGTTTATATATGGGATTTCCCCACTAGCAACATGTGATGTCCTTGTGCTCACCCACTACAAGTAATGCTTGACTACTTTTAGAGACAACACCAAGATGCCATGTGGTGTCTCTAGTGTTGTCAGCTCATTAAAAGTAAGAATATTTAAAAGAATGGGAACTAACCTCCATGTGGCATCATTGCGTGCTTCAAAAAATGGAAGGGTCCCCTTAGTAGGAAGAGGATGCACCATTGGTCAAAGCACCATAAATAGTCTGAGTGGGGAACACATCGACATTAGAAGATCACTCAGTGTTAAGGCATCACCATGCTCAGATCTATAGATTGTATATGTGTGTGCATCAAAAAATTTCCAAGATTAGATTCTGTTACTAAGGCCTCATTATGGAAGTGAGTGGGAGACTCCAGGTATCATGAAGGCTTTAGGTGTTAGATTTTCTTGGCCTTAAGAGTCCTATCCATGTAGAGTAGTAGTGCCTAATGGTTCCCAAATCAACAAATGTGATAAGTCCTAAAGAGTAGCCACTCTCTCATATTTAGACTCAATGGGTTGATATGGTAACCAAATGTGAGAGTGAATAAAATACCCTTTCTCCCCTACACTCCAGGCTATGTTAAACCTATGAAGGTGATCCCAACACTATATTTATAGATGTACTTGTGTGCTAAAGTATCAAATATACTATAAACAAATGTTTCTCCTTCAATTTTTTGAATGAAACAGTACCCTAAAGGCTTGGATGGCCTTCATAGTAGTGTTTAATTCAAAACTGAGAGATGTAGAGCATTAAATTGTACACACAAACAAACTAGAACTAAGAAGTAAATTTGATTTAAAATTTATAGTTGCTCACAATCAGTTTCAAGAAACCACAACATTAAGAGACCAATGCTATATCCTAGGGTGGAGTCATCTAAACCATGCAATTCAAAACCTAACACAACATTCAATCTATCATAATCATATCTATTAGATGATGCATTACACCATTGATACCAACAACTAAACTAGCTATACTTAGCAATCCTAGCACACTGCTGCATAAACCTCCATTCATGTTACTACAAATTAACTCATGTTTGTATGAGAGTAATAACATCAAATAAACATACAAGGAAAGATAAGAAGCTGAATAATAACAATCTTTGATCACTCATATTCAAAATTTATGCAAAGTGAACAATGGAGACAACTAGTCTAGAATAATATGCCATTTACATTCAACTATGAATATGCTATAATTACATTATTCATTCCAAAACTTAGACTACTCCAAAGACTTGGAAAACTAGCAATATACATTAAACCCCTATTACAAAAATGTTCTCATGAAAACTAAACAATTTTCCACCACTTTTTTGAAAATAGAAAATATGCACTTAAGGAAAGTGAAAAACCCTAAATGGAGATCTTCCAATGACCTTGACACATTCAGCTCCACAGATCAATAACTACCTTTGCATGCAAAAAAATCTTTAATCTGCTCTCTATTTTCTTCCTCCTCACTCCATTGTCCTACAAAAGAAAAATATTCCCTATTTGAAAATCCATCATTCATCTTTATGCCCCTACCCACATTGAAAATGCTCCCCTGTAAAAACTCAATTTCACCTATTCAATTACCATTTATTGCCAACGTAAGGAAACCTCTTATCTTTGTCATGAAAACCCTTCACATTTTACTGGGCAAATAAAAAATCACTCACCTGGGAACATTTATTTTAATTTCTCAATACTTTAAAAATTAAAATGGTTGTAGAAAGCCATTCATTCGTGAGTTCACAATGTAAAATACCCAATAATAAAAGCTCTTGATTTATCTAGAAAGATTAAACTTTATTTAACACAGACATTTACCATTTAATTATTTTCTACTGTTAAAGCTTTACCCAACGATGCCAACAAAATTTACACATGGGCTAGCCCCACCACTGTTTACTGCCACACTCACATCGTACATCTCCAATTTGATGTGAAAAATAAAAACTTATTAATGATGAGAAAATTTTATTCTATTGTACCTGTGAGTTTATAAATTTTAAAATGCCTAGCATTTAATAAAATCATTTACTTTGTACTGTAATGCCTCACAATTAAAAAACAATAGTTAAAACCTTTTTAGAAACCTCCCTTCACATTTCCTATGGGCCCACCAAGCTTTTCAAACTTTACAACCACCATTGCACGCCCGTTTGGTGTGAGAAATGAAAACTTATGAGTGATGGGTGATATTTTATTTCATCGGGAAAGAAAATAATAATACTCGGGCTCTTCATTTTATTTTTCCAGTAAAGAAACTTTTGATTCTTAATTTGATAAGGGTTTGATTTATTTGGGCAATAAAGTTTCCTTTTCATGTGTATTTCACATTCTTTAATTACTTCCCACCATTTGAAATTTTTACCATTAAGCACTTAGCCATGGGCCCACCACTTTATTTGCTCTTACATTCTCCAACACCATCACACATCTCTAAGAGTGATCCCACAATAGTGGTTTACAATTTTTGGCCAAACTAGACACTAAAATATTTTTTTTAACTAAATCTTTACTTTCGGGAACCTATAGTGGCTAAACCATGAGGAATTTGAAGATGATACAAACTAGAGTTTTGTGAAATTTTGTCTATAGATTATAAATATATTTTTTTCAAAAATTTTGGAACCAAATTGTACTTCTTTTTCTATCTCCCTCAAAAACTAGTTTTTTTAGAAAACAACATTTTAAAAAAGTGACACTCACCGTATAACGCATAATTTTTTTTCCATGAAGGATAAAATTCTAATTCTTTCGAATTTAGATTCATAACTCTGAGATCTAGTGTTTCCACTTGGTTAGATAGTTTTTTATTGAATATTTTTTCTTTAATCAAGTTTTGAAGTCAAACAAATTATAATTCAGACATAGTGTGACCGTATAATGTGTAACTTTTTTTGTATGTATCAAAATTAATTTTTTTTTCCTTTGTTGTATCAAAGACTTCAATATATGGTGCACTCATATTTTTTAATTTTTTATTTTGATGATCTACTATTTTTCCACATGTGCAGAACAAAGAGCTTGATTTTTAGTGAAAAACCTGCATTCACAAGAAATAAAAAATAAATATAATAATAAAATTAAATTTATTTAAAAATATAATTTTTGGGAAGCTTATAATAAGGACTACATACTTACAAAAAATAAATTTTAAATGAATTCATTTGATCCCCCAAAAGGTAAATCAAAAGTGGGTTTTTTTATCATAATTGTGATAGGTGTAAAGGAGACTCTGTTATAGGTATGGTTTAAAACTAGCGAGGTTCTATCCAAGGGGTTTGATTTAAGGTAGTTTGAGCAAACCCTCCTCAATTGGAATTATTTAAATGGAACTTTTTAAGGCTTAAATCATTATATTTTCTAAAACTATGTGATTTCAGTAAAAATCAAATCCTCCCATAAATTGTAAACTAGCTTTGTGGGATCACCCCTAATCAATTTAGAAAATGATAAAATAAGTCACCTTGCTCGAGAGAAAGCATACATTGCCAATCGTTAATGCACTCAAGAGGAGGTGACTTCCATTAGCAATGAACAATGGAGAAAAAGAAGCTTCGCCCATTGTTGATGTAGTATGGAAAAGAAGGGACAAAACAAAGATATGCGATAAGAGGAACTCCACAACTTGGCTTTTCTTTACATTCAACTATGGCACCATGAATCTTGGTAGCCAAGAGAAAATGTATAGGTCGTTTTTTGATAATACTGGGCATTTTTATGGTTGCAGGCACCCAAAAAATGGCTAGAACATCATTGAAAGTGTTCCCAACACATGTGGATAAGTCTAGACATCATTTGGAAGGTAAAACACATCATTTGCAATACATGTACCGCTTCAAAAATCTGCTCGAGACCCAAAAACGTGATTACATTTACTAGCTGTAGAAATCCCTCTTTGTTCCTCTATTTTTCCCCATGAACTCACCTTAACATTTAATTCCCCAGCATCAAATTTTCCCCCAAATATTTCTATCAGATAGCACCCATGGGCTCACTACCACTTATTCCATCATTTCTAGGTTTCCATCACACATCACTAGGCTCACTACCACTTATTCCATCGTTTCTTGGTTTCCATCGCACATCTTTATTGCAGCGAGAAAATGGAGACATTATTGGCGATGGGCATTGAAATTGTATTTTATATTTTCCCTAAATGCATTTTTTACATTTGCACAATATTTAAAATATTTAAAATATTTGAAATATTAGAAAATTTGCAAATTTCAATTACACCTGTAGGCCAAACAAAGAAAGTTCACTATGTTGAAATGGTGATCCCTGGAGCTGATCTTTTTTACATGCAACTATAAAAAATTATTTAGAGGAAACCCATCTCCTCAAACTTCTTCCAGCTGTCAAGGATCATGTCCTCCTTTGTAAACTAACCTCGACACCTGTTAGCCACACTTGAAATGCATTAAAATAACACATCATATGACCTCTATTTTTAATGAAAATGGAGTTGTAGAGGTTGTAGAACAAAATGAGAAATGGGTTGTCCTTAGAATTTGAAAATTTGAAACTGTTTGGGACACCATTTTCGGCCATGTTGCAGTTAGAAAAGGATTAGTTAACCCATCAAAACTCATCCAGGAGGCGTGAAATTGAGCATACATGTTACCATTTGAACAAAAAATTCAACACAAAAATAGAATGGAAAAATTCTTCCTGAGGTGCAATATATTAAATGCCAAAGTTTCCTTCTCTAAAAATATGGAAATGTTGATTCTAAAACCTTGAAAATGGTCATTTGGAATGGGCTTTGAAAAAATAGCAAATGAGAAACTAAGGGGATACAAACCTACCAAGTGGTAGATAATAATATATACAATCACAAGGAACAACCACTTCTGCATGTAGGTTAAAATATTGCAAAATAAAAATTCAAATGCGAGTCTACTTTCTGTAGATTTGACAATGTCCAGTTTGCAAATTTGAACCTCTTGCAAATGGATTGAAGCTAGAAAAATTAGCAAATGGATTCATGGGGCTATGCAAAATGACATGGGGCTTTATAAAGATGTAGAGAATCATGGAAAAATATTAGCAGGGCTTGACATTCAATATGCACAAAGATACAACATCACAAAGATGGCCTACTCAGAAAGGTGCAACGTGTAAACAACAAACCCAATTATGGACCTCCAGACAAGGGTGTCAAAAACTTATTAAAACTGATAATGGGAAGCTGCAAATGGACATATGAAATCTCCAATAGGTGTTCAACATTTCCCTAAAGTGATTTGTCATGATAATTCATGGGTGTCAAAATATGAGCTCCCAATGTGAGCTACTTAGGCTTATTCTGCAGGGTACTTTTGAGTGCATTAGGTAAAATTTTACATGGGCCCTCAAAATTTTAGCCAAATTTTAGAGGTCCCAAAAGTGCCTATATACTCAAGGTTGTTATCTTTGTAGACTCTCTTTCATTCTCAACAATAATTTTTGTTAATTTTTTTCTTGGAGAGAACAACATTTGTAATCTTTTAGTTTGGAATAGAGATAGCAGTAGTTTTTATTTTCATTTTCAAAGACCTTATCATGTGCCCCTCATGGGAGGGATTAAATATTTTATACTATTCCCTTGGGATTTTGTAATTTTTTCTCCAACCAACAATGAAGAGGATGTGGTGTTTTGTGTCAAACTATATGAAATTAATAGATGTTTGTTGTTTTTTTCTTTTCTTATATATTATAAGATAAATTGATAAATGTTGCAGGCTCTAAATCATGAAATCACCCTTTTAAACTATTTGTAATGTTTCAAAGGTTTTGATATATTGTACAAGTTAGGAGTGGATACCAAAAGTACTTTCGACGTATCACCTTAGTTTTATTTCAGTTTTTCCTGCTATTTCCTTTGTATCCATATGTAGAAATAATTTTAAATCCAAGGCCATAATATGTCTCCAAATTAGAAAGAGGAGTGTCCACATCACTAGCCTTGAAAAAAAGAGAATTATAATTACATATGGAAGAATTCATAGAAGAATATAAATCAATTCTAGCATGAGAATGTGGATCCTTAGATGAATTCATAGAAGAATTCAAATTGATTTTAGTATGAGAATGTGGATCCTTAGATGAATTCATAGAAGAATTCAAATTGATTATAGTATGAGAATGTGGATGCTTGTTAAATAAATGACTATTAAAGTTAGAAGGGTCAATCTTATAATAACTAGGCCCATGGAGGTGAATTCTAAAGAGCCCCAATCATGAGCAAAAGTGCATTAGAAGAATAAGGAACATCATCATCATTAAAGAGTGATGATGAAGCTTGAGATTTTTCTATAGAATAAAGTATAAATTATAAAGAGAATAAAGAGTAGGCTTCACATGACCCAATTTAGGGTGTTCATAATATTGAAAGTGGTTAGGGTTTGCTCGTATTATACATGATTTAAATTATCATATATAAATTGTATAGAATAATGCAATATGGATAGATCTATATCCATGACATGCATCCATGCTACACTAAGAATAATTTTACATGGTAAACTAATTGGAATTACATATACTAGGGTGATCCCACAAAGCTAGTTTACAATTTTTGGGAGATTTTGATTTTTGCTAAAATCACATATTTTTAGAAAATATAATGATTTGAGCCTTAAAAAGTTCCATTTAAAGTATTCCAATTGAAGAGGGTTTGATCAAACTACCTTATATCAAACCCCCTTGGATAGAACCCCAAAAGTTTTAAACCATACTTATAATGGAGTCTCCTTTACACCTATCAAAATGCTGATAAAAAACCACTTTTGATTTACCTTTTGGGGGTTCAAATGAATTCATTTAAAACTTATTTTTTGTACATAGTCCTTATTTTAAGCTTACCAAAAATTATAATTTTAAATAAATTTAATTTAATTATTATATTTATTTTTTATTTCTTGTGAATGTAGGTTTTTCATTGAAAATAAAGCTCTTTGTTCTACACATGTGGAAAAGTAGAAGATTATCAATTTTTTTTTGAAAAATATGAGTGCATTAGATATTGAAGTCCTTGATCCAACCAAAAAAAATTGAATTTTGATACATACAAAAAGTTGTGTTAAACAATCTTCCTATTTCTGAATTGTAATTGATTTGACTTTGAAATTTGATTAAGGAAAAATATTCAATAAACTCTATGAAACCAATTGGAAGCACTAGATATCATAGTTACAAATCTAAATTAAAAAATAGAATTTTATCCTTCATGGAAAATTTTTTTATGTGTTATATGGTGAAAACCACTCCTTAAAAATGGTGTTTACTGAAAAAAACTATATTTCAAAGGAGATGGAAAAAGAAAGTGCAATTTGATTCCAAAAATTTTGAAAAAAATATATTTAGAATCTATAGACAAAATGTCACAAATCACTAGTTTGCATCATCTTCAAATTCCTCATGGTTTAGCCACTATAGGTGCCTAAAAGTGAAGACTTAGAAAAAATTAGTTCAGTGTCCAGTTTGGCCAAAAACTGTAAACTAGTATTGTGGGATCACCCACCATAGTGGGTAAAGTAACATGGGTAAAATTGTTGGTAATAAAACTATAGCAAGAGCTTGGTGACCAATATTATCAAAATAAAAAATAGATAAATTAGTAAGGGGAATATAATGAGGATCAACATGAATGCAAGGTAAAAAACTTGATGCCACATGAGGGTACATTCAATATCAAAATTTTTAACACTAGCAATTATTAGAAGATCATACTAGAGTTGGACTTCAAGGGGGGAGTTCAGATTGTTGGAAAGTGACACCAATAAAATTAGAATAAAATCACTCAAGAATAGAAACTATGACTAATGGATTTATAGTCAATTGCATATCTTTTATAAGGAGAACTATGACAAGAAGGTGAAGTTTGTATTAGGTCTGAGAGAGAGATACTAGCTTATGTAGCTTGAATTCATTTAACAAGATCATACTTTGGGAAAATATTAATAGAAGGATGAGGATGTGGTGCATGAATAGGATTTGGTGGAGGAAAGGAAACAAGGATAAGAGGAACTTTATTATTTTTCCTAGTGTTATATATGCGAGCTACCAAATGGTAATCTATATCTACAAATAAATTAGAAGTTTTAGTGTTGGAAAATGTACACCTTTACATTTTCACACATATTTTGGGTCCCTTTATTAATTGGACTTAATTAAGCCTCTAATTGGCCCAATTGTGTATTTAAAATCCTAATTAATCCCACTTTTTGAAAGGGAAACTTGTATTAGATAATTGCAAGCATTAATTAAATTACCTTGAAATTGGTGTGTCCTAGGTTTGGGACCTAGGACCCATTCATCTAAGGGCGAATAGGTCCTCGTTAAGTTTAGGAACTAAATTTTTAATATATTTTTGGCAATATTTTTATGATCCAAATTCAATTTATAATTGTTGGCCTTTGATGTTTAATTTCTAGGAAATTAGACTATTACCTATAAATACAAGGTATTTTTTATCAAATTCTAATCCTAAGCAATCTAGAATTTTCATGAGAGTAAAAAGTATAGTAAATACTATAGTCAAACATGTTCAAGATAACATTTATTAGTCATTTATTATAGCATTTAATATCTCAAGCATCATGCCAAATTTATTTGTATCTATGTATTTTCTTGGCTCGCTAACATTGTGATGTAGGTTTCAAGCATTCAAGTTAAGATTCAAGCTATCAAATCAACCATTCAATCAAGCCATTTCATGCAAGATCAAGACCTTTGAGAGATGCATTAGATTTCAGTCTTCCAAGGATCTACATTCAAGGGTTTGGTGAGTTGCAACATAACATTATTCATTCATCATTCCCTCTATTTATGTTTCATTTAATTTCAAGTTTTAATTACAAAAATGAGGTTTGACCAAGGAAAATCCCCATTCACCAAAAATAAACAAAATTTCCCTCTCTTTAGTTTTGTAGATCTTAGTGTTGATGATGGTGTCACTTGTAACAACAATGCAGATAAAATCCTCATAGGAAAACTATGAAGAATATACTTTTACATGAAATACTAAACCAAGGCAACCTAAGGTGTTTGTGTAATAGGGAAAGGTTGACTTAGCTTAATCCCAAGGCTCTGGTAGTCAAGTCTTGACCATACTAGGTTCGCTTTGGGCTATGATGTGATATTGCTATTAATATTAAGGGGCCTACAGTGATCTCTAGTTTCATTAAGAATCATAAGCATCAAATACCAGATTTCTAGTTCGATCATAAAATAATCTCATGAAATCTAAAGATTTGCAATAATATTTCATGAACATCAAACAATTTTTATATCACTTAAGTAGATTTAGCTTTAAGCATTCAACAATTTCATAGAAAATGAAATATTTTCAATAAATTTCCAGTCATTCATATATTTTTTGGAAAATTTTCATGAATTTAAAGATCTAATCTAAAATAAAGCATTAAAAATACTAAAAAAAGGAAAATTCTTCCAATTATTCTCCATTCTTGCCCCAAGATTTAATCAAATTAAAGCAAACTGCTTTATACATCACCAAATTGCTTCACAACTAGATACACAACAATGCGAGCGTTTAAAGAAGGGGGTTTTAGTTTGGACACTGAGTAGGTTCTATATACAACCTTAAATAACACAACATGCAATCTTGTTTAGATGAACTAACAAAACAAACTACAAAAGATGCATGAGATAGGTACCTATCAAATTGGCTTCGATATTGATTAAGTTCTATGTGCATAGAAGTTTTTAGTTTGGAATGATTCAAAAAATAGGAAAAAATAACAAAACGAAGAGAATTTTTGGCTCTTCCAACCTCCAAAAATTCTAGACTTAACTTAAAAAGAAGTATCTCTTGGCCTTTTATAGAAGTAAGATGTAGGTAGGATAAGAACAATACATGAGAGGATATCCAAGGGATGAATCACATCAAGGCACATGGAATGTGGTGACTAGTAAGAGAATTGCAAATGAAGTCAATGAAGGTCTACCTCCATTTGCACATTGAAGTTCTTCAGGTTTTTCATCTTCTTATTATTGCTAGGATAATAAATTGAATGAGGATAGTGTGTAGGAACTTTCCCATATATTCAAAACAATTGCTTCATCATTTTGTTCCTACACTTTTGTTTTACTTGAGGATTTCTACTCTCGAGAATGAGCTTCCTTAGAGGTTGGCACTTTCAGTTGCCATATGTGAAATACATGTATCCCTAGTATTCTGATGAACTCAAACCCCTCTACATATAAAATCCTAGAATATGCAGCCTGATCTAGATATGATTCTATTCGTAATTCAAATTTGCAAGTGACTGTACATTCCCAAACTTTGCATTACAATCTACTTCTCCTACAATCACAAATTCCACCTATTAAATTCCTTTATAAAAAAGAAAACATTTATAAAAAATCTCATGTAAATAAAACCATCATTAATTTGCTATCATATAAATCCATCATAAATAACATTCTCTCAAGAAAATCACATATTTCTTGCATAATCATGCTTTAATACCAAGTTACTGGACTATCAAACTTCTTAGATAACCTTAAAATTTTAGAACTTTGCTTTGCATCATTATCCCATAATCGGTACCTAGTATTCAACTTTACCTATGATTTTCCTAGACTTCAGATTTACTAGGATTTCCATCTTTACCGAACCTCAACTATTGGACTGGAACACTTTGCTCAACACTTGTATTACCTTTTTTCTTTCTAACATTCTCGGTTCCCGATACCCATTACTTGGAACACTTGAATTACAAAGTACTCTTTTCAAAAATATTTCTCTTTACTTTTCATTTTTGGTGACTTTTCCAAATAGCAAACACCTACCATAAGTGTTAGTTTTCACTTGGGGTCCCCAAGTTTTACAGTCTTGGGGCGTGTTGTGAGACCACACAATAACTTACAACCAATAAAATAAAATTTAAACTAAAACTTGAGATTAAATCACCAATCATAAATTATAATTTATGCATAGTTTAAAATAATAACTCTTTACCTTTACCTAGATTCTAGCATAAAAAATAGGAAAATTCCTCCAAAAATATCCGTGTGTGCTTTGATTAATTCCAATTTTTGGAACTCAATGAAAAAAATCAGTTCATTGACATTTAACTACATAATTTGGTAATCCTCTAAAGCCAACCGGGGATAGAGCCTTGCTACTAGTCAAGTGTCCATAGCCCTGACAAGGTTATCTCTGTAATTCCCTCAAACATAGCTCTATTGCTAGCCAAATGTCTGTAGCCTTGGTAGAGATATTTGGAAAGCCTAAAGAGTTGATATATATATATATATATATATCTTTGAATATTTCATTGATAGCTCATTTTCAACTTGCAAGTAGTAAAGCTTACTATTAGGTTGAGAATTATAGTGGTAGAAATGGTTACCTTTTATTTTTTTATTTAACGCAAATCCCTTCATTGTTTCACTACTTCCCAAAAACTCATTTAATAATTCCCTATTGGTGTGTATTCCTGGCTAAAATTTACCACTTTTGTGCCAAATCTTAGCTAACTACAACTCGCTATATGTTTAGAAAATATGCACAAACTAAAATTTAGTAGCAAACAACTTAATCACCAAATTTAAATCTAAATTTAGGACCATTAGTTACCACCCTTCCGATCAAATTTTATGGCAACTACTAAATACTCAACTAGCTATTATGATTTTACGGTGCTGCACCACATTAATGGATCAAGAATGTCATGATGACATTTAAACATGATCACACTATTTTGCATTAAATTTGCATGCCTCAATGCACACGTATAATTTCTTTCAAATTTTCAAGGTGATAACATGTACTACCTTACCGAATTCATATTCCTTTTTGCTTTGCACACATGGAAACCTTCATGATTAATATGGCTTGATGAAAACATAAAGAAATGACCACCATTAATTTCAAAATATTTAACTTTCTTGATTCACAATCTTTGTATTGGTCAAATTTGAAGCAAATTATCACCAATTTTGTGTAAAAAATTAATTTGATTTAACATTCCACTCTAGACAAACTCATCAAGTTGCCACCTTGTTTACGATTTCCAAGACTTCAGTCTAGGCAACTATGTACCACAACTTCCTCATGGTTTTCTATATTTCACACTTTTCTCTAATTTTTTCACACTTTTTCTTTTCCTTCCTTTTATTTTTAATTTTATATTCTACTAGTTCTTGCTTTCTTCTAGGTCATGGATACTCCAATTTTCTTGACCTTCTCTCACTGCTAGAATTTTTTCTTGGGTCGTATCATGGCTCAAAGGCTTGAAATTTTTTTCTTCATTTAGACTACTAGTTTCACTGTGCCAAACTTGTGCTTAGTCCTTGGGAAATGATATGTGGAATCTAGATCTTACTACTAGTTTTATATTGACTTGGCTTCTCGCTTTATAGCATCACTCCTAGACATTGGGCTTCTTGTTGAAGATGTTCGCTTAGCTATGGATTGGATAGTGTGGCCTGAATATTTGAAAAATATAGATACCGTTCTTTCTATTGCACACATGACCATTAGAATCCCTTCCACGGATGCTATTCCTCGGTTCCTAGAACACGAGGATGTGGTTCCATGTTGGCCGTTCCTTACTGACCTCCATACTGTCGAATTTGAAGTTCACCAAGAAATTGTCGATGTCAAATATTTAGCTCTAATGGAGGAGGCATCTCAAATTGACTGAATGGCTACTCCTACTTGTAGCTTAGCTCCCTCTTTTTTCTTTTTGATCTTTTTTTTATAGCAAGAATTTTGATACTTCCATGTATATGTACGTGATACAGACACACACACACACATATAGTTTTGTCATACATTTTAAAGTGTATATTTACTATGCATGGTTTTATCATTTTACATTTCACAACACAATGTTATAAATGTTTGAATTAACTCTCATGTGTATGATAAGTTAATTAGAATTTTCTAATGCAAAAAAGGGGGAAAAAAAAGAAAAGAAAAAAAATAAAAACAAACCCTACAAAAGAAAACTAACCCTAACTAACCAAAACTCTAATCTAACAAACAACTAACCCTAACAAAGAAATTTATTCTAAGTTCAATGACTATTTCCATTGTTGTTTTGGTACAAATTATAGTAGGTATATCCTTGAATTCACTAGAATAAATTTCACATGTCCTAATGAAACATTGAATTTCTTTAAATTTTTTGTGTTTAACAAATATAAATTCAAAGGTGCACTTACCAATAACTTGGATCATATGTATGAAAATGACCTCATTAAAGGTTTATTTCACACTTTCTTTGATCCATCAATACTCTACCTTCTTTTAGCCCTAGTTCATGGTTTTCCATTTTACTCTGTTCAGTTCCATGAATGTCTATGTCCATTTCTTGATTTTTTCTCCTCCAAAAATTTTCTTGTCTTTGGCCTTGTCTTCACTTTGAACTTTTTTAGACCAAGAAATATCACAATTTATATTATATTAGAAAGAGAAAAAGTAGAAAATTGATACTTTGTATCTTGCATAAAATTAGGGAAATTTCTTTTTTTAGCTTGTGAATTTTCATTTTGGAACTGAAAACATGCGTCTCCTACTCAAATTTCTTGCTTATTCTCTTCACTTACATTTTACACATATTAATAGTAAGATGACTCATTGATGTCATTTCCTCATTCTCGGTGCAATGTTTTTGGGTCTTGGTATTCTCGCCTATCTTCTTATAAAACCTAAAGATTTTCTTCATAACAATTATAGTTATCAAAATATTTTGATATATCAGTTAATTTTTTAATATTTTCAATTCCAATAAGGTTATACTCTCTTTCATGATTCAACATATTTCTTGTAAGAATCTATTTCTTCTAGTAGTTAAAAATTCTTCTGTTAATGAAATTGCCTTATACATAGCCAAACTTAACCCTAGTTAAAAAAATTAGCCAAACTTAACTTGAGTTAAAAAAAATTCACAATCAAGTTCATCATGAGTAGTTGTATCATGAATTCTACACTTGTTGAGTCTACCAAAGGTGAATAAAATCAAAGGATGTAATCTTTGGTTAAGAATTTTTTAGAAATTTTCAACTTCCATTTTTGAAATATCAGCTTGCATTAAACTTTCACCTTACAAGCTACCTTTCAAACCTAAAACAAACACAAATTCATTAAAAAAAAATGGAGATTAAGATATAAAGAAAAGTGAAAATTGGCCCTCCTTATAGTGCCAATTCCTATTGATGATGATGTCACTCACAAAAATAGTGTAGATAAAATATTCATAGGAAAACCACAAAGAACCTATATTTACTTGAAAGCCTAAACCAAGGCAACCTAAGGAGTCTATACGATAGGGAATGGTTGACTTAGCTTAATCCTAAGGCTCGAGTAGTCAAGTCTTGACCATACTAGGTTCGCTTTAGGGTATGATGTGATATTGCTATTAATCTCAAGGGTCCTATAGTGATATGTAGTTTCATTAAGAATCATAAGCATCATATAAAAGATTTCTAGTTTGATCATAAAATAATCTAATGAAATCAAAAGATTTACAATACTATTTCATTAACATCATACAATTTTTCTATCACTTAAGTAGATTTAGCTTTAAGCATTCAACAATTTCATAGAAAATATATATTTTTCAATAATTTCCATTCATTCATCTATTTTTTGGAACATTTTCATGAATTTAAACATCTAATCTAAAATAAAGCATAAAAATACTAAAATAAAATAAAAATTCTTCTAATTATTCTCCATGCATGCCCCAAGATTTAATCAAATCAAAGAAAAGTGCTTCATACTTCACTAGATTGCTTCACAACTAGGTACAAAATAGTGCAAGCTTTTAAAGAAAGGGGGTTTTAGTTTGGACACCAAGTAGGTTGTATATGCACCCTTAAATGGTGCAATATATAGTCTTTTTCGGTTGAACTAACAAAACTAGCTACAAAAGATACATGAGATAGGTAGCTATCAAATTAGATTCGATATTGATTAAGTTATATGTGCATACAAGTTTTTAGTCTAGAATGTTTCAAAAAATAGAAAAAAAGAACAAAACTTAGAAAAGTTTTGGCTCTTTCGACATCCATAAATTTTGAACTTAACTTAAAAAGAAGTATCCCTTGGCCTTTTATAGAAGTAAGACACAAGTAGGATAAGACAAATACATGAGAGGAAATCCAAGGGATGAATCACATCAAGGAACATGGAATATGGTGACTGGTAAGAGAATTGCAAACAAAGTCAATGAAGGTCAACCTCCATCTACACATTGAAGTCCTTTAGGTTTTTCATCTTCTTATTATCACTAGGATAATAACTTGAATTAGGCTAGTGTGTAGGAACTTTCCCATTTATTCAAATGATTTCTTGATCATTCTATTCCTACACTTTTGTTCTACCTCGGACTTTCTACTCTTGAGAATGAGCTTCCTTGGAGGTTGGCACTTTCAGTCACCATATGTGAAATATTGGGATCCCTATTATTCTGGTGGACTCAAATCCCTCTACATATAACATCCTAGATTATGCGGCCTGAATTGGATATGATTCTATTCGTAATTCAAAATTTCCTTACATCCATACCTGAACTCTGCATCGTAATTTGCTTCTCTTGCAATCACAAATTCCACCTATTAAATTCCTTTAGAAAAAAACATTTATAAAAAATATCATGTAAATAAAACCATCATTAATTCGTTATCATATAAATTCATCATAAATAACAAGCTTTCAAGAAAATAACATATTCTTGTGTAATCATCCTTTTATACTGAGTTACCAGACTATCAAAATTCTTAGATAACCTTAAAATTTTACAACTTTTCTTTGCATCATTACCCTATACCCAATAATTGGTATTTAACTTTACCCATGATTTTACTGAACTTTAGTTTTACTAAAATTTCCATCCTTACTAGACGTCGGCTATTGGACTGGAACACTTTGCTCAATACTTGCATTACATTTTTCCTTTCTAATTCCTAGCTCTCGATACCCAATACTCATAACACTTGAATTACAAAGTACTCTTTTGAAAAATATTTCTCTTTGCTTTTCATTTTCGGTGACCTTGCCAACTAGCTAGCACCTACCATAAGCATTGGTTTTCACTTGCCCCCCCCAAGCTTTACAGTCTTGGGGCATGTTGTGAGACAACACAACACTTAGGCTAAAGAAGGATTGAAGATTGATCAAAAGTGAAAATGTTAAAAATTGTTAAAGTTTTCATCAAAAATTTCAAGCCACAAAAACTTACTTGTATAATTTACTTCTAACTTTTTGACTATGGAATCTAGAGGAATCAGAAGTGTAGATCTAGTAGCAAAGGACTATGAAAATAGATTTTGGATCCCTATAGAAAAACCCATTTTCCCTAGGGTGAATCTATCCTATGAGGACACTCAATAGAGACTTTTGGTGACAGGTGCGTAAAATCATATCTTTCTCAAATCTACCAAAATTTTGTTGATTATGATATAAATTGATGATTCATGGTTTACATTGAATTATTGCATTTCACCTATGGGTTGAAAGTCAATGTTACCCTAGGGGATCTCTTTTTCCTAATGAAAGTAGGGAAATAGGTACATTACCCCCATTCAAAACTTACTTTCACATATTCTCTTCATTTTAGAAGTAATAGACTCAACTATTTGAATGTAATGACCCAAGAGTCATGGTGTTTGGAAATCCATGAATGGTAATTATAGTATGAGAAAATGGAGGTGAATCAGGTTTTGCATGCACAAATATTTTAAGGAAATAATTTTTTGAACACTAATATAATTATCCAATATATCCTTAGTAGGTGGGATAAATCAATTAACAATGATAGAATTAACTACATTATTATCTTTTGAAGGAATATGGGATACATGAGAAGGAACAAGAGAATTATAATTAAAATCTATCCATAGAGGATCCAATGTGAGGTGAGGATATATATATATATATATATAATGCTTCATCCCTAGATAGGAGATAATTGACATGAAGAGAATGCAAAGAAAAATTAAGAAATGTATTAATGATTTCATCCTCTTGTGCAAATATATATATATATATATATATATATATAATGCTTCATCCCTAGATGGGAGATAATTGACATGAAGAGAATGCAAAGAAAATTTAAGAAATGTATTAATGATTTCATCCTCTTGCACAAAAATATCCTAAAAAAAAGAGGAATTTCAATAGAGGGACCAAGAAAGAAGAGTGATATGGGAAAAAGGAAAATCACTTTCACATGTGCTTGTAAGAAAATCTATTGAAGTATCTTAACAAAGTTGAAAAGTGATAGAAGGAAATAAAATAATAAATTCATTTTGAAAAAGAGGCATAGATAAGTTAGTTGAAGGATATCATATTTCTTCTTTAAGACTATGAAAAGGGGTTCAAGGTAATTCCCTAATTTTTGGAGAAAATTAAAATTTTCTTTTATTTTGAAAAAAATTATCCATTTTTGAGAAGGTTATTAAATGGTTAGATTGGTAGGTTCATCAAAATATAATGAAAAAAATTTGAATCTTACAAAAGAAAAATAAACTTCCTTTGAGAGTAAATATAACTTAAACTTGGATAAACACCTACACTAATTATCCTACTTTAGAATTATAATTTTAACTATAAAGATAAAAATAGATACTTATAACACTTAAAGAAAGTAAAATGGTGAAGAAAATTGATATCTAAGAAATAAAAATAACTTTATGATAGTAAAAATATAAAATGTAAACAACAAGGAATTTGAGGTTGAAATGTGGAAGTCAAAGCTTAGGATGCTAATGCATTTTCCAAATGTCTACACATTACACTAATTTTTATATAAATATAGTGTAAAAAATTCCTAGAAGATGTGAATATTTAACCCTATTGTTCATCTAGCTTGCAATACCAAAAACCAAACTTACACTAGCAAATACTATATAATGAAATACAAAGAAATAAACTAATATTTAATTAATTTGAATGAACAATAAAAATAAATTTGCAAAAAAAAAACTTTAAAACCTTTGTGTGATTGAGTTCTTTTAAAATACCTACAATAATATAAAACAAATGTTAAGGGCTATTGGGGGGTTTGCCTTAGTCAAATCCTTGATTTCAAATTTCTACCTCTGCAAGAACCATGATATGTATATAAAATAAAATAATAAGTGCATTCTTAATATAAATACATCTAGAATTAAGAACAATGATTAAAATGAAAGAGAAGTGATGTGATAATCCCAAGGTGATATGGGGCACAATGCAATAAGATGCTTGTAATAAAAATAATGAAAGTGAACAATATCACTTGTAAGTATTGATGAATCAAAGAAGAAGAGAGTTAAAATAATGTTGTAAGAGAGATTAAGAGAATTGTATAATACAATGAAGCCATGGGAGAGCTCAAAGAGTGTTGTAATGAGAAAAGATAGATTAAAAAAGAGAGGAAGGAAGAGGAAGATCTTGACAAGTCATTTAGATTCATCTCAATCTGTTTCCATTGACCTACTAAGGTAACAAGTGAAAGCACTGAAAAATGGTTGCTAAATGAAAAATTTCACAACTCATGGATGTTGATGCAATGTGCTAGTCTTGAAGAAATTTACACTAAAAAATGATAAAATACTAGAAAATCATAGGGCTAAGACAAAGATGATAAGAAAAAGTTACCACAAGAAATGAGCCTTGAGCACCTTGAGAAGGAGAAAGGTTGATGGAAAGTCTTAAATGAGTCTACAAAACACTAATGGAATGAAAACCACGGTGGACACTATGCAATTTTTGACACTACATGTATAAGCATGAATGTGTGCATTCTAGATGTACGGATGTGTAAGGTAAATGGTAGCTGTTATTAACAAGGAGAAATGCATCACCTTAAGAAGTCTACTTTGTTATATATTCATGTGAGTGAACATATATTTGGAAGTAAAAAAGAGATTTTGGGACTAAAATAAGGGAGATTGGACACTCCAAATATAGTTAAAGTGCATAAAAATAATGCATATATAGCTTTATAATAAAATATAAATTTTATTTCAATATTGCATGATTTTGTGTGATTGATGTTGATGCAAGATTGTGGGCCTAAGTCCTTTATTTGATGTCAATTTTCTAATCCATTTTATGGAATATAAGATAATTGTAGTGATATACTAATATGTATGAGAATGTGGGTTGTTGGAACTATTAGATTAGCATGACATTTAGTTGGAGTCATGTAGAAACTAGTAAGGCGACCTTATGGGCCAAAATTCATTTGCAATAACATTTGATTATTTGGGTAGTGGACTAGTTTGTAGAATTTAACTACTTCCAATGAAGTCATTCTCTTGAAGTTATAGGTAGCCTATGACACCATCAAAGGAACAACTAGATTAGTTCACATGGAAAATGATATTGTTGCATTCAAAATAAAGCCACCCTCTTCTTGAAAATCTCTATTAAGATCTTTCACATATATTTTTCAATTTTCAATTTTTTTAGTATTATATGATGTTAAGATATCTATACTAGTTTAGAATATACTATTATCATATAATACTCCATCATTTATGACCATTATAAATCAATCTTGATTGAAACACAATTTTTAAAAAAAATAAAATGAAAATAATTGATTTATTTTAATTTTAATTTTAAGAGTTATTTTGTTTTTCTACATTAATATCCTTTTTAATAACTTTCCAAATTACTAAATAAATGCATGGACACATAAATAGATGTCTAGATAGATTAAAATAATACATAGACAATATTTATTTTAATATTCACTTAAGAATTATTTTAATCTAGACGTTATCTTATTTTAGTTTTAATTTTAATGTCTATTTTCTTTCTCCATAGCAGTAAAACAAATAATATAACTCATGCAACAATTATAAAATAATTGAAAAATAGACCATTAATATTATGTTTATAATTAAACGATATCGCTAATATATTAGTATTAAAATAATAATTTATTATGTAAATAATTGTTAAATTTAAATAAGTTTTTAGCTAATACACACCATTACAATCCATCCTCTATATACCTATATCTCTGTAAAAGAGATATCTTTCATCTTATTCATACAACTAACTTCTTATTCATACTGACATAAGACTTGTAGTAGTGGCCACCATTAATGGGTGCTCCCTCCTAAAACCAGAGTAGAGAGATTAAATGGATAAATAACAGTAGAATTTCCACTCCATACAACATTGGAAATCATAGAATAAATCTTTTCAGTGGGATGAACTCTATCCCAAAATAAATAAGCATCTGTATCGTTGCAATACAAAGCCGGTGGAGTTGTCTTTCCACAACTCACTACTGCGTTGAATGCCCCTGATCCACAACATGCTGACTTTGTCTCTGATAATCCTGCATCCCATGTTAATGGCAGTTCAAAATACACACTATTTAATAATATTAAAAAAGTGAGTTAAAACAAATCTGAATCAAATTTTTAGATTCAAAATCATAGTTTTTCAGCCACTGAAACCGAAAGGCTTACAGTAACTTTTTGAAATAAGAAATATCAGGTCGGTTGTAAGGTTAACTTCTTATCTGTTTGTTAACTGATTACTATTTTCAATGACTCTTCATAAGTGTATTTAGTTCAACAGTAAAATACATTTTTTTTTTTATAATAATAATAGAGTTATATATCTGTTAAAAAAGTAAACAAGGTGATAAAAGATGGATACAGTTATGATAAAAGATGGATACAGTTATTATTTTTGTTAAGAAAATTCAGATTCAAATCTCATTTATCTAATAGTTATTTTGGATATGCAAAAGTTTTCCTCCCTTCTTTAGATCTCTAATATAATTTAATTTAGAAGTGTTAGTTTCATAGTTTACTAATCATAGTTGTGGTAACAACTCTAAGTCATGACTCAAATTCTGGCACTAAAATATGACAAGATTCTAATATTAGAGTTGTCCCTATAACCCAACCTTAAATCTAGAGGGTTCATTCATAATGACCCTACCTATATATCCATTTTTAAAAATTAGAGGCTCCATAGTTTCCACACCAATAATAGAGAAAATCCATCCTCACATTTGGGATGAAATTTTTGACTTCTTATTTAAATCACTATTCATTAAGCTTAGGTATTCAAATTTAATCAATTCACAATAGTATGAGAGAAAAATTGTTCTAACTGAATGTTAGACCAAAGTCAACATCAGTGTACAAATACACACAAAACCACATACAGACCATCTTTTACAAATATCACATTTTCAGATAATGATTGACTCAAGCATATGCCACATATACACAATGTGCCAAACTCACACACACATCACATAAATAAAATATGACTACCTCATACACACCTCATAGGTACACATAGTGATTAGCTCATGCATACATCACCTATACATAGGGTGACTAGCTCATACTCACATCACATGCACACATAAAGATTTGCTCACACATTTGCCACATATGCATAGTGTGACTAACTTACACATAAATCAAATATACACAATGTGATCAAACTGTACATGCATCATATACAAAATCTAGCCATTTGACACATGCCACATATCCATAGTGTGACTAGCTCATACACACATCATAAATAAACACAATGACAAACACATGAATGCACCACACATATATATAGTGTGACTAATTCACACTACATCACATATACACAATGTGATCAACTTGTGCATGTATCATATATACACAATGTGGCTAGCTTAAACAAATGTCATATACATATTGAGTGACTAGTTCATTCATACAAAACATATACATAATATAAATAACTTAATAACCTCACAAGTACACATAAAATCTTAAATATATCTCAACCAAATAAATATTTTTTGTGCATCCCATACTACAACATGAGTCCCATCATTTTTCTTATATCATTGCCAACTATGATGATGGGAAAGCATCCCATAAATTTTTGTCATAATTGGAAAGGTGTATGTGTAAGAAAACACAACACATGAGGCCATTAATGCACATGTACACATATTGATTGAATAAATTATAGATAATGACTAGCTAACAATAGGAAGTGGATGCAACTCTTCTACATGTGTATTCAAATTATTTGGTTCACCAACTCTTACCCTTTAAGTACATCAAAAATAGAAAAAAATATTTTAGTACATCCCATACCACACAATAAATCCCATTATTTTTCTTAATTCATTGTCAATTATTCTTTCCATACTACTTGCATTCATTACAAGCTTAAAGGTGTAAGTGTAACTACATAACATGTATAGCTCTTCGAATCCTTCAGCTTTGTGTTATGATGGAAGTTGGATAATCCATAAGATATAAAAGATAACACCTAACATCTATAAATTGCATGATTGTAGTGATAGAAGGCTATTCACACCTATATTAGACTCAATTCTAAAATGTTGGGACAACTTATAGTCAAGGATACACAATTAGGATATCACAAGGATTTACAAGAACTAGGTAGTTTGATTTAGTTACATACAACATCAAATAATCCATAAACCTACACAAAGATTCCTATATATCTTGGGTTCAAATTACCAACACATAGGTAACACAAAGAACCTGAATGAGTTGGTCTCTTTCCAAACATACGTACATAAAAAATAAATTCACAAAGTAATTAAATTCCATTCACTTCATTCAATTATTATTAAAAAATAAATTAATCATTAGAGAAAAATTAAATTTATAATAGTAATGTTAAATGATATTCTACTATTGAGTACATATTCTTTTTGCATATTACCAATCATAAAAAATAACATACAATTACCCACCAATAGATATAAAGAAAAAATACCATAGCATATTTGTTATTACTTACCTTTATTTTTCTAGAGCTGGTGAAAGCAGTCATAAGGAACTCCATCCTAAACTCAACATAGATTTAATCACATATTTAAAGATAGTATATCATTGATACACATTAATATTTTTTCACTCCATCAAATCATAATGGCTTAATTCATCATCATCATTATGTATAGTTAGTATATTTCTATAAGTTATTCAGAGACATATCATTGTCAAGTCTAGCATACAATTATTTCTAGGAAATATAGACCACACTATTCTATAGGGTCTAACCTATATCTTCTTATAATTATCACTAATCCAATATACAAAATCATGGTGCTCCAAAAAAAAATCTTTGATTATATTCCATCAAGTTTATAGTATATTCTCATACACTCACATAAGGATAGAAAGTGATGGTAACAAATATAAAAGGTCATCCAATATTGGAGTAGATTTTGATAAGATGGAGATTGAATTTAATCTTAGAGTAAATAATATTGATGAAATTTAATTTACCTTTATTGTCTCAAACCTATATAAATGAAACACTGTAATGCCTAAAAATTTCATCTAGAAAACCTAACAATTTTTTTTTTTTTGTTTTCTAAGCAAATACTATAATGGTTCCAATTCATTAATTTCAATATACAAAAATATAATGGATCAAGACCTTTTAAATATTCATATAGTACATATATACATGCTTAAAAAATAAGCTTGAAATTATTAACATTATAATAATTCTTTTTTCATTTTAAAAAAATAAATAAAAATAAAAATTATTATTACCATTCTAAGCTTTAATATAACTATCTATTTATGAATAACTAATATTTGTTTAATTACTTATTAAATTAATCTAAGAAAATTATTTTTAAAATATTTAAAAAAATAAAAATAAAAAGATAACATAATCAAATAATTATAGTATTTTCCTTCCTCTATATCTATATATAACTCTTCTTCTAGAAAAAAAAGAACCTTAATAATACTAACCTTTTTATCTATGTAATCTTAATTTGGTTAAAAGAATCATTCCTTAAGAATATGGGGAATATATTCCTTTTACTTTATTTAAGGAATAAATAACATAAAGTTTACAACCACGAGGCTTTATTTTGTTTAATTTTCTTCTAATGTTAAAGTGGCTCTCCAACGTATAGTCTTAGATGAGATTTTTACTTAAAAAGAGAGGTGCACATTAATGATTGGGAATGGTAAGATAAAATGGCGCAGCACTAAGACAATGCTCATCAATGTTTTTACGCCTTTAGTAACAAGGAGATGTTATAACCCTCTCCTACGATTGCAAAGTGATTGGAGATTTTCAGAGTTAGTATAATGTTGAGGTTGAGACCAAATCTTGGCAGCTTTTTTTTGTTAACGAGAGTATTAATTTCGAGTGCAGATTTTGTTTTTAGGTGAGGGCTAGGAATGTTTTGACTGGCTAAATGTTCTTCTTCCTAGCACGAGACTACTTTCCGGGTGAAAGCTGCCGCAAGCTATAGTCTATCAGTTTAAAAAAAAAAGTGTGCTATGCCATTTGCCAATATCTTAGTCACAATGTTCCTTGCCCAAATTTCCACGCATGGCATTTATCTTCTTAACTAAATCCGAATTGTTTTCGAGAGATTTTCTGAGGCAGCTGTAGCTCAAAAAAAAAGGTACTCTCTCCCATCTATATAACCCGAACGACAGGATAAAACATCAATATCGTGTGGTGCAAGGATAGGCAGATGGTAGTATCACTTACTGAATTCCCTGTAAGGACAGCAGGCTAGTTTAGCCTCATGGTGCAAGAGGATTTAATACTGCTAATAATTTGTTTCCTTTCTGACATGAGTGGCGTGATGGGAATGATACAGATGGTTCCATAAATGACTCCTGCAGCCTTATTATGATCATTGGGCGGTTGATTCGACATGAGCACTTTTGCACAGCTATTATCTATTAACTACAAAATTAATTACTTACCAAACATTCAATTAGTCAAAGGCATGCCAAGGTGCTCCCTCTACACTAGAGTCAAGAGTTTATACATCAAATAATATTATTCTATTTAAAAAAAATCTATTGTTTCTCGTACACCTTCAACCCCTATAGATTAGAATGTTTACCATGTTTTACTTCTACGCAAGAAAGCTATATGGAAACGATGGCCACTATTATTTAGATGGGAAAGCTTTTGGAGCAGTTTGGGTTGCGCCTGGCTGCAAGCACTTTAATGTCTATCATCAAAAACGCTGGGAAGCATAGGTTGTATGAAATCAGTGGTCTTGTGAACCTGTATTCTTTCAGTGGTCATGTGAACCTGTAATATTACATTCCTCGTTACAGTGGAATGGATAGGCGATCCCACTTACTAGAGTATGCCTTCCCATAGGCATTATTTGTTACTTCTCTTATGCTTAGATATTCTTGTGTTATTTTTTTTTCCTTTATGTGATGTTTCTTCTCTCTTCCGTTTTCTTACCTCTTTTATCATACTTGTGTTCAATTCTTTATTTAATTCAATTATTTACTTTTTTTTCTTCTCTTTTTTTTTTCTAAGGTTGCAATATCCACAACTCTATCAATGAGTACACAAAAGAATATTACTAGCATATGAATATAATGAAAGTAAAATCCAGTCATTAATAGAAAACAATTGATTATTGAGTTGGACAATGATACGGGCTGGCTAATCAAGTATTATAGGAACATCAAGATTCTCACTTCTTGAATGGTGGAAACTATGGTGTTACTGGTTGCAGGGAATGTGTTATCTGTATTTATTGAAATGCTTAAGAAAATTAAAGACAATGCAAGTATTAAGTAAATAGTAGAAGCCTCGTATCTTCCCTACGCAATCTGCTTGATGTAAGCTTTGAAAGAGATATAGGTTTACATATGGCTATGATAACAGGACACCCACAGAGGGATTTGGTGTAGGCAGAAAATACACAGCCTCAATCTTCTCATAATATGACAAAAACTGAACCCATATATACCGGGGTGTTAGTGCCACTAGAAATTTTAATTTCAAGTTGATTTTTGCAGCCTTACAGGTTGCTATTCTAGGCTAAAGGTTTTAGATACTAGATGCTAGGTCTGCATCTCATAAACGTTTTGGTAGAACACCTCAAGGAAATACGGTCTCATGGAACATATGACTGTAGGATATGCATAACTGAAATTGGTTGTGAAAGTTTTAGAAACTTAAAAGAAAATGCAATAGGCTGGCGTACATCCAATTCCATTGCTAACGTAGCTTTTTCCTTGCCTGCGCCTATGAGAATTTTTTTTTTGAACCGAGGTGTGAGCATCCATCCAAAGCATGAAAGATAGAAGAATATGTTAAATAGTATGTAGACTCAAATGTAGAAATGAAACAAGGACAAGACAAGGGTTGTTTAGAGATAAAACATATCCTCCCAACTATTATAAATGAACTCACCCAAAATACCCAGTGAAGCAGAAGAATGAGCATTTTCATGCTGAGCATATAGTCCGGGTATTACTTCCAGGAACAACATGCAACCCCCCCATCTTGAGCATGTTATTTTTCTACCTACTTAAACATAGTTTATTTCTACTCCAACAAACTACCAGAAAACATTCTCTTATTAACTCCTTTAATTTTCTTGTAATATTATTAAACCAAAATCTGCTTAGGTTCTGTTATTTCTACTGTGCTCTGAATAGAAAATTGTTTAATCTAGTTTACTTCAGTATCAACAATGATCAAACCATTTATTCTTGTGAATATTATAACATAATATACACTTAAATGTCTCAAAGAGGATAAATGACTCCAATATTTCTCACAAGAATATTACCAGGTAAAGTATCCTAATGCAAGCATTTTGGAAGAAGAAAATTGTCTCTTTTTTCTTTTTCTTCCTTACAACAATTACCATTTCCCTACATAAACTCTCATTATTATAATTCTACATAGAAACTAAATGACTAACAAACAATTACATGAAGGCTTTCTCTTTTCATCCTTTCATTTGTGGCAAAATACTAACCTACAATATTGCACCAATGTTTAATATTACATTGAATAACACACACAATTTAGTAAGGCTTGCTCTTTTCATCTTCTCATTTTCTAGCAAAATACTAACTTTCAATATTACAACAATATCTACTAATACAATGAAATACACACAAATCAGTAGGGCTTGCTCTCCACCCTACCATAATGGCGTCATGGAGCCTCATGGGCTCTAGCCATACCCCCGAGCAAGGTAGACTTTTAGCTCCAAGATGATCAATGGAGTCTTTTCAAATTCTTACAAAGGAACAATAATGTCATAGCTTTGAATCTCATGCATCTAGGTTCTCTAATCTCTATGTTCAACCATGATCTATACTACATGCCACATTCTTACAACAAATACACAAGAGTAAATGGAAATAAGAACTTATCTTCTTTCTATTTGGTGAAGGGGTTGAACTCTTTCAACCATCTTTTCTTTAGGCCAAGCCATCTTGAACACTTTCTTCTCAAAGAGGTGGACTCCTCTCCTCCTCTCATTCTTTCTGCCATCTCCACTAAAGTTCTCCAGAAGGAGAAGTGGGTAACATCTATTTCCTCTTTTCCATCCAAGTATATAGGCATTCAACTTGAATTCACCTGAATGAGAGAGAGACACTTGTCACTCTCTCATTTGATCTTTCAACACACATCCCCACAAGTTCTCACACATGTGTGAGACTTTTGGGGAGATGGGGAAGGTACTATGACACTCTACCCAATGACCCTTACAAGGTGGCTCCACACATGTGAGAGATTTGATGCTCTTTCCAAGTTCATTAATGAACTTTGGGGAGTGTGGTGGGGAAGTGATAAGTCACTTCTCCCAACTCCCAAAGACTCAAATTCGTCACTCCCTTTCAAGTGGACTTTTGAAGGGTCAAATCATGTCCTTGGGACCATAATGCATGCCCACCTATCCCCTACAACTATGGTATAGACCCTAGGGGGTTTATCTTTGTATCCCAACTAAAGAAATTGACCAACAACCCTCTTTAAAGTCCCACTTAAGGTTCTATCCGAGTTTCACACTTGGATAAGGGTTCATAAACCTTAACCCCAACTTACATCTCACATGACACAATTAAATAACCTTTCAACCCAAAAGAATAAACATAGTAACTATTTTCCCTCGGCACCAAAATAAGGAAAATAAGTTCATAAGCACAAAATGGTGTCTTTCAATTTGTTCTCATTGGTTCTGTGTTCTCGTATTAGCACCTCCTTTCTTTCCTGCACATTCCCAATGAAATCATAAGGAACAATCATATATCACATTAATTTGGTACTAAAATAAGATTTAATTGTGCAACCATTTCATTAAAATTCCAATTCACATTCATAGTTTACAAGTGCCTAATACTTCCATGGAAATAAAAACATTTCAAAATGAAAGACAAGCACATTTTCATGAAATCACACTATGCATTGCCTGAAATATATCTAAGCATCTATAAGTATATAACAAAATTAAGATTGTATTATTCACATGCAAAGTGGGGTCTTACAAACACATTAATTATAATTGTGAGTTCACTACCATATGATGCATATTTCAGCCTCAACCAAAGCATACTAAAGAGGGGGAGATGATCAAGTTGAGGAAAAAATACAAGCCTTGAAGCTATTACCTAAGCTCTCCCCTACTAACTTAGGTATAGGGCATCCTTTACTCAAGGATCATTTACATACTTGATACCAAATGGGATCAAAGTCACATGTAGTTATCCTCACATTAACCTCTTAAGGAACAAAAACATAGGTTCCTATGCCTAGGGTTTCTTTTTCACTAAACTAAATTTCCTCTTGGAAGTGAAATGGAAGGAACATTGTAGGAGTAAAACTATAAATGGTTTATGACCTAATAGTCTAAAATATTGCTATTCATTAATGTAATTTTTGAAATAAAGCCACAACTCTTAAAGTTTATTAATTAATTTAATAAAACAAAAAAATCCTAGAATACTATTTCAAACCCCTACAAGGTTCATTTAAATGAAGCTCAATAATTGATAATTCATAATGGTATATAGGGAAAGCCATCCAATTTTCTAGTTTAGAAAATTTATCCTAAAGAACATCTATATATTTAATTATTTTTATAAATCCTATTAAATTGCATAACTACTTTGAGAGTTATAGTTGAAATGATAGATAATTCTCCTCCAAGTTGGAATATCTATTTCAAATTGAAATGACAGAAAATGGGGTATGTGCTTTCATATGGTTTAGGACTTAGAGCACACCCACTTTCCAATTATTTCATTCAAGGATAACCTTAGAGATCTCAATGCAAAGGAGAAAGAGATCTTGCAATAGGGATATCCTAGGATATGATTGTAAACTAATGGGGGGTTCACCACCAAGCTAGGGCTTGGAAAGACAAATGTAATGCAAGATACAATGCTTAACCCTAATATGATGCAATCTTCCACTAAATTACCCATAAATGCATGAAAATAAAAATAGAGAAATTAGATCCTAGAAATATGCACCTAGAAACTAGAGAGAGACTAGGATGAGCTCCAAATTGTTGAAAATTCTAAAATTTTGGTGTACTAGTACTCATACACCAGTTTGGGCTTATCAGTCCTAGATCTTCATTTCTATGCAAGAATAGGTTTTTGGAAAAAGGGTATTTGGCTCTGCAAAAATCTGGAAAAAAACCTGTAGTGGGACTCATACGAGACTTCTAGCATATTAGTCCCATTTTTCTTTTTTGGGAATTCAAAGTTCAAATTTTCACTTCAACACTTGCTCTTTTCTTTGAAATTGATTTTCTGAACTAAATCTACGAAATGACTACGAGAGATCTCTAATCACCCAAATGAGCCCTAATAATGCTTGTACCATCCTTAGGATGAATGTAGAGTGATAATGGAATATGCAATCACTTAGGAAACACATCATTAGGCTTGGATTGATGGCTAGTTGAATCTCCCCAACCTAGAATCCATCATGATTCACCATAGACAACCATGATCAACCCTTGACAATGCTAGATCTTGAATGAAAGTGAGCTTGAAGACCTACAAAACACTTTAATGCTGCTTCAAGACTTCAACTTTGCTTACTTTTAAAACTTGAATGCTCTTGCAGAAGAATTCGTGAAGAATGTTGAATGCTTGGATCTTGAAATTTCTCTTGAAAATTCTTTCTTAGATCAAATAATGACTTAAAAACTTACTTTTATAGTCATTAACACCTAATTTACCATTATTCAGATCTCAAAAGCCAACATCAACCAAAAATTTGAATTAAAAAGGTGATTTTCCTGCTCAAACCCTAAAAAATCCCCAAATGGGACTCATATGCAAGCCCTAATGTATGGGTCCCACCTAGGAGGACTCATATTCCCAAGGTGGCATATGAGTCCCACCCTAGATTTTTTGGGTGGGTTCTTAAAATTTTGAGTGTTTTGATGATTTTGTCGAGTTTTTAGCTGAAACAAGCCTCAAGATCCGAAATAATGGATCTTAGGGTCCTATTAATGATGACTTAAAGGGTACTTAATGTGAGGGTACTATAATAGGTCTAGATTAAATGAGAATTTTCCCTATCTCCAAGAAGGGGGTACAATTTCCATCATTACACAAATTTATTGTAATGAACCTATACAACTCAATCATATGTAATATATTTTAAAATAAAAAACTACAATGATCAATGAAAAGAATGTATGATTCCAATAACTTGATATTGTTTATTTTTAGATACAATTTAGTGATTGACTAGTTACTTGGGGATGGTTGTAATATTTGTCACTAAAAGTGACTTGAAAAAGTTGTTTGATACATGAGGATTCTTATTATTTTGATACAATTTTTTTTTTTTTTTGGTTTTAAATAATGCTAACATGATCCTAATCTAAAATAATGATTCTATTTTTAATTAGTTCCCTCCTTAGAGCCAATACATGAATCCATTTGAAACCAATGACGATGATAGTCTATTTTATCAAAATAAATATGAAATTGATTCCATTGAAGAGATCATTGAAAGTAAGCTTGAAATAGGATTCCATCACTCATCCATACATAATCAAATACCTTTCAACCGAGAATTGGAAAGCACAAGATATCCGATTGCTCCTACATGCATATCTTTTGGTCACACTTAATGAAATTTTTGATAAGAGACACTCATAGTTTTCCCCATCCATATTCCAACCCCCATATTTATATGAACTACTTGTTTCCTCCACACATTAACTAAATCCCTTATCCCATTATCCACCAATTCATAAATATAATCATGAATATAATCCTAAAGCATCCAAACCATCATTTTTAAATTTTTGCTAAAGAGTATTAGCAAAGGATCTCAAAAGAAATACAAATAACAATGATATATATTCATTCTATCCTGCTAATCCAAAGCCATATAAATACATCATTGATAGGTCAACACTCACATGGTACCTATAATTCCCATTTAGAGCCTTAATATCATCAAATACATCAAAACCATCCAATCCCAATTCTATTAACACTATGGATCCTCCATCCCTCCATCTAACCAACCTATGAAATCCATATAAAAAACAATCTTAAACACTCTCCCCCCATAAAACCATCCAAGAAATTTAGACATGTCAATAGTGTATTCCAAAACATGTATCAAAAAAATCCCTATATAAATCAAGATCCCAACATACCATTTAATCCTTTCCATGATCCCTTACCACCTCTTATCAAACAAATCCAAAATCCATAATCATATCATTTAGAGCTTGTTTTCTTTAGCCATGGTGGTTCTCTCACTATAGAAGAATACAAACTATCCACCACTTTCCCTCTCTACCTCAAAATAGACTCCCATGTTGTTTCAAATGGACTTGACATAATGTTGAAAAACGAATGCTCCAAAATATGAACTATCAAGGAAAAGGATTAGGCCTTCATAAGAAAGGAATATTAGAGTCAATCCACATTAAAAAAATCCAAGTGTGATGGGAATTTCTTATTCATATGAAGGTACACAATCCAAAAGTGTTGGTACAAAATTATGCATGGAATAAGGAAATTTCTTTGAAAGGCACAATAGTTTCCTCCCAAAATTCCTACAAGATGTTTATCACCATTCCCCTCCTCTATTTTATCAACCTATAAAGGATTCTACTCTCCATCCTCCATCAAAAAATCCATTTTATATCCTTATGTCCCAAAATCAAATCCTTCATCTTCCCTATATATTTTGGGTCCCTACATACAAAAATTCATCATCCTAAATTCTTCCCCTCCATCTTTTGCAATCCCCATTCAAGATCAAAAACATTAAAAAATATTGAACCTCTTCCATTTTGTTCCCTCCATGAATCCTTCCATACACTATCCAAATAATCCATCCTCACACATCCATACCATTTCCTTTAAAAGCAATGCAGTTGCCAAAAAATATTCAAAGCAAATAATCCAAAATACCCCAAGGATCACCATGTGATGATAAATATACATGAAAAGAAAAGAAAAATATAAACCAAAATTAAAATAAATCCCAAAGGCCAATTTTTTTTAGGCAAGAAAAAAGAAAAACCCAAAACTATGTGGATTCCAAAGAAAAAGAATGAAAAAATACAAAAGAGAAATCTAAATTGACATCAAAATCTGCTATGTTTAAAAATCCCCCCCACAGATTAAATCCCATCACCCTAGCTAAAAATATTCCATCTACTAAGTTCATTTTGGGACCATATGTCCAAAAATACTCTATACTCTGTCCTCCATCATCACCTAAATCCTTTTAGGGCTCTTACATCATAAAACTTATCATCACAACTCCCTCATCTTGATCACATGAATTGAACATCCCAATAGATCATAACCCTCATCATCCAAAATATCTTATCTAAATAAAAAGCATTGAAAACCATGACAATAAGTGCTAAAATTGGTCCTATCTATCCTTGACCCCATGAAATTCCCTCACCACTCCATCAACCTTTCCTTTTATTATCAAGCCAATTATAGAACATAGGTCCCCCATCACATCCCTTTAGTCCATAACTTTGTGTAATCCAACTATCCTCCATCAAAATTTCCTTCCACTCCATTACCATTGGGAACATCCTCTCTAATCATAAGGTTGATGACATCTTATTCCTCCTTTGGAGAATACCATGTACCAATTAACAAGGTTTATACCATATACAATAGTCATTTTAAATGAGCTTCTCTTAACCCAATATGGAAGTTAATTCTTGAGCTCCTTTTCTATCTCCTTATATACCACCAACTATCTTATTAATCTACTTATCTTATATACAACCTAGGTTATCATACACCCTATCACATTAAAGCTCCCCTATTCCAAAAATTAAAAAAAGAAAATAAAAAAGTATGATTTTTTTTTCGAAGAGAATTAAACTATCCAATGGTGAAAACCACTACTTATGGTACCTTAGGTAAGTACCATAATGAAAATTTTATTAATAGATATCATGTACAAATCCCCCCATCCACTTGCACTCTAAACTTGGAGGAAAGCTTCATCCACTCCATCCTATCTTCCTCATCCTATCTCCTTCATTCAAACTACCTATTCATTATATCCACTTCTACCCACCTTTTCGAATCCTTTCATTCTCCCTTCAATTTTGATGAGGATAGGGAAAAATATCAAAGCATGATTAGAATAATAAAAACCTTACTTTATCTACTATTTTCCTTTACTATCTACCCACCCGCACACCCCAACCAAACCCATAAATCTTTTACTATCTTCAACCATCAAGATATCTCCAAAAGTGTAATATAGTCCTTGGAATTCCATCTTTCATATGCTCCAATCTTTCCATCTTATCCATCCATGATATTGATGCTCTCTATTCTCATAATTCCTCTATATAACCATCCAAGCACCTTCATATTCCTTATCCTTCATCCTATATAATTTTATCATTCATTGCCATGAGCATTCCAGTGATTCATCAAACATGTTATATGCATTCTTATATGATGGATTCCTTGGATATCCCATTCAAACCCCTCCATCTAACCATTTTGAAACCTCCATCTATTTCTATCTTCTAGTGACATTTTCCTTACATCTTATCATCCTATAATACCATAATCCCTTGTCCCGGAAATTGAATTTTAACCTTTCATTGGTATGAAGCTATAAGCTACCTCCATGCAATCCAACACAATCTCTCAGATCAATCTAATGCTCTTAACAATCCAAACATTAAATGTAAATTTTAATCGAGTCACTTCTACCTAAGCAATATGAGAAAATAATGCAATCACATCCTAGCCCCACTTCAAGCCTTGGTCAAAGTGAAATCATCATCGTCGAGATATGCTATTCCTAATCTTTATTTTTTTTCTTAGGATGCATCATTCCCATATCAACAACACTCTCCATCGTTAATTAATCAATCTTTAGCTTTTAAACTTGATTTGGACAACACCACATTTGTCTTTGTATCATTTTTACATGTTTCCTTACTTGTTTGTGTGCATTATAATTTTTCCTTGCATTTACATCATTCCCTACAACTTACTTGCCACAACGAAACCATTATATTCCATATCATAGTGATATACATCAAAAAGTTCCTTGCAATATTTTCATGAATGATGGTTAAGAATGTCTCTCTTTAGTGTTGATATCCAAAAAGCCTTACCGTGCAACAACGTTCATTTTGAAACAATATAAAATGATTAATGAAGAAATCTAAATAATAATGAATTTGCTTACCATAGGCTTCGCCATGTTGAATCATGTCAAGAAGGTAATCATAGGAATTAAGTAGAATGAGGGACACTCCATTCAGTTCTTTATTTAGCCGATCTATAAGTGACTTCAGAGCAGTGTTGTATGCCAGAGCCAACTGATTTGCAGCATCGAAACATTCCCCATTGCCAGCTATGAATCTGACAATTGGAGTACATCCTAGAGCGGGAATGTCTTATACAAGGAATTTTCTTGCCCCAACACGGTAAAGCCTCTGCGAGTTTTGACAGAAAAGAGCGTTTTCAGTAGTGTTATAGAAAATTAGGTTTTTATTTACAAATTTTGACCTAAATGGCTGTAAACCCAAGTGCACGAGACAACTTACCGTTACGTATGAGTTAAAACTAGTCACCAACAAAGTAACGAATTGTTCAGGAGTAGTCGTATTCTGGAATGTAGAATTCAACAGGTAGTTGAAGATGTCGTTTCCTCCACTTGAAATACAGTATAAGGATTCAGCCAGGAAAGATATGGGCTTTTCTGATCCAATATACTTATGGGTTTGCTTCTTCCTCATTAAATATTCGAATTGTTGAACTTGGGTACTCATGGGGTTGATAATCTGCAAGAGTGAACAAATCTTATAACATTAGACAAGGACGTAAGCATTTTTTTTACTATCAGATGAAGGATATCAGAAAAACAAATATGTAAGAATTTGCTTGGTTTCCACAAAGCAGTTATTAGCAGTTGAGGTCCAAGCACTGTGGAAATAGGGCAACGGGAAATATTCGCTGATTGGAATGTTATAAGAATGATAAATAAAAAAGGAAAGGCATATTAGACTTTTATGCCATAATAATGAAAAAAAGGGCATACATCTCATTTTCAGTTTGAATCATTTAAAAAAGTAGAAATATTTGAATATTTACATAGCTTATAATTTCATCCACTAGAAAAATGCAAAGAGTTATATTAGTGATATTTTAAAAGAAGAGTTACAGGGCAGCGAAGTTCCTACCAAAAAGTTATAGAATAGTTATGTTTTAATTAGTTGTGTTTAATAAATTCATGTTGGATCTATCCTAAAATCCTCATCATGGTTGAAATTACTCTCATAAATCCTCACATTTTTTCCAATTATGTGCTTCCTAAAATTGTGAAGTATGATTTTTTTTTTCATTTATCTAATTCAATTGCTTTTATTATGAATTGAAGAAAGATAGTTTGATTGAAATCACCCCATTGGTTTTCATCCAAAAGGTAGAATTAGGAATTTTTTCTTAAAAGAAGTCAACCTCTTGTAAAAAAATATAAGAAAACCTTCTAATTATAACTATAATTTATATGGGTTGTGTGATGATAATTTCATGCATACTCTCAAGGATAATAGTTTCTTGATTATGGATAATGATTCAAACAACACTAAAGGTTGGCATAACCTTATCAAATTTTTGCAAAGAAAATTCAAAAATTAAAATTAAAATTAAAGTAACAAAACATCGCATGATTTATAAATTGAAACAAATTAAAAAGTCTCCTAAAATATTTGCATAGATTGAAGAATAACCCAATTTGAACCATGCTTACCCCACACAGTCTTCAAGGGGCCTACAATCTTATGAAAGATTTACCAAAAAAAAATCATACAAAAATTGGATAGCATGATTTAAAAAATTGAAATGAATTAAAAAAATTCTCATAGAATAACTAAAGAGCTTGGGCATAACCCAGGTTTACAAGTCATATGAAGGTGAGTCCAAGATTTACAACTTAAAATTAAAATTGGAAATTGAAAATTAACCTTTTTTAAAACAAAAAATAATCTCATAGCATAGTTAAAGAGCTTGAAGCCTAGGCATGTTTACAAGTCATGAAAATGTGGACCAAGGCTACACAAACAACATTAATGAAAAGTCGTTGACTCTACCTCATTCTAGATTTGTGAAGAAAATCAAAAATAAAAAATCAAAATAAAAATACTATCATATATATTATTATTATTATTAATATATATAATAACGCCCAAAGATATTCTTCTCAAAGCATTTTATATACATTATTGGAATTAGACTTTGAGTTTAGGATTAGAGTTAGAATTAGAGATAGAATATGAGTGAGGGTTAGGGATAAGGTTTGAATTAGAGTTATGGTTGTGGATAAGGTTATAGTTAGGGTTGGGGATGAGGTCAGGGTTAGAATTAAAATGAGTGTTAAAATTAGGTTTAGATTTGGGGTAAGGATTATTATTAGAGTTAGAGTTAGGGTTAGGATTATGACTATGATTAAAGTTAGGGGTAGGGTAAGGGTTAGGGTTAGAATTAGGATTAGGGCTTGGTTTAGATTTAGGATTATGATTACGATTAAGGTTAGGTTTAGGTTTAGGGTTAGGGTTATAATTAGGGTTAGGTTTATAGTTATGATTAGGGTTTTCTTTATAGTTAGAGATAGAATCAAAATTAGGGTTAGATTTCACGTTAAGGTTATTATTATAATTAAGGTTAGGGTTATAATTAGATATAGAATTAGGATTAGGGTTATAGTTTAGATTAAGGTTTAATTTATGATTAGAGATAGAATTAGAATTAGGGTTAGGTTTCACATCAAGGTTATAATTAGGGTTAGGGTTATAATTAGACGTAAGCTTTATTATATAACTATAAATACATTAATTTAGATTTTTTAATTTTAAGTATATTAAAATAGAAACTTGTAAATTTAGGAAATTCTTCCACACTTAATTTTCTATGTTTTAGAAACTTATTTTTAGACACACTTAATTTTCTATGTTTTAGAAACTTATTTTTAGACATAATAATTTCACATATTTTAAATTGTATATCTTATCTCTATAAATAATAAGTAGTAAAGCCTTAAATTTATAATATATTAATTTAGAAACATATTTTTATGTGTAATAGTAAATTTAGGATATTCATTTTTTTATTTAATTTGTAAATGTTCTAATTTTAAATACATTAATTTAAATATTTCTTTTTCAAAGATTTTAAAGATTTTTTAATTTTAAGTATATTAATATAGATACTTGTAAATTTAGGAAAGTTCTTCCAGACTTAATTTTCTAAGTTTTAGAAACTTCTTTTTAGGTGTAAATAGTAAATTTATAAACTTATTTTATTAATTTATAAACTTATTTTTATAAAAAATAATAAATTTATAATATTTCTTTTATAGTTATTTTTTAAAATTTTAGAAACTTATTTTCATGTTTAATAATTTAACATATTTCTTTTATAATTATTTTTAATTTAATAATTTAATTTTATTATAAGTTCAATTTAAAACTAAATTCAAATTTATTCATAGTAATATTTAAAATATTAAGATTAAAGAAAATAACAGTATTAACTTCATTTAATAATGTCTCCAAGTAACTATTCTTTTCCTCTTGCATATTGAACATTAAATCTATTAGCTTAACTGCAAAAAAAATCCTTAATTAAACATTTGAAAATAAATTAGAAATGCTACCCATTTTAGGGTTAAATTAAAATAGAAAAAATACTTCAGCTCTCATTGGTTAGAAAGAAAATTCAAGAACTAATTGTAAATAATAAAGATAGTTGCAAGAGCCTTTTTCTTTTTTTGTTTGGGTTCATTTTGTTTTAAATGTAATTATGTAGTGTTAAAATTACATATTTTTACATATTATGATGTAACTTGGCTTATAGTTTGTATCTCCCTCTTTTCTTAGGTTTGTCTTGGTTCGACTCCGCTCTAGAGTTTAAGAGGTGGGACTTATTGTGGGTGATGGCTCCCACACATAGGGGACACCTTGTTGTAAATAAAAATAATAATTAAAATAGTTTGAATTAAAATAAAATAGTTTTAATAAAGTAAATTATAATCATATATATTAATTTTAATAGTTGTGTAGAAAAAAATAGTTTTTAAATAAAAAAAAAAAAATACTATTTAACTTATTGAAAATTTTAGATATGTAAAATTATAGAAATATAAAATACTTTTAAAGTCATTATAAATAGTATAAATACATAATATATGATAGTATCTAAATAAGACTTGTACTAACTCTATTGTGAATGTGAGCATCATTAAATACATGTGGGTTGCATATAATATAGAATTATATAAAAGTAGATGTGAAAATTTTTTAGAAAAATAATTTTCAAGAATTAATGGTCAAAGGAATAAATTTTTAATTAGATATTATAATTAGGAGATAATTCGATGATAATAAATAATATGAATTTATTGACAAAAGGTGACAATGTGCAAAACCACAATAAAATAAAACTATATTTATTGGAAAGACCAATAACAACATTTCAACCAAAAAAAGGTAGTACCAATCCACTAAGAGATCAAACCAACAAAGAGTCACTAATTGCTAAGAATAGAAGGGTTATATTAACATCCAAAATGTGGAAAATAAGAGAGAATTTTGAACGGATCTCTATGATATATTTGAGGTGTAATATATGCAAACTTGAAATTTCCCTAGTAGAACTACTGACATATATGTCATGGTGGAATTTCCAAAATAATTTAAATTACAATTTGACAATGTATTTATGAGTGTATTTTAGATTATAAAAATATAAAGAGGATAGGAAATGTCTCTCTGAGATGATGGATGGAATTTTGAAAATAATAATACTTAATTAAATAATTTATTCTAACAATATTTTCTAATTTTATATAGGTATTATTTAAAAAATTCCATTCAATATGCTAGATAGATACCCTAAAACCTACTAGATGAATCAAAACCAAAGCAAGCTAAAAATATGAAATGAAATTATAAAGGAATGCAATTTCTTATGTTAGAAATTATACTCTATATATTTTTCTATCTTGGAGCTCCTTCACAAGCTATATTTTCTTCTCTAATTTGAATGATTTAGTAATAATTTTGTGATTTTTTTTTTTCAACAAATTACTTCTCCCCTTCATCAATATTTTCTTCTTCAAAATCCTTCTCTTTCACTTTATTTAGTTTTTAACAAGTTTCTTTAGGTACCCCAACAACTTCCTCTATCCATTTAATTATTTTTTAGATATTGGTATTTACTATTTTTATTCAATATTTGACCTTCCCTCTTCCATGAGTAAAGTGATAGCTTCATATTTTGGAGGAAATTTTATTTTTTGAAATGATTTATGAAAATATTCTCGCATCATAGTCTAGAACTCTTGGTTTCTAATCTTTTCTCTTGATTGAAATATCATGTTTAAACAATTAGATTTAGATCTCAATAGAGTATTTATATATATATTGTTCATTATGATCCTTCAATGCACCTAAAATTTTAATGCATTGTTCTATATGTTTGCATATATTAAATATAACATAAAATTTTACTGTTATATTCAGAATCTCTTCTTCGACCAGATAAACAGTTTTTATTAATACTATTAGTGATTTCCATGTTGGGGTATTAGGTTTATGTGTATACCACCATATCCACACTTATCACCAATGTGTCATTAAGTTTTCTTTAGTAGACCCTCTCTTTTGAAGCTTCTTTTGATATTAGTTGCAAGTATCTAAGGTCTCCTATCCCTAAGTGACTTGGTAGTTTAATATTGGAGATTCCAAAATTAGTGCAATAGGATCTATGGTTTTATCGTAACCCTTCTACATCTCAACATTCTTTGATATGTCTTTCTCATTTTTTTGGTGTTGTGTACCTTCCTAGCAAAAAAAACTCTTCTTTTCCTTTACATGAGATCATCTTAGATCCAATTTTCTATTACATCTCTATTATAAGTGGAGCAACCACTCTTCAAAAATATTTTCCTTTATGTTAAATTCACCTTTTGTATCTATCTTATGTAACATCCCCATCAAGTATAGACCTCTCAATACATCATCTTCTTCTACACCTCTTTTCTTTGATATTAATCAAATTATTATCCTTCCACATCCATGTACAAAACTATATGTTCCATCTATTTTTCTCCATCGAAGATATTTTTTCTCTTAAAGAGTTAATGATCCCAGTGTAGTAAAAAAAACATTATAAATTTAATAACACACTAAATAATCACATAGTCATTCCATTTTAATGATCCTATCATTATCCCTAGGAGGTTCACTTTCACATTTCACCATATCCCTATGGCACTTTGAGAGGATCCATATTCCAAAGATATACATATGGAGTGCCATATGGTGCTAGTTTTCCAAGATTTTCCTAGAAGTATAGTTGGTAATAATTTTTACATCCAAACCTAAGTTGACTAGTACATTCCTCCATATTCTATTCTCAACCCTTAAATAAATTAGAATAGGATTCTTTTTTGAATTCTTTGTAGTGTTTACCATATCCTTGACCTAGTGGTTCTTTCTTTCACATTTGTAAGAAACCTAAAATGTATTCTTGTATTTTTGACATCATCATACTTAGTCCAGCTCACATATATAATTCTAAAATTAAATGTGGAAATGGGAAAAGTATTCCTCTACTTTTCCTCGCTTATTTGGGTCGTCCTTGTTAAATTAAGCATAATTTTTCCTTGATTTAGTGTTGTAATGTGTTTGACACATTCACATTGGGTCTTGGGCCCTTGTGAGCTAAATGAACTTAATTATAACTTATATAAGGTGTTGTAAAGTGTTGTACCACACTTTCATAGTTTTCTAGGGTTTTCATAAATAACTAGGCTTCTTTATGCCTTATTTGTCCCTTTTTTGCATCTAGAAGCCTTAATTAATGCATCTTTTCAAGGATAATCCTAACATAAATCAACATCCAATCATAATTCATGTGTTTTTAGGTTGTGTGGCCTAGATTTAATGATCTAAGATTCATATTCCACCTTGTGCATATGAGTCCCACCTAGGTTTTTGGGCCTTGATATGGGATTTGCATTATTCTAAGCATTTTTGAAAATGTGTCCCATAGTTAAGCCTAATGGGACTCATACACCACTTCTTGCGTATGAGTCCCATGTGGCCCAAAATTAAATTTATTTCAAATTCTTGGTGGGATTTTATTGTCCTAGATTTGATGTCGGCTTGTAGTGTTGTAATTTTAGGAAATTAGGCATAAACAAGTATAAATACAAGGTTCTTTCACTCATTTTTGTTAGAAATCTTAAATAAGATTAAAAACCAAAATCTGAAAGAGAGATCTAAGCTACATAAACTAAAATGCAAATGAAAGAAAACCAGCGATTCTGAGAGACATGCAAAAGTTGAAGAGACAAAATTGCATTAAGAGCTCAAAGCAAGAGAATGGCAGAGTAACAACACAATGCATTTGATATTGATGAAAATACAAGCTAGGTAGTGTGTTTATATAGGAAAGAGGGAGCGGTGTAGGTGGCAACACTGACCAATGAGGAGCAACCATCTATCAGACTAAAGATAGCGAAGTATCTTCCCAAGATAGATAATGGATGCTCACATGTAGGAAGGTGACACCTCATAATCCTCTCACCTAATTAAACATGCTTTATTAACCTAAGAAAGATTAATAAAAGGTGTAGGAAAAACCTAGTAATAAAGGGAAAATAAATATCTCAACTAGGAAATAAATAACTACACTAACACCCCCCCTTAAGCGCTGCTTAGGTGGGTAAAAAGATGGGTCCCAAAAAATGAAGCCTGATGAGGTACCCATGTACAATGATTTCCTTCCCAAAGGAGAAGAAGTCCCCTCCCCAAAATACATAGAGAGTAAACATCCCTCAGAATAGAGAGAGAAAGAAAGAAGGAACTAAGAAGCCCCCCAGAAGAGGACACCTGCCATACCCCAAGCAAAGCTCACAAATGAATGAACTTGCACTCAGTGAAGGGTTTGGTGAAGATGTCTGCCATTTGATCTGATGTTGGACAGTATTGAAGATCTAGAACTTGCTTATGTATCAGCTCTTGAATGTAGTGCATGTGAATCTCAATGTGCTTGGTCCGCTGATGGTGGCCCTGATTGTGAGAGATCTGAATGGCACTCTAGTTGTCACAAAAGATGACTGTAGGCTTTTGAAAGGAAATGCTAAACTCAGTGAGAATTTTTTGAAGCTAAATGGCCTCGATAGTAGCATTAACTAATCCTCGATACTTAGCCTCTGTAGATGAAAGAGCAATAGTAGACTGCTTCTTGCCCAACCATGAAATAAAACCAAAACCAAGAGAAAAGCAATACCATGAAGTAGACTTGCGATCCTGAGAATTTCCTGCCCAATATGAATTAGTATATCCCACTAAGTCAATGTCCACACCCGCTGCATAATGAATCCCATAACTGTGAGTGCTTTGAACATAGTGAAGAATCTACCTAGCTGCTTTCCAGTGCAACTCATGTGGCTCCTACATGAACTTGGAGACCAGGCCCACAACATATGAAAGATCAGGCCTTGTGTGAGTCAAGTATATGAGACTCCCAACCAGTTGGTGATACATAGTAGCATCCACCAAAGGTGAAGAACAAGAAGCCTCAAGTTTGACCCCAGACAAAAATGGAGTCAACACAGGCTTACAGTCAGCCATGCAAAATCTGGAGAGCATATCAAGAGCATACTTAGGCTGTGTAATGAAGATACAAAAAGGTGACTGAGTGATCTCAATCCCTAAGAAGTAGTGTAGTAAGCCTAAGTTTGATGTCAGAAAACAATCATGAAGGGTAGTTTTCACTGCCTATATGTGAGATGAGTGATTCCCCGTGATCAACAAGTCATCAATGTAGAGAACAAGGAAAGTGAGAGTAGCATTCTGCTACAAAATGTAGATGTTCAGATTAGAATGGCATCGAGTGAACCCAACTGATAGAAGGAAGGAGTCCATCTTGGCATACCAAGCCCGAGGGGCCTCTTTGAGGCCATAGAGAGACTTCCGTAGGCAAAAAACAAGTGAGGGATCCTGGATGAACCCCTGAGGCTGCTCCATATATATCTCCTCTTGAAGGTCACCATGAAGAAATGCACTCTTCACATCCATCTGATGAACTTCCCAATGATGGGCAGCAACAATGCTAGGATAAGTCAGATAGAGGTCATGCGAGCAACTGGTGCAAAAGTCTTAGTGTAGTCAATCCTGGGAACTTGGGAGAATCCTTTTGCAACCAAGCGAGCCTTATGTTTATCAACTGACCCATCTGCAAAAAAATTTGTTTGATAGATCCACTTGCATCGAACAAGTTTTCTTCCCTTAGGAAGAGGGACTAAATCCCAAGTGTGGTTCCTCTCTAAGGAACTAAACTCTTCTTGCATAGCAGTATCCCACTCAGAAACACCAGAAGCTTCCCTGAAGGACTATGGATTAGAAGTTGAAGCAAAGAAGAGATGTGGACCATGCTCGAACTGTGACCTTGTTCTTCTCACATCTGAAGGATCACCAACCCAATCACTTGCTGACTCCAAAGTATGATGAGCCCAAAGAGGCCCAATAGTAGGAGAACTAGGAGAATGTGGAGATGAATCAACACCCTCTGAATGATGACTTGAAGAGGAGGAAGAAATGTCCTCAACATCATCTTCTCCATCTGAAGTAGAGGAAGAAGAATCCTCATGTGGATCGAGAGGATTAAGATCCTCAGAAGAACTATCATCATGCAGTTGCAATGCATCCAAAGTGATGGTTGATGGAGAAGTGTTGGAAGGTGTAGAAACATCCTCCTCAAATCAAACACTCCTATCAATGAACAACTCATGTGTGGTAGGGTGGACAAGCCTGTAGCCCTTGACACCATCGGGGTACCCAACAAATATGCAAGGCTTGCTTTGTGGATCCAAAGCCTTGCATTTCTCTGTGAGAATGTGGGCCCATGCAGGAGATCCAAACACTCAAAAGTTCTTCACTATGGGCTTCCGATCGGTCCAAGCTTGGAAAGGAGTGACCCCCTTTATAGCTCGGTGAGGAACCCGATTCTGGACATAGCACATATAGTTGATGGCCTCCACCCAATATTGAGGTGCAATCGATTTGGAATGAATCATACATGTATCCATTTCTTTCAAGGACCGATTCTTTTGCTCTGCGACACCATTCTACTGTGGACTATAGGGAATTGTGTGCTGAAGATCAATGCCCTCTGAGGCACAAAACCACTCAAACCTCTAATTGACATACTCCCCCCATTGTCTGTATGCAGAATCTTGATGGCCTTCCCAGACTGCTTCTTTGCAAAAGCTTTGAAGTCTTGAAAAGAATCAAAGATCTTAGACTTGTGTTTGAGAAAGTAGACCCATGTATATTTGGAAAGATCATCAATGAATGTCAAGACATATCTGGCCCTACTGAAAGAAGGATGTGGCAATGGACCCATAAGGTCACTATGTACTAACTCCAAGAGTTGTGTGGCCCTCCATGCTTTGCCTTTATCAAATTTTTCTTTAGGATGCTTACCAAGAATGCAACCCTGGAAAACTCCATCAGAAAATTGAATAGAAGGCAACCCTGAAACTATGTCCTGTTGATTGAGTTGTTGCAAGTAGCGGTAGTTCAAGTGGCCAAACCGCTGATGCCACAAACTGCTCACCTCATCTAAGTGAGTAAGCAAATCAAGTGAAGGAGAATCAAGAACAAAGTGAGAAAAGTGATATAGTCGAGACTGATGATCAACCTTCCCCACAACAACTGTAGACCCATTGTGCATCTCACTAATAACCAGTGTGTCTGGAGTGAACTCAACCCACTTACCAGAGCTAGTGTGAGTGATCTGATAGCCAGATAGGAGATTAGTTGACAATGAGGGCACACATAGAACATCATGAAATGTGCCATTCCCCACATCAACAGACCCTCTCCCTTTCACCTCTACAAAAGTATCATCACCCAGTAGAATAGATGGCAAAGAACATGACTCCAAGGAGGCAAAAGTCTCTTGTGATGAAGCCATGTGGTGTGAAGCACCCGAGTCAATGATCCAGGAATTTGGTTGAGAAGCAACAACTAGGGCCTTTCCCTTTCCTTTCCCCTTACTCTTTTATGTGTTCTTTGAAGACCCTTTTGATGAAACTTGTTTGACATAATCAGGTACCTTGATATTGTTCTTCTCAAGAAGATCTGAAAGGTGATCAATCTATTTCTTGAAACACTTGTGTTCATCATGACCAAGTTTCTTACAATAAGAACACTGAATTTTCTCCTTCTTAAGCTTGTTTCCTTGTGAAGAAGAGGCATTATTAGCTGCTTTTGAAGTAGCTGATATTTGTTCTTGCTTCTTTTCTCCTTGGTTCTTTTGTTTCTTATCTTTCTTACATTCCCTTTTTGATCATTAGTGCCTTGATTTGCAGCCAAGTCATGAGATTTAGACGGCTTAATTGTGCCCATTTGAACCAATTTATCTTTCTCTTTAGTGAGTTCATTAGAAAATTCATCTAAAGAAGGCATTTTATATGTGGTTCCTAAGAAAATTTTTGTGGCATAGAATGTAGAAACAAACATAGAGTAGTTAGGACCAAGTTTGGAAAGAATGCTAAGAATCAAGTGACTATCTTTCTTCTCTATCCCACATTATTTCAACTACAATCTTAAAGCCTTTAGTTTTGTGAAGAAATCTTGAATTGTATCAAAATTACATAGATTTAACCCTATCAACTCATTCTCCAATAAATGTCCTCTAAGTTCATCTTGTGCACCAAAGAGGTTTTCCAAAGTAGTCCATACATCATTAGGTGTTGTAATAGACTCAATATGGAAAAGTAAATCCAGAGATACAAACATACATAGAGTTCCAAAAGCTTCATCAATTTTGTTAAACCATTTAGGCTTTTCTACAATTAAAGATGGTTTAGTTTCAAGACCCATAATTACTCTAAACAACCCTAACTTCTTAAGTTTTATAGTCATCTTGGACTTCCACTCATAGTAGTTGTAAGGTGTGAGCACAAGTATTGTTAATTGATCCATTTTAATGTAGAAAGAAAGATTGTTGTTGTGTAGGAAAGAAAGCTCAATGAAGAAAGAACACTCATGAGACACCCCCCTTTTTTCATTGAATAAAAAAGGCCCCCCTAGAAATTTTTTTTTGGCGCTTTATAGATCAGTGCGTTTACAATTCTGGAGTTATTTTCCAGAGTTATACAAATGTCCAAAAATGGACCCAAATACTGAAGTAAAACAAATCTATGTATGACAACTTCAAACCTACACAAATGTGTAGTACTTGGAAAAATATCCCCTTTCAAAAAAAGAATGACCCAAATTCGAGATCATATAGAAAGTTATAGTAGTTTGAAGTTTAAAAAATGAGAACTGTCCTTTAGATCTGATGAGAGAACTTAAATTCTAGAAACACGGGCACATTTGAAGAAAAACTAATTTTACCACTACAAATAGCATGAAATTATGATCATTTTCAAAATAAATTTCACTGAGAAATACCTCCATATGGTTGAGAACAAGCTGTTTGAAAATTAGTGGTAAAACTGAAAACTGCAATGGTGAGGGGTCCAACTGAAGCTTTTTGAGGCAATTTTTGCATGATTTATTGACTGCATGAAAAAAATAATGGATACCTAGATAGTTTTTCAGTGCAGTGAACAAAACCCATAAGGCATTTTTATTTATCACTTGCATAGAATGTAGCCACAGTGTAAAAAAACATCTTCAAGAAGGGAAAAACGACATGCAGAGCTTTTGATGTCCGATCTGCACGAACCTTATATGAAAAAAGGGGTTTTTTGGGCCTTCCAGAAATAATGAAAATATTCTTTTGGCCTGAAAATACCCTGTTTGAGAGATGCTTCATAAAATATGAGCTTCAAACCCCCATTTGCAACTTTTTCACACGATCTCCAAATCAGATGAAATGAAAGAAATTTCTGAATTTCTCGAGCCTCCTAGACATGTTGGAACAACCAAAAATGCTGCAATCACCTAGATCTCACAAAAAATTACATGCAAAAGATAGGGGTTAATGGGTCTTGTTATATCCTTTCTGATTCTCTAGATCATTATAAAACACAAGAGAAGAGAATACAGGATTGAAAAGATCTTACATAGCTCAATCTCTCAATTAGGAATCAAATGAGTCTAAAAATATCAAAGTATAGCTCTGATACCATGTTAGAAATCTTGAATAAGATTAAAAACCAGAATCTGAAAGAGAGATCTAAGCTGACATAAACTGAAATGCAAATGAAAACAAACCAGTGATTTCGAGAGACATGCAAAAGTCGAAGAGACAAAATTGCATTAAGAGCTCAAAGTAAGAGAATGGCAGAGTAACAACACAATGCATTCGATATTGATGAAAATACAAGCTAGGTAGTGTGTTTATATAGGAAAGAGGGAGGGGTGTAGGTGGCAACACCGACCAATGAGGAGCAACCATCTATCATACTAAAGATAGCAAAGTATCTTCCCAAGATAGATAATGGATGCTCACATGTAGGAAGGTAACACCTCATAATCCTCTCACCTAATTAAACATGCTTTATTAACCTAAGCAAGATTAATAAAAGGTGTAGGAAAAACCTAGTAATAAAGGGAAAATAAATATCCCAACTAGGAAATAAAAAACTACACTAACAATTTTCACCTAAGCATTCATGAGATCACCTAGAAACTTGAGTATTCATGCATTATAGCAAATTGGAGTTCACAAGAGCATTCAAGTGTTTAAAAGAGCATTCAAAAGTCTTCAAGAGCTGATTATAAAGTTTTTTAGAGCATTATTCAAGCATCAAGCATCGTGTCAAAGTAATCATGCATCATGTTTTTTTTTGAGCTAACATTTGTGATGTAGGGTTTCATGATTCAAGCTAGCATTCAATTCAAAATCTATCACATTTGAGCAAGAGTCAATATCTACATCCATTGGATCCATTTCATACATGTTTTTAGCACTCTATTGCTAGGGTTTGGTGAGTTGCAATATTACATCTTGTTCATTTATCAATCTCCTTTCCTATTTCATTTCATTTCAGGGTTTGATTACTAAATCGGGGTTTGACCAACTTTTTACTAACAAAACAACATTTTCCCATATCTTTAGTGTGTGATTTGCAGATTTAGGTTGAAGACACATTGGAAAGCAAGTTTGGAGAATGTTGTTAACTCATCAAAGTTGTTACCTTGCATTGGAGATCATTGAAGGACATTTATAGGTTGTAAATTAGAGATTTAGATCTGAAAATCAAGTGGAAAGGGTAGAGTAGATATTGAAGAGTAGATTTAGAGTTTGAATTTCTAGAAAATCCTAATAGGACTGATACACCACTTTTGGCATATGAGTCCTAGTATAGAAAAGTTTGCAAATTTTAGAAGTTTCAGTCATATCTCTACTAGATTTCTGTTCCTACCCAGAAACCCTAACCTGGGACTAAATCACCTAGATTGGCATGAGTCCCAACAAGAATTAATTTTAGTGTTTTTAGTATTTGAAGTCTTCATCCAATCCTCTTCTAGATTTCAAGTGGAAATTTCTAATCTCTTAGCTTTCTATTATGACTTACATGTATTTCTAGGTCATTTAGTGAAGTCTTGCATTATATTAGGTTTAAGCATTAGGTCTTGCATTTCATTGATCTTTGCAAGCCCTAGCTTGGTGGTGAACCCCTCTTTAGTTTATATTCAGATCCTAGGACAAACCTATTGCAAGATCTATTTCTCCTCTACATACATTAGATTGATATCTCTAGGTTTTTCCTTGAATGAGAGTGTGGAAGATTGTTATTCTATCTCCCAAGAATAGAAGCAAATAATTTTCAACCTTTCATTAATTAAAGTAATAATTTTATTCAATTAATCAATCAAATCACTCTTTTAATGTTTTGATTATATTAATACTGGAAGGGCCAATACCCATTACAATGCAGCCATAGATGCAAAATATAGGCAACTCATAGAAAATGAGACCACTAAAAAGGAAGAGTGAGACTCACCAATAGTGAGCTTGGAAGAACAACCAAAAAGCCATGCTTTCGACTGGAGCATGAAACCATAAAACACAAACTAGCTACAAGAAATAGGGAAGCCAAAAGGAAACCAAAAAAAGAGGCATCTCTCTATAGAAACATGGGAAAACTAGTGAAACCCTACAACTTAAACACTGGCCAAAGGGAAAGAAACTCCAAGAAAAAAACTCTAGGACTTCCACATAAAAAACAAGCCTTCTGAGATAGGAAAGAACCAATAAAATCCAAAAACTTCCAAAAGAGTAGAAGTCAAAGACTTGATAAAACCAATAGTCACAACCAAAGGGGACCAAATCAAGAACCCAACACCATCAAGTCTCCACCACACAAGGATAATGGAAGAACTTATGAGAAAGGGGAAAAAACCCCTAATAGGCATTGCAACATTCTTGAAGAAGAAAACAACAATGAAGTAGAGTAAGACCCTATTGCAACACCACCAAACCCTTCCAACCAAACTACTCTCCACCTCAATAGGAGAGATCCCACCTTAATAGAAGCTAAAGAGGGGTCCAAAAAAATGAGATCACTACTTTCAACCAAATCCATTAGGTCCACCTTAAAAGGAGAAGACTCAACCCCAAAAGGAGAAGACTCTAGCTCAAAAGAAGTCACCGAGAAGTGGATCAGGAAGAAAGCAGGAATATTAGAACAAGCAACAATAATACTATTTAAGCCCAAAACCACCTGGGAAATATGGAAAAATGATTTTTAAAGGAACTAACAAGAACTAGTCTAGAAAACCTCCAAGAAGAAGCACAATAGTCATTGAAAAAAGGAAGAATTCCCTAATATTTCAATCCCCAAAGACATAGGAGAAACCCTAGAGGCACCAAAGAGAAGAAACCTGATTACCCAATTGAGCATGGCCACAAAAGAACCCAACCTTCCCCACATCAAGGTAAGTGAAAAAAACCAAAAGATCTCGACTAGAAGCAATATGGTTGACATATATAGGCAACCTAGAACCCCAACAACAATAGCAAAAACAATTGAAGGAGAAATAAAGATAATCCCAATAGGAAAAATAATACCAAATAGAGGGCCACAATCCTCCAAAATGAATATAACAAGATCATGGAAACCCATGCTCAGTAGAAGGAAGGCATCCAATGTAGGGCAGGGGGAGCCCAACCAAAAAAGAGATCAAGAGCAAGTAGACAACCAAACCTCCACAACAACTCCAACTGTAGGAAGCCCTTTCCACACCACATTCACCAAGAAACAAAGTGTTGAGAAGGAAATAACACACAAGCCACACATAACAAGAGACATGACAAAGGCCAAATCAAGCATTGATAAAGGCACAAAGGCCTCGATGAGCCATTGTAATAGAAGGGCCAAGAAACCAAAAGTAGAAAACTTGACTGTTGTAGCAAGAAAGGACCTTAAAAGGCCAAGGAATAACCAGAGGGACCCCAAGACCACACCCATCATAGAAATAGAGGTGAGAGGTAAAGAAGTAGTTGAAGAACTTCTGAAAGGAATGAATAGACACAAAACATGCACAAACCACCAAAACTGCCCAACTGATGAAAATTAACCTACAATAGGACCACTCTCAACTTCCTCCATAGAGAAACTGAAGCAAATAGTGAAGCTTCTAAATCTAGAATCAATGTCAGAATCTTCAGGAGTTTTCAAAATTATGCCCCTGCACCTCTCCCCACCTATCTCCATGTTTTGCTTCATCTTCCAATTCACATCAATGTTAGCATTATCACTCTTCTAATGTTAATTAAGTTTAAATATTGATTATTTAGTTAATAAATCTCACATTTATTCTTCTTATTTTTTTTTATATATTTTTTTTAGACTATAGGAATCGATTGGGTATCTGTCCCCCTATAAACTTCAATGTGCCTAGTAATTTTTTTTCATGTGATCAGTGGCACTAGCACGACATGCCCTTCTGTACCATGAGTTTAGGGGAAGACTAGAACTCTTGAACTATTGCTTACAAAAGGATGCTTTAGCCAATCAAGCTAGGCCCCCCACCCCTAAAAGTTTAATATTAAGGTTTGGGCCTTGGTTTTTGGTACTACAGGTAAGAAGCCCCACCGGTTAACCAAGCAACCTTCCCTTAATACAAGGGTAAAAAACAAAGTCCATTATTGATGTGGTAGAGAGCAACCCCATGAGGTTTGAACTTTTATTGTTGATTCTATAGGCAAGAATCCCTACCATTTCACCAAAGGGCCGCCCCCCATAAAATCTCACATTTATTCTAATAATAATTAAATAAGATAATTTTATTTATTTAATTAAGATAATTCAACCCTTATTCTAATGTTTCAATTTTAATTCAATAAATCATATCTAATTAATAAAATCAATTATTTTCCCAACAATATCCCATAAACTAAATAAATATATAATATTTATTTAATTAATTCATAATTCTCAACATCATTTTTTGGATAAATAGATTAGGTTTAACCACCTAACTAATCATTTCTATATTCCTCCACCACTTTGTTTATAATAAACAAAGTCAATCATGCACAAGGCTCCAAATGCACAATGGTCTAGATACACAAGGATACAAGTGCACAAGACTCCAAAAAAACCCTTTTTCAATTCACACCTTCCATCAAAGTGAGAAATATCCACAATTCATATTTTTCAAATATTTTCCCTAATTATGTGCATCAAATAAAAGATGCCACTTGTAATCTTCACATTCTCTCTTGAAGATGGATCAATCCCCTCCCTAAATTGAATAAGGTAAAATCCTATATATTCATCATTCTCATTCATAATCTAGAAATTAACCATTTATCAAGCTATTTTTTAGGAGTTGGAATTGGATGCAATGGAAGGCCATGCTATTGAAATGAGAAACTACATCAACTCTCAACCATAATCAGATATATTGAGCACACAAAATAGTAATAAAGACCTTCAAATTTTCTAGTGTGAATATTGTTCCCTTTTCATCTTTTTTTGTATTCATTTTCTCAATAAGAGGTATAACTAGGTGTAGAATGTGAATTTTATTTATGCATTGTTCCTTGTGTTTTATTCCAAATTTAGCATAGACATCATTATTTTATAAACTAATTTAGTTTTACTACTATGTCCTCTCTTTTTAATTTTTTTATATCCCATTTAAAATTTGTGCATCTTTTTCCAAAAAATAAAACTTGTGGTAATTTTTTTCATTCGATTATTCCTTAATGTCCTTTTCAATTTTTTGCACTTTCAAGTCATTTTTATTTCATGGGGTATTCTTCCTTCTCAGATAAATTTTCTCTTGGATTGAAATTTATTTTCTAGTTTCAATCCATCCCTGAGTGACTATTGCTACTCCATTGTCCTTCCCCCCTTTAAATAATTTATAAATTTTCCTTGTAGCATTTCCTTCTTTTATTGATATTCCTTTTATAACTATTGCTCCTTAGTGAAAGAGGTATCTCCTAACTCCTTATTCTTCACGCTAGTATTGTGACTCTATTTAAAACTAGGGGATCTTTCTTTGGAATTTGAATTAATGTTTTATCCATCTTTACTAAATTTTCCCCTAATAAGTTTTCATTTTTAGTGCCTACTATACATTGTCAATTTATATAGTATTGCTATTATCTTGAACAACTAAAATAATTATGAGATATATTAATACAAAACCCATGAAATTTCTTCCTTTTAGCATTACATTTATGTGTATAGCATCCTATTTTATCCTATCCAAAGCAATTAACATCTTCCCTTCTTCTTTGATCTTGACCTCTCCCTTGACCATGACCACTTTTATGTTTATTTTTCTACCCTTATGTTTGGGAATATTATTTTTGAGGGTATTCATTTTCCATTCATGGATTTGTAAGGATGTAGTTATAGTATTTATTATTGCTATGCTTCTTCATTATATCTTGAACTTTTGATGGTCAAGGTATCTTGGTCTCCTAGTTACAACTATAGGATCCTCTTAAACCTAAAATTAATGTGGTTTTAATAATTATTTTCATCCCCCTATCCGATTTATTATCCTTATTTTATATCATTAGATAATATTTTGAAACACATATATCCCATTTTTCACAAAAACCACAATATATTCTATTAGGCCTACCATTGGACCTATCATTTAGCTCCATTCTCAATACCACAACACATATATATCACTAATCAAGAATTAATTCCATAAATGTCCTTCATTAGCATAATGAATATACCAATCTTATTTTTATTTGGTAGTAGTGATATCATATGTTCATCTCTGTTCAACAATATCTCTTTCTTAAATATTTTTGTTCACTAGTTTTAGTATCTATCCTCCATTAATGTGTCTTAATCCTTGAAGCTAATCCTTGAAGCTAATTCCACTACTTTTTTGTGTAAATTAAAAATTCACCCATCTAATCATACCATACTATTTAATAATATCTAGATATGATCCATCCATATTTTATTTTCTAGGAGAGATTCCTCATATTTTTTTACCAAACTCTTAAACCTTTGATTGTACTCTATAGTTTCATTCTTCTAGAAAAATATCTCATGCGTTTTACTAGAACTCTCAATAGCAACCTCTGGTAATTGGAAGATATTCAAGAACCCACTCTTCAACTAAGTCAATTCTTTATTATGTAAAAGGAAATATTTCATGTAGATCATTTTAAAGCTTCATCCTTTAGAGTTCTAAATTTTATCACCCATTATCAAAGGAGTAGAATCTTCAAATTTATCTCCACATTTTGATGGCTCCTCTCTGCTCTCCTTATTGTTTTGTTCTCTTATAGGTCCATTTAGTCCTTTATTTCTTGATCTTTTAATGATTTTGGAAGCCTCCTATTAATTCATAAGCTTTCTCACTCTACCTCATCATTGATTCTTTTCCCAATTCTTCTCCACAAATACATACATATTCACTTCTCATTGTTTCTTCCTCCCTTTGGAAGGGTTCACTATATAACACCCTTCAAACTTATTTGGCATGAGGTGAATTTTAGTTTGGTTGTTCATCTCCTCATAGTGTCTCTTTGTCTTGGGGCATGTATCTTGTGATAATGCCTTGTTAGTTAGTAATTTTTTTTTAATAATACTTGAGTTATCATCTTCATTTAATTTATTGTGTTCTCCACATGTTTTCCATTTTTGTTCCATATTCCCAAAAAAGATCTTGCAATTTTTTACTTCTATTGTACATATCCTCTTCCTAGAGCAACCTATCCATTTTTAAATCAACATTCGTCTTCCTAGAGAAATACACTAAATTATGCCAAAATTTGATGTTCTTGCAAGTTTTCACTATTAGACTCCATTAGATTTCCCTCTCTAGTTTTTATTCTAATGAAATTAGAGCAGCTTCCCTTGTAGTTTTTCAATTAGATCTAGTGGGAATCATTAGATCCGCTCTATCTTTTCAACTATGAATCGGGGTTATATTTTCTTAAAATGTCAACTTAGAAGAAAATAAATCTAATTTTAAATTTGAAGGAATAAATCATAACTGTGGTTCTATATAAGATACATATTGATGTTCATTGTCAAATGGAAGATCACAAAAACCTACAGATATAGAATTATTGTTTCTACATTAATAAAATAAACATAATAAAAACTAGATTTAAAATTTAGATCATTTTATATAAAAAATAAATTAAATAAAAAATAAAAAATATATATCTAAGACATGAATAACCATGAGTGTAAAACAAAAGAATAACACACGCCTTTCTCTTCTACACCTAAATACCAATCTATCTTATAAATTAGCGTGCCTACAGGCGAAGAAAACAAAGTCCAAGTTAGACAAGGGAAGATAGATTCTAGGAAGGTACACAAGAGAAATGATTGCTATCAATAATCATACTAACTCAATTCCCAATTTGAACTATGTCTATGTGAAAGATGGCGAACAAGTAAGATTGCACAGTTCATTAATTTATAAATCTTTTTAATGGTATAATGTCGATTGCTAGGATTTACTTTAGAGATCTCTGGTGTTCTTTCTCTAGTTTCTTTATTGTCTGGTCTTCCATGTAGTACAACCTTTCTCTATTTGTTTTAAGAAATTGAATTGTATAGACACCATTATAGCTGTAGTTTAGAAACCACCTGTGCGGCCCCCGTTGAATCAAGCAATCCACTACCTCCTGATGCAAAATTGATGCCAACTGAAAAGTTTGAATTTGGTTCTAAAAATGGAGGCAAGAAGAAAGGGAGCCCCAAGAATGATTTAGCTGCAAATACACATTATAACATTTTAAGCTTCTTGAAAAACTTAAAAAGATCACATTTTAAACCAGTTGCTTCTGGCTGAAGATTAATTTAAGTCTTTAAATTAAACCCGCATCAGGTAAATTCACCGTCAGCAATTCACCACTTCAAAGAAAATTCAACATCAGTAATTAATTGCAAATTTTTAATGCAATAAATTTTCTTGCTGCGGTGAATTGCTGGTGATGAATTTTCCTTGAGATGAATTTATCATGACATAGTGAATTATTGGGAGTGAATTTTCCTAAAACCAACTAAACCATACTCCAAGAAATTTCAATATTAAATTTTTTCATATTTAAAGAAACTTATGAAACTTGGTTTAAGAGAGTTCAGAAGAGGGACACATGCATATATTTTGGCTCATCCTCAATAGATTAATTGATGTTAAAAATCCTCCATAATTGTTACAATTTGCAACCTTAAACACATTTATACTCTGGTATTTACAAGAATCTGAGCCACTAATTTTTGTGATGAACAAAATCAATTAAGAAATACTAAAGAGAAACCAGTACCTAAGAAATCAAAGGCTGTGCGGCCATTGGTGAAGCGACCAGTCGGATAAGGGAAAGAGGAGATGCCGTAGGGTGTAAAGTTTGCTCTTGCAGTGCAATTAGGAATGAAATTATTGTTGCCAGCGTCTGCTAAAGAGTCCCCAAATACGTACATTGCTGGCACGTAGGGACTAGTTGCTCCCATCAGGGCAATGCTCAAACAGCTTAAGCTCAATCCCACATGAACACAATTAATACTACTCTTGAGTAATGGATTCATGACGTTTATAATCAGTCTTACAGTCTTTTTCCCTTGACCTCTCCTGTCGACTCAAGCAATACGGCACTGATAACGCTGCATACTGCTTGACTAAGCTTACAAACACCATAGACCTGGAGGGCTGTATTTTGATCTCATATGCTTGGAATCGAGCCAAAAGAGTCGATATTTTTTGTGGGCTTGTTCTCTGGCAATCGGTGATTCCAGCGGAGGAGGAAGTCAAATGTTAAATTTTCTTGCTTGTGTTGGTACGATCGATACCATAAAGTTGTTAGCTAGTGGGAGGACTCAATAATTGAAGTAGGATGTGTGTGTTTTGTTAGTTAGTGGGAGGACACAATAATTGAAGTAGGATGTGTGTTTTTTGAGCTAGTGGGGAGGACTCAATAATTGAAGGGAGGTGTGTGTGTGCGCGCACGTGTGTTTTGTGAGTTAGTGGGGATGACTCAATAATTGAAGGGCTCTGTGTGTTGCGTGTGTTGCATGCGTGTCTTTGAGAAATTAAAAGATAAAAAAAAATTATATGATAATATATAGATATATAAAAATTGTACAATACTTTTTATTTATATTATTTTTAAAATAAATATTTTAGAAATAATTTATTTTTAAATTAAAATTAAAATTTTGATAAATAAATTATTCTCATTATTGATAAAGGTTTACACAATAATCAATTTAAAGAATTAAAAATAAAATTATTGCTATATATAGAATTCAAAACAAAACAAATAGTTGGAAAGAGTAATATAAAAATAAGTAAAATATTATAAGAAATCTTCTATTCTTCTAAAGTGAGTACATATTTTAAATAATATTTTAAATATTTTTAAAAATATTTTTATTAAAAAAATCTATGTAATATATATTTTTTAGTTTTTTTAAAATACATATTTTTTTTTGTAATGAGTAAAAGTTGGTTTTTGAAAAAGCACAAACCCTTTTACATAGAGGAAAAGTCTCTAAACAACATAACTATAATGATGAAATAATAATAACAAAACAACAACAATAAAGTAGAACTCCAATAGAAAACCTACAATAATACACCGAAGGTGTATTCCAAAGTAGGTAATTACCGAAAATACTAGAGAATGATTAAATCAAGAGGGTAAGAAGCCTAATGCTCTAAAGAGTTCAAAGCACAAATGCCATCCTTTCTTGAAGCTTTGCAAGAACTTTTCTTGATGGAACTCCCAATATTTGAAGCTAAGCCCAAATCTAAAGGGTGACAAGAGGTAATGAATTCCTTATCCACTAACAGGCTACCCAGACTAGGACCATCTCTTTGTGAACCTTCATTTGATTATTTGTTGTGAATTGAGGCTTGATAATGAAAGATGAAATACCCTCAACACCACACTTTATATAAATATGAGACTATGCATTCTCATCAAAAGTAATAAGTTTCAATTTATCCTCCTTAAACTTCACATTAACATGACCAATTTTGAATAAAATTAAACACACCATCTATAAATTTATAAATAAATTATTGTACCCAATTCCCTAATTTCAAAGATAAAGAAATTAAGAAGGAATCTTTTGATCCAAGTCCACTATTGGTGTGAATATGATATTTTGTGTGAGGACAAGCCTAAGAAAAACATACAATCCATAGAAGAACATAAAAATTCCTCTTGTAAGGGAGAATTGTCTAGGAAGGAGAAGCCTAATTGTACATACTATAAGAAGGATGAACATGAATAACACAATTTTTATAAGAAGGACCTTGATGAAATGAAACATCTGCTCTTGAAGGAAAAAATCAATTTACCTTATACAATGTACACATCAACTTATTCCAAAAACACCAAATATTATAAGGAAAAGAACTATACTATTAGGAAACATAATAAAAAGGACACACTCTTTGTACTTCTACATGTCATGAATTAGGGAGATGTATTCTAGATTCAAGAGATTCTCATCTTATGGCAACTTAACAATTTATGTTCTCTTCTTTTGAGACTTGTGTCATGCCACCCATTTCAGTGAAGAATTATCCTTATATGAATGTAATTGAGAGGAGATCGATTCATTTTGGGGATGCAACCTTCAATGATGTCTTGTGTGTACCATGTTTGACAAATATTCTCTTATTTTTCTATCAAATGACTCATGGTGGAGCAGGGAGGACTATGGAATTCACTCTTGACCTAGTCATCATCAAAGTCTCAGAGAGTAGAGAGGTCATTGCTACCGGGATGCTTGATCATTCATCCCAACTATTCTCTTTTATAGAATTTGTTTCCATTGACAATTTTGATCCTTTGGATGATGATCATAGTTTTAGCGTGGACTATGATTTTGACAAAAATTTTGGTTACTTAAACTTGGGTGTCCTCACAAGTGATCTAGTTCTTCTACCTTGAATTTTGTATCCTCCCATTATTATTGCATTTTACAATTCTTATATTGCTATACATATAGCTACTTGGGATGACTACTTGATAGGAATTGAAGGTTTGTTTTGTGAGTACCATATTTTAGAAATTTAGGAGACACCATTAATTGCATTCATCATCTCTTTGATGAAGATGCTCCTTCTTTAGTTTTTGTGAGGGAATAATTTGACCATCTTGTTCATTTTCTATATGATCATTCTTCTTAGTTTGATGTGAGTGGATAATTTCAACCAACATTTGGAGGAGGATTCTTTATCTTTAGAGGATATATATTTGTACTTGGATTGTGTTCTACAACCATCTCTACTAGATCCTTGATTGTCATCTTCATTAGTGGAGCCTAGAATACCTGATTTGGTTGTGACATATTTTGGCATCAACCTAGAGACACCTAGGAGAATACTTTAAGGACATCATACATCATCTTTCTTCCCTCATCTTCCTTTCTAGAATGGGATGAAATATTGCATATATTCATGGTTTTATTTCTTCTTAAGGGGAGGAAGGTTTTTTAGTGGTATTGGATCATCTTTAGCATCCATTTTTAGAGATTCACCATCATTGTAGGAGACACTACATTGAGGGAGGGATGCATAGTCTCTCTTCTTCTTCTCTCTTAATGGGGGAATTTTCCTTGTATGGAGATTTTTCCTTCTTATTCTTTAGTGAGATAATTTTATTTTAATCTCTCTTTTGGGAAGAACTTTTGTCCCATTAGGTTTTCTCCTTTTCTTCATTTGAGAGAGATTGAATTTGTACATGGGTACCTAACATGGCTTAGCCAGTAGGACCCTTTGTGAAGAAAGAAGTTCTTTTCAGAAGGGAGATAGGAAAGTTAGTATCAGAATATCATGGTTCTACCCTATTTTTATTTTTTAATGCCAAAAAACTATTGTAAATATAGTGTTCAATTTTTCTACCACTTAGAGGTGCTGAAAAATTAGTTTTCACCACTAAGTTATTTATCCAATTACAACTTGCTGGAAACTCAATTTTTAAATCATAACCATCTATCAATGCCTGAGTGTTTTCAAATTTGTTGATGTTATTGCTATTTTTTAATATTTGAAGTACCTAAAAGGTACTTAAAGAGACAACAGGAACTCTCATGAGGAAATTTAGTTCCTTCTTTAGGCTAGAAGTGAAACTATCTTTGGTGAGGGGTTGCTTATACAACTTGAGATGATGGCCATTAATAATAAGGGTGATACAATTCGAGTCCATGGTGTGAAGCTTGATTGCACCATTTTCAAAGAAAATATCAATCTCATAGGTTCCTAGCCACATGGTGTGGAATTTGCCCTTAAAATCTTGGAATCTGGAATCATAGAGGAGGGCCAATCCCTTAGCTGAAATGATCGTTGTTGGATGAAATGATCATGCCAAAGATCACATTTTTTTTGAACTATCTTGGCATGGAAAAGAGCTTGTTTTCATATTTTATCTAGTGCATAAAGGTGATCAATCCTTTCTTTTCGAGCATCAGTTATATTCAATCCTAATTGTAAAGCAGTACATAGAGTTTTTACCTCAAATTCATTAGGTAAAACTACTCTCTTACCATAAAAAAGTTCATATGGTGTAAGACCATTGGCGGTATTCCACATTATTTGGTATGCCCATACTACTTTAGGAAGTCATGCTACCCAATATTTCTAATAAAGTGCTATGGTTTTGGTAAGCATATTCTTGAGTTCTCTATTAGTGACTTCAACCTAGCCATTGGCTTGTGAATGATACAAAGAGTATTTGTGATGTAAAATTTCATACTCATGAACCAAAGAAGAAATTATCTCTCACATGAACTTTTATCCTTGATCCATCACAATCTCCTTTAGTACCCAAACCTTGTGAAAATATTTGTGTATACAAAACCAACAACCTTTGTATCCTTGGCATGATTTAATGTGATGACCTCAACCCATTTGGTAACACAATAAGTGCATATCAAATGCATTCCTTGTTCCTAGATGTGGGAGTGATAGGTCCCAAAATATCTAAACCCAATATTTGGAAGGGATTGATAGATAATTGTGGTTGCAAAGGAATTTTATCAAAGCACATGGGTCAACCCATATGTTGACGCTTCTCATAATGTCAAGAACATACCACTTGAAATCCTTATGAATTATGGGCAAGTAATATCTAGTAGTAAGAATCTAGTTGGCTATTCTCTAAGATGCAAAATATTGTCCACATGGATTAGTGTGACATGCATGAAGTATATCGAAGACATCATCTTCAACTATATAATGATGCATGAAATTATCAATGCTAGTGCAGAAGACAAGTCCATTGATCTATGTATACTAACTGGATTTATTCCAACAATTTTTTGATGATACCTAGGAGAGAAATGTAGGGGAAAATTGCAAGTAACTAAATGATTTTTAATATTTGTAAACCATGGAATTTTAATTGAAATTGTAAATATGTGCTCATCTATAAATGAATAATCAACTGGTCAATGTTCATCTTCATGTTGTAGCCTATATAAGAAATATGCAACAACATTCTCACGACCAAGTTTATCAAGTATAGTAATGCCAAATTATTGTAATAGAAAGGCATCTAATAACCTTACAAGTAAAAAAAAGTTTATTCATTAGAAATAATATTGCTGAATCATTAGTATGAATAAAAAAATTGTATGCAATAATTTATAATGATGAAATTTATTAACTACATACACAACTGCTAAAAATCCTTATTGATAACCATATAATTTACCTCAACACCTATGAAATTTTTACTAATGTCAAAATGGAATAGAAAAGTGTATCATCTTTCTAGCCAAGCACAAATCCCATTGAAGAATCTAAGGCATCCTTGTGGACGTGAAATGGTAATTCCCAATTTGGTCTAGATAACATTGGTGTGGTAACTTGATTTTCCTTGATGGTGTCAAAAGCCTATTGACATTCTTGCATCCATGAGAAAGCATTATATTTTCCTAACAAAAAAAGAAGTGGTGAGGCAATTTTACTAAAGTTTTGATTAAATCTTCGATAATATCCTACATTTCCTAAGAAACTACAAACAACTTTTTGACAAGAAGGCATTGGTAAATCTTGAATTATTTGTACCTTTTAGGATCAACTTGAATTCCTTTAGAATAAATGGAACATCCTAACACTATACCTTCTGGCATTAAAATATGGTATTTTTCATGACTGGGGGATAGATTAGTGTCTACACATCATTGTAAAAAAAATTCAATTTTTTTTTTTAGATTCATCATACGTGTTACCATATATAGTAAAATCATCTATATAAACATCTACATAATCATGAATAAGATCAGAAAAAATACTTAAAACTTGCCTATGAAAAGTAGTAGGGGCGTTGCATAAAGAAAAGGTAAAGTATACTAACTGGATTTAGTCCAACAATTTTTTGATGATACCTAGGAGAGAAATGTAGGGGAAAATTACAACTAAATAATTTTTAGTATTTGTAAACCATGGACTTTTAATTGAAATTTTAAATATGTGCTCATCTAGAAATGAATAATCAACTGGTATATGTTCATCTTCATGTTGTAGCCTATATAAGAAATATACAACAACATTCTCACGAACAAGTTTATCAAGTATAGTACTGTCAAATTATTGTAATAGAAAGACATCTAATAACCTTACAAGTAAAAAAAAAATTATTCATTAGAAATCATATTGCTGAATCATCAGTATGAATAAAAAAGTTGTATGCAATAATTTATAATGATGAAATTTATTAACTACATACACAACTGCTAAAAATCCTTATTGATAACCATATAATTTACCTCAACACCTATGAAATTTTTACTAATGTAAAAAATGGAATAGAAAAGTGTATCATCTTTCTATCCAAGCACAAATCCCATTGAAGAATCTAAGGCATCCTTGTGGATGTGAAATGGTAATTCCCAATTTGGTCTAGGTAACATGATTTTCCTTGATGGTGTCTAAAGCCTATTGACATTCTTGCATCCATGAGAAAGAATTATCTTTTCCTAACAAAAAAAGAAGTGGTGAGGAAATTTTACTAAAGTTTTGATTAAATCTTCGATAATATCCTACATTTCCTAAGAAACTACAAACACCTTTTTGACAAGAAGGCATTGGTAAATCTTGATTATTTGTACCTTTTAGGATCAACTTGAATTCCTTTAGAATAAATGGAACATCCTAACACTATACCTTTTGGCATTAAAATATGGTATTTTTCATGACTGGGGGATAGATTAGTGTCTACACATCATTGCAAAAAAAATTCAAGTGTTTTTTTAGATTCATCATAAGTGTTACCATATATAGTAAAATCTTCTATATAAATCTCTACATAATCATGAATAAGATTAGCAAAAATACTTAAAACTTCCCTATGAAAAGTAGTAGGGGCATTGCATAAAGAAAAAGGTAATGTGTTGTATGAAATGTTCCCCAAGGACAAGTAAAAACTTAGTATTTTCTTGATCCTCAAGTACTATACAAATTTGATTGTCTCTACCAAAACCATCCAAAAAGGATTTTTTTTTAAACCTACAAGAGTATCAAGAACTTGATCAATAAACATAAATAAAAATGGATCATTTTTAGTTGCTTTGTTAAGATCTCTATAATTATCAAAAAATTTCCACTTACCATTCTTTTTAGGCACCAGAACCAAAGGATAAATCCATTAACTATCCAAAATTGGGTAAATAAATGCTACATTTAACAATTTTTGTAATTCCTCTTTAACAATTTCATGCAAAATGGGAGTTAATCATCTTTATGGCTATCTGACTGGATGGCTACCTTCTTCTATATATGTGGTGTGTGCAAGTGTCTAGATGTATGCCATGCATGTCTTGATATTCCCATGCAAATGCAGCTTTAGGAATTCGTAACATGACAATTAGGTCTCGAATTTATGTATTGCTCAACTATGGATTGATATTAAGAGTATAAGCTAGTAAAATTTCCATTTCTTGTGATTGTGTAGGTAAATATATAGCAATTATTTGTGAAGTAGATGTTGAAGATGCGTCAATAAACAAAAAAGGGCTATATACACAATTATGTGGTAATAATTGGTGTAATGTGATAAAATGTTGAAGAGCTTGTGAATCACTTAAAAAGGGAAAATTACCAAATGGATGATTATCTATACATCAATAAAGAACTAATATATCCAAAATATCATTATATATAATGATTTTGAAAGAAATTATCAAGGAAAATATCCTCATATTGTTCTTCAATATCGAGGGCTTATTGTTAGAACAAAATAGGAATTTTAATATTAATATTTTTTAACTATTAGAAAGATCAAATTTAGGTTGGGGTATTTCCTTTTGTATTGGATAGGACTATAATCAATCAAGATATGGGGGAAACTTTGATGACTCATTTTGTTTATCTTAATTTTCCTCAAACTCTTCTTGTGAATAATTTACTTCAGTAATGGTAGGTCTTTGAGAAGATTTTCTTGACCTTAATTGTACTCCATTAATGTCTAGTGTATTAACAAGATAAGTTGGATATCCTACCACCTCATTATTATATATGGGTTGGGCCACCTTATTATTTAGATTTTGCGATGGTTGAGTAGGAATTGGTGCTACCTTAGGAAGTTGTGATGGGTTGGATGGTGGGTTATTGGATGTGGTGGTATCGATGGTAAAAAATATAGTGGTTGCTAGTATGGAGTGACCATAGGTGGTGTGGGTTATTATGGATATTACAAAACTTGTGGTGGTGGTGTCCTTCATGCTTTTTGCCACAGTTTTGGATCATGTTGGTATTCGTTTGGCCACTATGAATATGGTGGAGGCTATTTCCAACTGCCATATAGATTGGTTTAAAAAAGGACTAGGATGACTACTAGGCCATATATTGTGCGGTGTATAAAATTCATTCATCATTCTTGGAGGCATAGCTTGTGTAGGCCACATCCTTCATTGAGCCATATAATAAACATGTTCTTTAATATAGTAAACATCTGCCATATCTATTGAAAAGGGTCATAAGGTGGTATTTCAACTAGAATCCTCTTTAGAAGAAATTATTTTTTTATTATAAGGAAACTCTTCACTAACTTATGTTTCTCATGACATATTGGACAAAAATGGTGAATGCTTTATCAACTTCTTCCTACTTTTTATGTGTCTATAAAGTATCAAATTATTTACCCATATGACTTAAAAGACTAGCTTTTAAATCATCAAGTAATGTACGCATCTCACACTTAGTGATACCTATTGTACTTCTAGAGGATACATGCTTCCTAGGTTTGCCTCTTATAGATCGGGTCAATCTCAAATAATTCTTGAAAATATCACAAATATCATCGAATCCTAATTTTGAAATGCATTCATCATGAATTCCTCTAAGAAAAATCATCTTAATAGCATCATTACTTAATCCTATTTGTCTCTTCCTTTGGAAACTAAAAAAAATCATTTAAGGTAATCTTCCAAAGTTCTTCTCACTACATCATATGAAAGACATCGCATCAAACTTCTTTTGTCTTACAATACTCCTTGTAGACACACAAAATTGACATCATGCATTCCTCATATTTAATTAAATTCATATTCATCCATTCATCAAATAAATCAAGTTCATTAAATTCAATCTCTAAAGTCCTCCATTTAAATTAAATAAATTCATCTTTAGTACTAACATCATCCTGTTTAATTAAATAAATCAAATATTTATTTAATCAAGTCTTTATCATTTTCCATCTCCTTTTGACTTAGTTTAATCCTTAAATCTAAGTCAAATGAGTCAAATCACCTAATCCTCTCTTAAGTTAACTAAATCAAGATTAAATCTAATCTTAATGCAAGTCCCATCCTCTAGCTTTTCCCACTTGCATAAATAAATCATTTAATTGATTTATTAAAACTTCTAATTTCCATCAACAAGGTATATTTAGAGAATATTCTCTCAAATTTGAATTCAAATCAAGTTGACTTGTCCCTTCTAACATAGCACTAATTCTCCTCTTACATGTTCCCCGCTAGGAATTTAAGACCCCTTCTCTCTCCAACAAGCCAAATTTGAAATTTGAAAAGGCCACCTAATGTCATTTATTGGCACATTCACCAAAACTTGCACAACCTTCATCCTATCACATCTTGACAAATGGAATCTTGTCATTGGTTTGTCTTTAGTCCCACATCCTCCATGTTTTGCATTCTTCCATATTTCTTGGTTATAAATAGAGGTCTCCTCTACTGTATTAATCCTCCACAATCTTATGCAAAAATACATCATTGTCATTTGAATCCATATCATCTTCAAAGTAGTTTCATCATTTACCTTATCTAAAGGGGTTGGGAATGGGATACTTTCCATATAAAAGTAGCACCAATCCCCCTATGAGATGATGTTTGAGTAGTTTAGGAATAGATTTCATGCTTATCTTGCTTATAATTTCATGTTAGTTTGCTGATGTTATTGTTTCCTTTACATTTACTCAACAATTTCATGGGGAGATTTTGTTCAATGTTGATAGATTTCTTCATATTTTTCAATCTTTGATCATCGTAAGGTTTTACCTCTCACATTTTGGTGCCCACTGTGTTCTTAAACTAATCCATTTCATTTCTATTTTGGCTTGTCTTTGAAAGTTGTTGCTTCATTCTATTTTCTATCACATGAAATGGGAACTCTATTTTTTTAAATTGTTCTAACAACCAAATGTTTTGAACTAATCTTGTTATGTTCTACAATTTTTGAATCTCTATCTTTGATTAAGCTCTATTATTATGGATACACTACTACAAGCTATGAAGGATTCTCTAGCATCATGTAGAGAACAAAAGGATTGAAAAATCCTATGCATATTAGAATGCATTGCCCTGACTAATTCTTGTCTAGCCATGATGCAAGAAAATTGCAATGCAAAACAAAAAAAACTAAGTATTTTTAGTCATGTCAAAGCTAGACAGGAATAGATAGCTGCACCAATCATAAACTCATAGACCATTCATGGTTATTTACTTTGCGTTCGCACTATTTTGAGTACAACTGCATTCTTTCAGTCCTCATCATACACCACTCGTCTACACTGACTCCTCATTTTGACCTTTTGTTTCTTTTCCCCATAATTAAATCTATTAGCTGACAGTCTCTCTCCAACCCTTAGGCAAGCATTATCCCTTAGTATTCCTTTCAATGATTCAGGTGAAGGGAATGCAAAGTATCTTCATACATGCATCAAATTCGCTGTGTATTTAGACTTCAAATTTGGCTATAAATTTCCAAGTCCATTATTACTAGGTGAGAAATGTATCTACTTGTTTGTCAATCTAAAATGATATATATATATAAATGTTATGAAGTTGTTCAATAAACCCATATTCTTCTTTCTTTCGTTGCTAAACACATGAATATTGTGTCTTTATCCCTACCTTTGATTGGAAGAATAAGGGACAGTTGATATGACTTCGATCTTAGCTTTGCATTAGTGGCTTAAAATTCTTAATGATTGAGGAAGAATTTGGGGAGCCGATGCCAATGTTAGGTGCCACTATTTAAGTCAACAACTAAAAGCACCATAATAGTTTTAATTGGAGTGCTTCAATTTTTAGTAAATATAATGCTAGTTCCATATATATATATATTTTGTTTCTTTGACAATGCCTAACCTTTGTTGTCAAGATGGACACAAAGTAGATAAGACTCCCATAGAGAAGTAGATTCATGTGCCACAAGAAATGGTTTAGATTATATCTAAGAATACAGTTGCTACAAATTTCATTTTAAAGATAATATATAATGTGGCTTGAGAGAGCTACTTCCTTTCCTTTTGGCATTTGATTCAATAGTAATTATCCAGTACTATCTGATGCAAGGGAAGAAATGACATACTTATTCTTGGGCCTACTAGCCATGCAGGGAAGGTGTGAAGGAAGTGTCTATCAGTAATAATGTATGGAAGAAAATTGAGCTCCTCAACAAATACATACATTAGAACTTGTTTCAAAATGACACAGAGGAATGATGTGGGACCAAACAAGACATGGATGAGAAGCTAAAGTGTCTCAGAGGAAGGGTGGTCCAACTCTATCATTCCTAGAGTTCATCAGTCTTGGGACTGTCATTATGAGCATCAAAGAGGCAATTTTGGCTAGATCATGGGTAGGGTAGAAAGCATAACCTTAGAACTAGAAGGTGTTAGGTAACACTTTTCTTGTTAACTTTATTCTGCACAGCATGATTAAGGAACCAATATTTTAGCCCTCAACCGTGTGTCACTTAAATCTCTAAGGCTATCTTCATTTTGCTGACAAAGGAGTACTAGACTACCATTCTTCATATTTTTTTAAGGTTTTATTGTAGAAAATGTACTTCAATTAATTTCCATTGGAAGCTTTCATAGAGAGTGACACCTAATGTTTATTGTCTTGGGAGTTAGAAATTTTCTATGAAAGTTGTAATGTATAGTCACTCCAGTTACATATATATTCCATTTTGAAGGGCTCTGGAAACTCAGAGTGGCAAGGAATTCAAGAAAATTTATGTTACAATGTAAAATACAATGAAAGAAAGATGTAATCTAGTGAATAAATAAGGGAAGTGGTCAAGAATGGAAGATATATAACATCACATTCCATTGTCATGCATGGACCACAATCCCCCAAACAACCAAGGCAAGCATGTTTTGCATTTATAATCATTGTACATTGTCAAAAAATTTGTGTCCTTTATTTAATTCTACATGTCAACCAATTAAGGAGTGAATGATGTATCCAAGGAAGTCCATGGACTTGCAATGAATCAAAATCCATGAAATATTAGTAGAGCAAAAAAGTGTGGATGCTCGATCAAAGGTAAGAAACTTGTACATGTGGTGATTGGAAGACTCACAATCACACGAAAGTTTGAATGTCTAATCAAACCAAGTTGATGCTTCTATTGATGTCTAGTCACATGAAATCGAGCTTTGTTGTATAGCATTAAAGTTTGACTATCATGTTCTACAAGCTTTCTTTTTACATTTACTATCATTGTCCATGGAACATTCTACATGATTTGAAGTCTATATTGTGTGAACATTGATGGAAAGTAGAAGCTAAAGTCATCTGATTACAAAAAATAGATGAGCAAAGACTGTGGAAAGTAGGATTTTTATTAATGCTTAATTTATTAGTTCAAAATCATTAGTATTTTTTCATTTAAAATCATTCTATTGTTTGAAACAACTACTTAAAATGATAACTTGATGCTTGTGTGTTTATTTTTATAGGAAAATGAAGGAAAGGTGAGGAGGAAGGATTTTCATTTAAAGGACTTGCAACATTGGAAGATAAGAGGCAACCTTGGATGAATCTCAGAGTTGAAGAATTGGACATTGAACTTAAAATTCATAAAGCATTTTTAAATGCTTAGAGCTTCCATTTCATGTTTTATTTTTCTATTTTAAACCAACTCTCATCATTTTTGGGCTCTTAAAAAGAACACTTCAATTTCTTTTTACAAAAGGGCTTAAAATGAACTTTAGGACACAAAATTTCTAGAGTTGGTTTTTGGATTTAACAATTGAACAAGGAAAATTTTCACATTTCCTTTGGTGCTATAAAAAGAAGTCATTATTGCTTTGTGGGATTAAAATGAACATGTGCTAATTTTTATTGTAATTACTTACTCAAAGTAATACCATTGAAAGGATGTATGCGCTTCTCTCGCACCTCACGACAATCTTGAGAATCAAAAGGTCTTTTGGTGATCTTAAGTTAGGTAATGTAATTACCTCCACATTTCGATTTGGGTTTAAAATTGAACAAACAAACTTTACGAGTGTGAGTGGAACCTATTGCATGTGTTCTCCCTTTGTTTCTAAATGAAGGTTGATCAAACTATGAATATGTTTACTCACTTTTGTTTATCTTAGAGGGCCTACCTTGTGGAAAAAGTACTCACCCAAGGGAGTGACCCAAATGGTAACACTCTAAAGCCAAGAGTATTTCTAGCTGGGATATAAAAGTGGGTACTAGAACAAAGGCTAGTATCATGTGGTTGGATCCAATGAGAAGGGAAGCAATGGTCTCTCACTACATGGGTCAACTCCTATGAACAAAAAAGTCAAAACTAAAACCCTTGTTGTAGAAAGGCCAAAATCCCTATCCATTTGTTGGTGTAAAAATGGTCATTCTAAAGCCGCCTCACACTTTTACAGTTTTTAGTAGAAATTGAAAGTATTCCATGGGAGTTTCATGGGTACTGATGGTTGGCTTCCCTGAGAAGTGAGTGTTGTGGAGGGGAGCTAGTGGGGTCAAGCATTTAACCATTCACTAAAAATAAGCGTAGTTGGACTTGTCCAAGTTGGGACTCAACAAATACAGTCATTCATATCCATAGGGTTGTGATTGTTCTTGAAATCAAAACACATTGCTTGTTCGTAAACATTGGGAAACAAACATTTAATATGGGCATCAAATCTTAAACCCTTTAGGAGAAGCAAATATCCTTGAAAAAATTCACATGCTATTGCTTTCCCTTGGGAGTAGTATCCTTAGAGGCTTCTAAGAATTTGGATTTTATCTCAATTTTCTCCTACTAAAGTCAACATTAGGTAACCTTTTGCCTTGATTTCCACATAATGCATTTTGTGGGATGAAAGAAAATTAGAACATTGGACATTTAGTTTGAAAACTAAGTAAGAAATGTTGATGTGGTAAAAGCAAGTCACTAACCAAGATTAAATCAATTGGACCCCACACATGTGCTTGGCATATTTTGGTCATATGGTTTTCATGCAAACATTGGTCTTTTGGTTTTGAGCTACTCTTAGAGAAAAGCATGTTCTTCACTAGCTTGGTCTTGTAAATGAAGTCCCTGTTAGGTTCATTTAGGATCAAATCAAACACTTCATCCATTGCAAACATTTATCATCTCATCCCACAAATAACTTTAGAGATTTGGAAACATCATTCAATCTTGGGTAAATAATCAAAATAAAAAATCAACTTGTTTAGTTAAAGGAGTAGGGGAATGAATCCTTTCTTATACTTCTAGTTAAATCATCACACCTTTGAATGAGTTCCTCCTAAGGCTACATCCAATATCTTGGGATCTATAAGTTTATTATCCAATCAAAACATTAAAATAAGATCCTAATTATAGCATTGATACAAAGTTCCTAAAAGTTCAACACCCATATCATTCACCCCTTTCATCCTTCATCTCATCATTGGTCCGAAACACCTTAGAGGTCACTTTTGCAGCAAGTTCAAAACACAAGGGGAACATGGAATATAAACTTGATCCATACATCATGTGCAGTCTAAACTAGCCAAACTATCAAAGCCTTACAATGCCAATTGATTGTCAATGCTCACATTTATACAATCCATACGTGGGATCGTTATCTCCCACAAACCTTGATGGTACAACGAATGTGAGTATACCCAGTCAAAATTTTGGAACACCTTTCTTGATGATAGATTGAAATCCGAGTCTAAAACTATAAATCTATCAACCAAATACCCAATGCATGAGTCTTCCACAAATGAACAACATTATCCCATCAAATCCATACATGCCAAATGTGAATATACCAAGTACAAGTTTTTGATAGAAATCCATACTTGGAAAAATTTGGGATAGATATGTTTGTAAATCATAAAAATGTTGTTCAAAGTTCAAACAAGATTTTAATGGCTGCATGTATTAATCCAAGCCAAGTTAACACCATGCAAAATCAAGGAAATGTGATTCCTAACCATAACAATGTTCAATTTCAACCTATAATGCCAAATTTGAACATCATCCCAAATTAGAACATTGTCCAAAATCAATTTGTTCATGATCCCATGCAAAAACCACAAGTACACATTCCAAATCTGCTTAAGAGTTAACCACATCAAGGGAGTCAAGATAAAAATCAAGACCAAACTTTGCAAGATCAAATTGCTTCACTTGCCAAAATAATTGAAGCATTGCAACAAGAGACATCTCCACTCCAAAATCAATACACTCTACCATTGGTTGAACATTGTCATGAAAGCATTGAGTTGTGTCCACAACTGCATCAAGAACAATATTTCCAATTCCAAGAAGTCGGATATTAAGAACAACAACATCAACAACAAACGCAATCACCACATCTCAAAGATCAATCACCACATCTCCAAAATCAATCACAACAAGGCCAATTTAAGGCACAAATCTCACAAGGTAACAAGTAAAAATACACACCACTTGGGAGACCAATCGAATCAGTCCTGCAACAATTGGTACAAGAAAATCTCATCAAAATCCCCATCTATTACAACTATCAAGAGCCCCTAGTAAAACCACCATGGTACAATGAGACTCACCTTTGTGATTTTCACAAAATAAAGGGACACACAACACCCAATTGTGTTTGACTCAAAAATCTCATCCAAGACCTTATTGATCAAAATATAATCACTATTGGGGACAATGATAAAAATTCAACCACTGGTGATAGCATTAGTAATCTCTCCACCAAAATTGGTGAAAACAATGATCAAAATATATCAATCAATGAAGATGTTTCCACCTCATCCAAAGGACAAATCAACGTATATCAAGTGTCACTTTTCGATCATGATCAAAATCCACCACCAATACCCAACAATGATCTAATTCATGAAACTTCAACATCACTTGACCCTATGATTGAAGAAATTGACAATCTATCTACCACAATTATTGAGAACAATGATCAAGACCTATCCATCAATGAGCACATCGAAGATGTTTCCACCTCATCCGATGATCAACTCACCATACATCAAGAACCACTTTTTTGTCATCTATTTCAAGGAGTGTTAGAATTATTTGATCCTATCCACAACCCATCAACCAATGATCATGTTTAAAATGTCTCTACATCACCTAATGAGTTAGAGAACATATCTCAAGAATTTATTGCAAAGCACAATCAAAATATTTCACCAAGGTCTAGCAATGGTCCTTTCCAAAATAGGTTGACACCCATTGACCTCATGGTTACAGATATAACTGAAGGGATCCTTAGCTCAACATTTGACCTAAGTCCACCCAAATATCAAGAGGATATTGAGCCATTCCCCATGACTAATGATGACATCCAAAAACCCTTTATAAGCAATCCATCCTTTGAAACTGACCCATGTCAAGAACTTCATCCAAAGCATGTTGAAAGAAATTTCAAAATCATCCAAGATCAAGAATTTGTATCTCCAAGCTACTACAATGATCTAATGGATACTCTCCTATCCATACAAGATGATCATATCCACATAGCACATACTCCTCCATCTACCCACGAGATGATTTCTATGGATGGACACATAGAGGATCTTCATTCAGAATAGGATTCCTTTACTCTTGATATTATTACACAAAAAGAGTAGGTTATTGATTCCTATAGTCAAACATAGTTGTCAACATTAGGATCAAATATATCCAAAATTCAGACCGATAACATCATGAATAAAGATATCCAACATTATCCACTCAAGGAAACAAGTTAGATGGAATAGGATATCCCAGAGTCAGCAAAGTAGCAAATTGAAATAACATCATTTGTAGTGGTCATTTATCAGAGAAGGCTTACTAGACAAGACATTTTAAAACAAGAAAAAACAAAGAAAAAAGGTGCTACTAACACCATATTGGGGGCAACTATGTGTCAAGAAAACATCAACATAGGGAGCATGGAGAATCCTTATGGTGAAACCAATGCCAATACTACAACCAACCATGTCACGATTCTTCATCCACCCATCACCCCATCTAGAAATTGGGACCAACATCAAAAGAAAGATTTGAATCAAAGCATAAAGAATGTTATCAAAGAAAAAGAAGTTGCAAATCATAATGGACAAATCAAATACTCATGGATACCAAAGAATATAAAGAAAGATTATCCCTATCAAACTCCATTAGTCAAAGAAACTATGGGGAAAAATAAAGGGAAAAGTATCCATGAAAGATGTCCACAAAGGAAAAATTATGCTTCTCAAGTGAGATACAAATTATATCAAGCACTTGGTCCTAATTTCATGCACACTTTCATATCCACCCATAATTGCTCATCTTCCCAAGTTTGGAGAGTCAAAAATTCACAACTATCAACTAATCCATCTTTTATCCCTAAATACATTCCATCCATGCCTCCACACATGATATCCAATTCTCACATTGACCTTGTATTGGCAGAGATCCTTCATCATAAGGATTTAGAAGGTAATCTATTACGATGTGCACACAAAGACAAAGTTAACACTTGTATCAACAAAGTAGATCAAGAAACTCAAAAGTTGTATTCAAGTGCAAGTATCTTGGCTAAGAAGCTTCTTCAATCAGGATATTGATGGCACATTATGATGGACGCATCTACATCGATACCACAAGGTGGTTCAAATCTTTCAAAAAAATACAAAAAAATCAAAAAATATGTAAATCCAAAAAAAAACAAGAAAAGGATTGAAAATAATAAAGAAAAAAATTGTAATCTAGCGAAAACCACTATGGTGGCACTTTGGATAGGTACCATGATGAAAACCTGGAAAAAAAGTATCATGTGTAGAATCAAGCATCTACGTGTGCCAGTTTAGGTGGAAGCATCTTATCCCATCCATAATAAATCTTGTATTCCATCCATCTTATCCATAATAAATCCATTCATCCACGAACCATTTATCCAATCCATTTTCATATATCTGCATCCATAGTCTAAGTTATCTTGATCTTGAAAAAGTTTGGTTCACACTTTATGCTTGCTTATGGTAAACATCTTGACATGGGTCATTATCATTGGTCCAATGTTATTTGAGCCATGAAACATTATTCAAATTAGTATTGTTTATCTAAACACCATATCTTATCACAAGATAATCCTTGGCATCCTTTGTATTCTTACCATATCCATCCATCCATGACATTTCATACATTACTAGACACTGGGGTAAGATATTTGTATCTTCCTTTGGGAATAAACCTTGATCTATATCCTCCAACTTATGTGGTGATACAAACATTGGAAAATGTGAAATCACATTGGTCAAAGCATTTGTGAGAAGAAATCCAAATCACTAGCCCATGGCATATTTTGACAAGATGTTCCTTATCAAGTTTTTTATTCAATCGGACATCAATCCAAAAAATCACTATTACTCGCATCTAGTTTGCACGTCAATGTCACACCAAATCATTCAAACAACTTTTGTTCCAAATCAAGCTTCATCAATCATTATCAATCAAATTCAATCAAAAAATCATAATCTCGGGATATCCTTCCCAATCCTTATGTTGCTTAACACTATCCTTGCATTGTTCTGTATCCTCAACAATTTTATCATCATCAATCCCTCATCATCTTGGGGTATCCATCCCAATCTTTGTGTTTCTTAACACTATCCTTGCATTATTGTGTATCCTCAACAATGTTATCATTATCAATCTAGCAATCTGATCAATCAATCTTAGTTTGGTTTTCAACAAAATCCCAAAAACATAGCACTGATATCATCATGCATATCCATATCCAAATCATCAAAATCATGCGAAAATTAAAAAAAAATCCAAAACATATCAAAAATCCTAAAACAGGTCAAAAAGTAAAAAAAAACATCAAAAACATGGTATCCAAACTACTTCATCTTTGAGCTTAAATGTAGGCAAGACTAATCTTTGATCGGTCCTTGAGAAACAAAATCCAAAAACATTTGTAAAATCTTAGAAAACACAAAAACATTGAAAAATTGGAAAATCAAAACATTTGAAAAATCTAAACAATGGGTATGTGTAGGATCATCATGGAAAACATAGGCCCTTAAGTGGCAAAAAATTTTAGAAAAATCAAAGTTAGGAAAATTGATGTAAAAAAATGAATAAGTTATCTATATTATTTCAAAAATATTTAAGAATAGAATCTATAGCTAATTGAATGTAGTTTCTAAACTACTAGGTTTATTTAAAAAAATAAAAAATCTATTTGGTGAAAATTTGAAATTTTAATGCAGTAGTAGTTAAATTTTAGGGAAACAATAAGAAGGTGTTTGTCTGACCACCATAACCACAAAAAAATGATCATATTTTTATATAATATTTTAAATATAAGACTCGTGTTTCGATGTGAGGCATATTTTTTTGTAATTTTTTTTTAAGTAAACAATTAATTGTGAATTTCTTAATACAACTTTTAAAAATATAAAAACTTGTATGTCTAACCACCTTAACTTGGTCAAAACTTCATGAAATTCAATTTTTCTTTTTTTAATCCTATAGTATGCAAAGCAAAGAATGTGACACATGTTTTATATTCAAAAATGGTGATACCATTTTAAAGCTAAAAATGTTTTCCAATCAGCCTATCAATCAGGACTTTAGTCATAATTCAGATAGAAAATGAATATTAATTATTTATTAAATTGAAAGTAAAGCATAATTTATACTGATGGAAAGCTGAGATTCTCCTTTAAAAACCCTTTTCATTTCATCAATTTTGGGTTAAAAAAAAGTCATCAGCCACATACCCTATATATACCCATCATATCACCACTTTTTGGCCTATCATGATCCTGCACATAGCCAAATACCAAAAACAACCTCAAAACGGTTCAAAAAACTCCAAACACATCCAAACATTCAAAAAAATCCATCTGTCCCATTTCGGTTTCACCCACAATAATCAACCATCCATAATAAAAAAATCATCACCCTCACCCTTTAACAAAACAAATAGAAACAAATACAATAATCAACAAAAGCAAACTTCAAATGTAAAATCAAAACTAAAAAAAAAAACCATTAAACACAAAATAAAACTCTTGATCATTTTTGAAAATGTCAGTCAACCTTATAAAAAAATCCTATCAAATAACTTATCAACCCATCATCATCCTATACAATGTATGTCCTAGGATATATCATTCTGACAATGGATATCTTTTTCAATATCACTTTGGATACTTATCCTAAACAAAACACATCCCTTTGGCTAGAGGTATGAAGAACATTGACTTGTTTACATTTTTGATCTTTTCTCTTTGATTTATCTTATTGCACTCATTCCAATGACCTCTTAATGATATCTAATCAAAGCAATTTAGAGAGAAAGGAATGGGGCATCGATCATTATCTTTTTGTTTGTTGTGCTTGTTGGAAATTCCTGTAATATATCTTAGTGAATGCTTGCTTTGTTAGGTATGTCCTAGCAAAGTTTTCGTATGTCCAGTATGAACAAGAATACTCCTATAGATGTTTGTCGAGTCAAAGTCCATCACACTAGGTACAACACCATCCTGGTTCTTTATACCTTGATGCATTGTATCTAGGTGTGTTATCAAGCATAAGCTAAGTGGCCCTTATAAAGTCCCAATTCCTAATAAGTGATTCATCCATTTCTCATCATCATCTCTCATAAAGTTGGCTTGTTGAATCCTCTTATCATCATCACATTTCTTCTTTTCCACACTAACATCATACTAGAATAGTTAATCATCATCACTAGTGCATGCATCCTACATCCACAAATCATTAGCATATATAAATCTCATAATCATAGCATATCACATCATCTATCTCATCTATCTCATTTGCATCATTATCACAACCATCCATACATCCATCTTGAACCTCTTTACCATGAAATAGACCCTCAAATCAAATCTTTTTGCTCAATCTCTCGAGGGGGCATTATACCAGTATAATTCTTTCGGCTGGGCATTCGAAAAAATCATTTTTTTTTGAATTTTGATTATGGTAAGTTTATTGTTTGAACCAACACAACAAACACATTGCTTCAAAGAGGGGAAAAATGTAGACACACAAAATTGACATCATGCATTCCTCATATTTAATTAAATTCACACTCATCCATTCATCAAATAAATCAAGTTCATTAAATTCAATCTCTAAACTCCTCCATTTAAATTAAATAAATTCATCTTTAGTACTAACATCATCCTATTTGATTAAATAAATCAAATCTTTATTTAATCAATTCTTTATCATTTTCCATCTCCTTTTGATTTAGCTTAATCCTTAAATCTAAGTCAAATGAGTCAAATCACCTAATCGTCTCTTAATTTAACTAAATCATGATTAAATCTAATCTTAATGCAAGTCCCATCCTCTAGATTTTCCCACTTGCACAAACAAATCATTTAATTGATTTATTAAAACTTCTAATTTCCATCAAGAAGGCATCTTTAGAGAATATTCTCTCAAATTTGAATTCAAATCAAGTTGATTTGTCCCTTCTAACATAGCATTAATTATCCTCTTACATTTCCCCCACTAGGCATTTAAGACCCCTTCTTCTCCCTCCAACAAGCCAAATTTGAAATTTGAAAAGGCCACATAATGTCATTTATTGGTACATTCACCAAAACTTGCACAACCTTTATCCTATCACATCTTGACAAATGGAATCTTGTCATTGGTTTGTCTTTAGTCCCACATCCTCCATGTTTTTCATTATTCCTTCCTTCTTGGTTATAAATAGAGGTCTCCTCTATTGTATTAATTCTCCACAATCTTATGCAAAAATACATCATTGTCATTTGAATCCATATCATCTTCAAAGCAATTTCATGATTTAGCTTATCTAAAGGGGTTGGGAAAGGGCTACTTTACACATGAAAGTAGCACCAATCCCCCTATGAGATGATGTTTGGGTAGTTTAGGAATATATTTCATGCTTATCTTGCTTATAATTTCATGTTAGTTTGATGATGTTATTGTTTCCTTTATATTTACTCAACAATTTTTTGGAGAGTTATTATCTCATTTGTTCAACGTTGAATGATTTCTTCATATTTTTCAATCTTTGATCAATGTAAGGTTTTACCTCTCACACTCCTAATACTTTGTCAAAAATATGTTCTTCATATCTTCCCATGTGCGAATAGTTTGTGGCCCTAAGCCAATAAACTACCATAATGTTGCATCCTTCAATGTAGCTGAAAATAACTCAAAGCTTCTGAGCATCACTTTGGTATCCTTAGTTGTGACACAAGACATCAAAATTAAATAAACACATATTAGGATCCTCTATAGAAAGTTTTCAAAAAACTGGTAAAGCAGAATGAGGTAAGTTTTTCATAGGAGCTTCTTCCATAGGAGGGGAAATAAAGAAAATTAAAAAGTAACAAGATTATTATTGGCCAAAGCTTGATCTATTTTATTGTCATTGTTATTGTTTTCAACCATGATTTCAAATGCTCAAGGTGTATAAAAGGATGAAAATAAACTAACAGTTCCATGTAGTAACACACAACAGTGAGCTAATAGGCGGAGAGCGACATGGAAGGCAAGTGATGTGCAAACATCGAGAGTGGAAGAATATTATAATGTGAATGTCATGATTGGGTACAATATCTATGAAAGGAATATGCAACATTGGGTATATGTCATAGTAGATGTAGACAATATAGTTACATATTAGGGAATCCAACAAACAATACAATGGATGGATAGATATATTATAGGTGATAATTAAAGTGATTGAGTGGCAACAATATTGTATCCCATTTTTACCTTATATTTTATTGTCATTATCTTATTTGAAATTGTAATGGGGACTGAAGGAGGGTGGTAACCCTAATGGGTTGAAAGGAGGATATTTATATAAAGGATAAAGTGTGTAAGTAATAGTTGGTGAAAAAATAACTTTGTTGAATATATATATACACATATAGAGGTTTGATTAAAGAAAAATTGTATTAACATTCAATTATTTATTTGGTGATAACATCATTATTATTGGTAATTAATTTGGTGGGGTAAATAATAATAATATGTAGTTAAGTTGTTAATTAAACAAAAATATTATTATTAAATTTGAAAAGATTTCATTAAGTAATACCAATATCATTAAGTTTAATTAGTTATTCAAAATATAATATTATTATGGATAAGGTTCAATGTCTAAATTGATGACATTACTAATGTGTATTTAGTTGGGAAATAATAATGTTGGCATAATATTAGTTGAATACATGATTATATAAGCCCACCCCATAATTTAGCCAATGCATCAATTCTTTATGATACAAACTAAGGATCTTTTTGTAGCTAGTAACAAAGTACCCTAGATGAATTATAGTTAAAGAAATCTAAAAATAATACTAATATCATTATTTTTTATTAGTTAATCAAAATATAATATTATTATGGATAAGGTTGATTACTCTTGATTGGCAGGCCAAACACAACATCGGGCTGGAATAAAGTGGACTTCTGTTTTGACATCATCAAGTCCCATCCCTATATCCAATTAATCTACCCCCTTTGTAGGGAGGGACCCCCCAGTTGGCATTTGTGTAGTTTGGAATTTGGGCATCTCTCATTGGGTGATAAAGTCTAGGGAAAGCTTCAAGGTTGGATAAAGGGAATCCCCACTAAGCTTTTGTAAAGGTGCAAGTCCAATCATTGGTTGTGGAATTTTTGTGAAACTGGTTGCAAGCTATTTTTGTGGTTTTTTGAACAAAAATGGAAGAGGCATAGTTGATGGCAGTGGGGCAGCAGTGACGAAAGAGCTACAGACTGAGAAAAGAATTCCTCAAGTATCTCTAAAACAATAAATGTTATTTTCCAAAGGGAATTGTTGACAATTGCAAAGCACAAAAAACTGCACAACAACAAACTAAACCAAAAAAAACAACCCAAGCTAGCCATCAACAATAGACAATTGTGGGTTTTGGCATGTGGGTGACTGTTGGCTATATTGTTCCATTTATGGCTTCTATTTTGTGCGTGGTTGAAAAATAGTTAATTTGGTGTTTTTTTGGTGAATCTTGAAATCAATATTTCTTGTGTTTTGTGGGTTTTGGCATGTGCGTGACTGTTGGCAATATTGTTTCATTTATGGCTTCCATTTTGTGTGAATAGTTGCAAAATAGTTAATCTACTATATTTTTGGTGAATTTTCACATTTGGGTTACCATTGAAACCAATATTGATTCATTTAGGGTTCGTGTTTTCTTGGTGAAGGTTTTTAGTTGGTTTGTTACTGGGATCTTACTATTTTTTGTGTGTTTTCCATGTAAGCCACTGTTGGAAGCCATTCTTGCAATCCAATGAAATAGTTAATGCTATACAAGTTGCATTGTTTTAGGGTATATTGTTTCCTTTTTGATAGGGTTCTCTTGAGAAAAGAGAATATAGTTTCTTCACAACAATATTGCTTGATTTATGGGTCGACTTTTGTGAGGATATTTTTTGTATGGATTTGTCACTATGATATTTAGTGTTTTGCGAGTTTGGCCATCTGGGCACTGGCTATTGATAACTATATTGTTTTTTTTGTCTTTTGTTTTGTGGTGATGGTTGCAATGCAATAAAATAGTTAATGCTATGTAGTTCATGTTGTTTTGCATAAGGAATTTTCCACTATTGTTGTCTATCTTACACTATTGTGAAACAAAGGTTTATGTAGTTATCGAAAATGTATTATTGGATGTCATTCTCTAGGTTTATGTTGTAATTGAAGGTAGCTGTGAGTGAGGATGACAAGATTTTGTGAAGGTGCAAGTGCATTCATTGACTGTGGAATCTCTGTGAAAGTGGTTGGATTTTATCTTGTGTTTTTTGCATGCGTTGATGTTTGTAAAAGGTGCAGACATGTATCTATCTAAAATTAGATGCAAATAATATTCATATCTACTGCTTAATATGCTTGTTTTTTTCATAGGTTAATAACGATGTCTATTTGATCTATGGTTCATGTCCACTGGGGATGGTGCATAACATCAACAATTGTTTTCCATTCCAAACATATCCACAAAGTGGTGGCCATAAATAGAAACCCACAAAGATTCAAAAAAACAAACCCAAGTTAAAATATACTCATTTCTCAACACAACCCTATCAAAAAATTGAAACAATATAGGCTTCTCAACAACACATTCTCAAAAATTAATAATGAAAAACCATATACAAAAATATAATCAATAGTAGGAAATTGAAATATTTATAGATATATGTATATGAGAACAATAATAAATAATACATAATGTAACCAAACATAGAATCAACAATAGTAATTATTTAATTCTATTCCAACCATAACCAGAAAACCAAAGCCATAAATCAAACAACATTGGTTTCAATAGTATTAATTTCTAGCATTACACAAGAAAAAGCAGCAATGGGAGAGGGAATTGGAGCGAGCGAGTGGGAAAAAGCAGGTTTTGAATCTTCGAATAGTGTAGAGGGTGGGGGTTCGAGGGAATCTTAGGCGAATGCGGAGTCCTCTTCGGGTTCAGATAAAGGTAAGTTGGGTTCTGATGATAAGGACGTCCATGAAAAAGTCCAGGTGGATCCAGGTGGAAAGGATGGGTCTTTAGTTCCCAAAGCTATTATGGATATGTCGGTCAAGAGGGATGAAAAAGGTAAGTCGTGGATTTCATTGTTTGGCTTTAAGCCAAATGATAAATCCTCTTTTCCCCTCGTGCATATCCTTTCTGATCCGGGGTCTAGAAAGTTTTCTATTTCTGTGCCGAATGAAATCATAGACCATAATATTGCTAGGATGGAGAATGTTTTGGTTGGAAAATTTTTGGGTCCTAGGCCTAATATTGAAGTGGTAAGGGAGTTTGTTAAAAAAAATGGAAAACTAGTGGTCCAGTTTTGGTTGTGGTGCTCCCTAGAGGTTTCTCTGCTTTTCAGTTCACCTGTAAAGAGGATTCTAGGGCTGTTCGTAGCGGTGGTCCTTGGATTATCGGAAAGTCTTCCTTGGCCCTGAAGAAATGGTCTTCTAGGGTAGATCTATCTGATTCAATCTTTGAAATGGTGCCAGTTTGGGCTAGATTGCCTGGTCTTCCCTTGGAGTATTGGAATACTGATATCTTCAATGGGATTGCTAGCTCTTTTGGAGAACTTCTATCCATTGACTCAATGACTGTGGCAAGAAAGCATTTGGTCTTTGCTAGAATCTGTGTTGGGGTTTCTCAAAATGCTGATCTTCCCTCTTCGATTGACATCCAATCTAAGTTAGGTGTGTGGAAGCAAGCTATTGAATTTGAAACAACACCCTTTGTTTGTTTCAAATGTCAAAAATCTGGGCATTGGGCAAAGAAATGCCTACTAAATAATAAAAATGAAAGGGAGAAAGCGGACAACACTAAGAATGTATGGAAAAAAAAGCTAGAGGAGGTGAAGCATGTGCCTGTTCCAAATGAGAAGGAGAATCCTGAGGGATACACCTTTCCACAAGATTTGAAGGAGACCCATAAAGGCTTGAACAAGGATGCTTGCTCTGAGTCAGAAGGAACCTATTCTCAGGCTCCTAAGGATCTGAAATATTTGTTCTCACCTTCTGAGGAAAGAAAGGAAGGCAATCCTTCTGAGGAGGGAGCCCGGGAAACTTTGAAGAATGTTGTAACTAGAAATGAAGATATGGGTTTTGTTCCATCATCACCTTTGCTGCCGACTGGATGTATGAATGTTCCTAGGCTGGGGGAAATACCCATTAAGGGTTTGTCCCTAGAGATAGGAATTCCTGCCCCTTTTCTTTCTCCTTATAATAACCCTTGCTCTAATGGGGTTCAAGATCAGGAGATAGCCAATTTGGAAGTAGTGAAGGATACTTTTGAGAGCCAAAGCATGAATATGAGAACACCAAAGCTCAATACTTCAGAAACCAAGAATAGTTTAATGGATACCCTCCCTTGGGACCAGAGATTATTATTTGAGAAGGACGGGGAATTAGGCAGAGAATTGGAAAGCCAAGATGAAACCGAGTGGGAGGAGGTTATATCACATTCAAAGTCCAAAAAGGAAAAAAAGAAGATGAAGGAAACTTCAAGTGGTATGGTCACCAGAACTAGAGCCAAGGCCGATTGTGGGATGTCCAAGCCTTGCCTGGGAAGAAAATATGAGAAATGACAAAGGGAGCAAGGTAGCCTTCAGGATATTGCGGATGGTATCCAAATGACCATCCCAGAGATACTTCAATCCCCAGGTAAGAAATGAAAATTATGTCTTGGAATATAAGAGGGTTGAATAGCCATCATAAAAAGGATGTTTTGCAAAATTTTGTTAGGGACCACAAACCCGATATTCTCCTTATTCAAGAAACTATAATGCCTAAAGATAAAGTAGAAAATCTTAAAATTTTTCAGAACTGTGGGGCTCACGGTAATAGTTCTGGGGTGCTTCGGGGGGTATAGTTACTTTTTGGAACAAGTTGTTTATTAAAGGTGAGCCCTTAATGGAGAATGGTAATGTGGTGGCCACTAGATTTACCCACATAAGAGATAACTTTTGTTGGATCCAATCCAATATATATGCCCTGAACTGTAAGAATGCTAGAAACTCTTTTTGGCTCGAGTTATCTAGTTTTCAAAGATGTTTTGTCAATGAAAACTGGCTGGTCATGGGTGATTTCAATACCCCCCTCCTGAATGTTGAGAAATTTGGGGGTTCTCAAATCAATTGGGAAAGTAAATCTGGCCTTTCCGACTTCATAAACAACAATGCCTTGATTGACTTAGATTTACAAGGAGCTTCTTATACCTAGACTAATAGGAGGTTAGGGTCTGATTTGATCCAAGTAAGGCATGATAGGGCCCTGGTTTCTGGTCAATGGTTTATAAACTATTTTTGTGCTTTGAGAGCCTTGTCAAGGGTTGGATCTGATCATTTTCCTATTTGTCTTCTTGTGGATCCTACTAAGGTGAAAAAAAACTTTTCTTTCAGATTTGAAATTTTTTGGCTTTCTCATCCTCAAATTTTTGAGGAAATCCGTAGATGGTGGAATGTAGATATTTCTGGCACAGCTATGTTTAGGATTGCTAAAAAATTAAAGGAAGTGAAAACTAATGTGCGAAGGTGGAAATAGGATGCTTTTGGGAATTTCTTTGGCTCTAAAATGGAAATTTAGGGTAAAATTCAGGAGATTCAAGTTAAAATCCAGAAATGGGGATACATTGACAATTAAAGAGAAAAGGAAAATGAACTCCTTATTCAATTGGAGATAGGAACTCCAGATTTTTTCATCTGACTGCTTCGAAACATAGGGCTGCTAATAGAATCACTCATATTGTATCTAATGGGACTAGTTTTGAGGAGGAAGATGATATTAGGGAACAAGCTGTCCTTTTCTTTAGGAACCTTCTTTCCTGTAATGGAGAGATTGTTACTGAAGCTCAAGATTCTTTGATTGAAGCTATACCTCAAGTGATTGGTCATAATGAAAATTGCCTAATCACTGCTATTCCTTCCAAAGCTGAAATAAGGAAAGCTGTCTTCTCTTTTGATGGTAATAAAGCTCCTGGACCTGATGGTTTTCCTTTATTCTTCTTCCAAGTGTTTTGGGAAATTGTTGAGCCGGATGTAGTGAACGCTGTCAAGGAATTCTTTGGATCAAGACGTTTGTTGAAAGAATTGAATGCAACTTTTGTGGTCCTTATTCCTAAAAAACCTGGGGCTTCAGAGTTTCAAGCTTTTCGGCCAATAGCCTATGTAATTCTATTTACAAAATTATTTCGAAGGTGTTGACTTCAAGAATGCTTTCTGTGCTTCCCCAAATTATTGCTCCGCAGCAGAATGGTTTTTGCCAGGTAGGTATATTATGGATTATGTTGTTACTGTTCATGAGAACTTACATTCGTTAATGGTTTCAAAAACTGAAGGGTTTATTCTTAAACTAGACATTTCCAAAGCCTATGATCGGGTTGATTGGGATTTCTTGTTTAAAATTATGGACAAGTTTGGTTTTAATAACAGAGTCATCAGTTGGTGAACCAGCTTGTTTCGATAGTTACTTCGCTGTCATTGTGAATGGATCACCATCAAGGTTTTTTCAGACCTCCAGAGGCCTCAGACAGGGAGATCCTATTTCTCCTATTCTGTTTACTATCTTGGCTGAGAGTTTAGGGAGAAATATTAAAAAGCTTATTGATCAAAGATCCCTTGTTGGCTTAAGACCTCCTCTTCTCCTTCTTACCTGTTCCCACCAGCAATTTGTTGATGACACCATTCTTATGGGAAGATCTACTATGACTGAAGCTAAGACTTTAAAAAAAATTCTGAATCTTTATGAATCTGCTTCTGGGCAAGTTGTCAACAGGGCTAAGAGTTCAATTTTTTTCATCAATACTCCTGAAGTATAGACAAATCAAACTTGCTTGAATTCTTGGATGCCGTGTTGAGTCTCTTCCGTCAACCTATCTTGGCTTACCTCTTTGTTCTAAACCTTCAGACTCGTTCTGGATTTCTTTGGTTGAAAAATTCAATAAGAAGCTATCGGGGTGGAAAGGAGCTCTTCTTAGTCAAGCTAGAAAAATCCAGCTCCTTAAGTCTTCTCTGCAAAATATTCCTACTTATGCTCTCAGTATATTTAAAATTCCTGCTAAATATGCAGAGGCCATTGAAAAAATTCAGAAAAGGTTTCTATGGTCCGGAGTGGAGGACAAGAAGAGAATGCCACTTGTCAGATGGGATCTGGTCTGTAGACCCAAATCAAGGGGGGCCTGGGTTTAAGGAAAATTAAAGTTTTGAATATATACCTTCTTGCTAAACAGCTTTGGAGAACTCTTACTTTAAATGGAGAATGGCGTGATACCTTAAAAGCTAAATATTTTAATAACTATGAGTCTTTAAATGAAATTATAAACTCTTCTTCTTTACCTCGTGGGTCTGTCTGTTGGAATGATATGGGTAGAGGAAGAAAGCTTTTGGAAATGGGAATTGGATGGCTGATTGGAAATGAAAATTTTATCAGATTTTGGGAAGACAGATGGCTTTTTAAAGATCCTTTAATTAGAATAGAGAAATTTAGTAAATGGATGAATGATTGTAAAAAGGAATTTGGAGTCTTGGTTAAAGATTATTGGAGGAATGGAGATTGGGTTGATTTGAAGACCATCAGTCAGGATCTTGGCCCTGTTCAGTCGGCTTTCAGAGCCCTTAGACCAGTTCAACACCAAGTGGAGGATCTTGCTATCTGGTTAGACAACCCGTCTGGTATTTTTTCAGTTGCCTCTGCCACTTCTATGTTGGATAGTCCAATGGAGCATCCTCCCTTCTGGGCTAAGGCTTGGATTAATCATCTGACTCCGAAAATCAATATTTTCTACTGGATAATGCTACAGAATAAGATCCTCACTTTGGACAATCTTGGAAAAAGAGGAATTCAATTACCAAACAGATGTTATATGTGCAGGAATGAAGCCGAGACTGTTAATCATCTTTTTCTTCATTGCCCTTTTGTGTCGAATATTTGGGATAAATTACTGGGGCTTCTTGAGTTGGTGTGGGTTTTCCCTGCTTCTGTCAAAGATTTCTTCATTCAATGGAAAGCTCCTTCAAAAAATCCTTTTGTGAGAAAGCTATGGTCTTTTATTCTTCCTTTTGTGTCTTGGAATATCTGGAAGGAAAGGAACAATAGAGTGTTTAGGGATAAAGAGATGTCGGAAGAGGATTTGTATGCTAAAATTGTAAGGGCTATAAAGGAAATTTTATCTTTAATTCCTGGAAAAATGTTTGAGAAAGCTTTCTGGTCTCCCTTTGATTTTGCTATGGCCGAAAAATGGAATTCAAAATTAGTTGGGTCAAAAATCCTTAAACCTGGAGTGTGTGGGAGAGATAATGCTAATTGGTCTATGCCGCCTTTGGGTTGGATGAAAGCCAACTTTGATGGTGCGGCTAAAGGTAACCCTGGGAAAGCTGGCAGTGGGTGTGTTTTAAGGGACAACACCGGGGCTTTTATTGCAGCTTTTGCTGTGGACATCAGAATTCAAACTAATCATGTTGCGGAAGCTGTTGGGGCTTTTCATGCGGTTAGCCTAGCCCTCAAGATCAACACGAAATATCTTTGGTTGGAGGGCGATTCATTGAATATAATAAATTGTATTCTTGGGCTTACCCCCCCTCGTGGACCATCAAAAAATGGATCGAAGACACGAAAATTTATTAAGTAAATTTGATAAAGTGAAAGTGTCACATGCCTATAGAGAAGCCAACAAGGTGGCGGATTTCTTCACCAATGAAGGGGTTAAGAAGGGTGGGGAAAACACGTGGAGGAAGAATGACAACCTCCATCCTGAAGTGAAAGCGCTAATTTATTATGATTCAGTGCATGGGAGAGAATGCAATCTTAGTCATGATGAAACGGATAAAGATCAAGTACATCAATCTCATTAGATTTGATGGGACTGACGTCACTTTCTTTTTTAAGAAGAGTCTGCGGCACGCTTTCTGGGTGTTCAACAAAAATTACCTAAACGGGACCCAGAGCAACTGTTCAGTGTGGTTTTACAGTGAGCTGACTATGGGTGGAGAAAGAAAACGTGTGGAGCCAAGCAATTTCCAGGAGCACAGAAAGAATGCTAAAGCATGGGAAAGAATTGAAAAGGGAGGTTTAGTCCCTTATCTAGAAAAGCTCCATGGTACGGATGAGGGGATGCTAGACTATTTTGTTAAAAACTAGAAAAATGGAGAGATCGTGTTGTTTGGCAAGAATGTTAAGCTGAGTGAGGACTTAATTGGTGAAATAATAGGTCTTTCGACTGAGGGTGTTAAATTCTACCAAGACCGATGATTCTCTAATGAAGCAGTTATTAAATTTCCCAAAAAAGATAAGGAGAAAGTGAAGATGGTTAAGGTTGCTAATAGCTACTTTGATGTGGAGTCCATCAAATCTATTTGGAGGAAATTTTTAAGAGTTATCATGGAATATATTACGGTTGACGGGCGCTTTACCAGAGTCTATGGTTACCACTTTGCCATTCTGAATCATTTCCGTCATAAGGTTCATATATATCTGCCTTTTTACTTATTTTCTTCTTTAAAGAATTGTCTCGATGATGTGGAAAGAAACCCTAGGAGGAATGCTATTATCCACCCTGGTCTTGTTAGGCTCATTTTTGAGTATTTTCAAATTTTACTTGCTTTGCCTAAAACTGTTGAAATTGAAGAGTTGGATGATGAGGAGACAGAAAGTAGTAGGGAAATTGAACCTCAGGCCCCCCTGCTTGTGTTCTTGTTGGCCCTGATACCATTTCCCCCCAGTCCTTATCATATCGAAAAACTCTTAAGAATCCTGCCCTACTGTCTTGTCCTAAACGGAAACCGCTGCACGAGTGCCCTAGTCCGAGTTTTGCCTCACCGCTCTGTCTTAACCCCCAGCCGTCTCCTGGTTTCCCTACTCCGGGTTTGTCCCCTAGTTTTAAAGGTAACCCTATTATAAAACTTGTTTTATACTCTAAAAATTCTATGGAAATCCTCTCTAAGAAGCCCTTGGTCAGTAAGGAATCGGCCCCTAGTGCCCCTGCTTCTGGAAAATTTGGGAATGATCATTTTGAGTCCCCTATTCAGGATGAAATTAATTCTGCCCTAAATAAGCTTAAGCCTAAGGATTTGGTTAGTATAGCGGAAAAAATTACGGATGGCCTTTTTACCGTTCTCAAATGGACCTAAAAAGAATTCTGTGACTTGAAAGGCCGTGTTACTGATCTCAGCAACAAGGTTATGGATTTGGAGAAGAAGATCAGCTGAAACAGGAGAGATAATGATGAATAGGAAACTCCTTTACCAAGAAAAAGATAACAATTACAGGAGGATAGATTGGCTAGTATCGAATGTAACATGTCCAAGATTGGACAAAACATTAGGGCCACTGTTGTAAACAACCACAAAATTGCTAGGCATAACACAATCATTATAAATGCTATGGTGGAAAAGCTTGAAAAAAACCAAAAGGGTTCACTAGTAGTGGATTTGGATGTGGACAGGGGAGGCAGCAGATCGGCTGGTGAAGGGATTTTGACTTGTACCAGGGAAAATATAAAGAGGAAAACCCCGACTTCTTCACATACGGTTCAAATTCTCAAGTAGGGGTTACAAGACATGCAAAATGTTGAAAAGGAAGCTGAGGAATTACTGAACACCTTGGAGTAACGCGGTGTTTTGATTGCTGGTTTTTTTGGGCGGTCCTTTTTTGGGCCCTGCTGTCTTTTGGTGGTGTCATTTCCTTTTTGGGACAACTGTCTGGTTGTTTGTACTTTTTCTGCTTATCTTTTGTTGTTTAAACTTTGTGGTTTTAGGTCCCTGTAAAACTTGTTTTTTCCTTTTCAAAAACATTAGTTTCAATAGTGACCAAGATGGAGAAAGCCACAATATAGTTTGAGGTATACAATAACAATCGACAAAAACTACATAACCTCAACAATTTTATGCCATTGCAAACATGCCCACAAAATAAAAACATTAAAGAGAAACCTATAGAAAGTTGACCCATATAACACGTCCATAAATGAAACATAATTTGTTTTAACAAATAATATTCTCTTATATGAATGGCACCTTAATGAAAATTGAAACAATATAGCCTTTTGAACATAACCTAATCAGAAATGAGATAGTATAGGCTGAGCTAGAGAGTAACAATCGACAAAAACTACACAAGGTCAAGAATTTTTCCCTGTTGCTAACATATCCACTAAATGCAAGCCATAAAGAGAGACCCACAATTATATATATATATATATATATAAATAAATGTATATATGTACATATATATATGTATATATGTACATATATATATGTATATATGTACATATATATATGTATATATATATATACACATATATATTGATGTTAAAATATACCCAATATAGCCTAAGCAACATAATTATAATCGACAATGCCCAATGGAAGCTAACACAAAGTGTATAGGATTGACTATTTTATTCCATTACAACCATAATCACAAACCAAAAGCCATAAATCAAACAATATTGGTTTAAAGAACGACCCAGATGAAGAAACCCACAAAACACAAAAAATGGCAGATAGGAACCCATGCAAAACCATAAACACAAAACACGAACCTTAAACCAAACAATACTCATTTTCACAAACAATATAGTATTTTCTCAACAACCCCTTATCAAAGTTATAAGTAATAAACATTACCTTATGGAAAACTGTAGTACCCCTCTGTTTATGCTTATGCTTTCTGCTGTTATTTTTTCACACTGTTAGACTATGATATTTTGGTTGGATATTTTCATCGCTGGTTTTGAGCGATAGTGGATTTATTCTGTGACATGATGATATATTGTTTGGTGATTACTGATTTTAGACATGCTTTGAGATAGCATAGATGTTTACTTTCAGTTGTATATTGCTATGTACATGTTATGATGGACTAACAACTATTTATTTCGTTAGTTTGCTGTGACGTGTATTGGTGTGGAGAATGGAATCGCATTACTCGCTTGCGAGTGCCCTGTGATATCCATGATTTTCTCCACACGGTGTGCCTGTTCAATGCTTTATATATATATATATGTATGCATGTTATTGCTTGGTTGCAGGGATTGCAGGTACATGACACCGACTCCACCTAGGTACTCAGGTCTGAGCGTGTCAAGACTCAATAGATACGTTGATTGGGAGATAGTAGTTTGGTTCACCCTAGTCTAATCTATAATCCTGGTCTTAGTACATTGTCTATTTTAGTTCAGAGTCATAGGGTTGTTTTGTATTCTTCTATTTGGATAAATTGTTTGAAAGGTAAATTTGGTTAATTTTTAATGATAGTTTATAGTGTTTTAAATTATTGTTATTTAAATTAATTTTTAAATGTGGAAGAGATTAATTGCTTGATTATTTAATTAATTAATTAGCTTATTTGGTTAAATGGTTTGATCATAAAAGATTAAACTTATTTAATTAAATAAATAAATAAATTAAATTAAATTATTAAGTGTGTAAATAGTTTATTTGAAAATTAAATATTATTTGAGGAAAAGGCATTTGAATTGTAAATTTAAAGTAAATAAAATAAATTCATGCAATTGAAATTTGATTTTTAAATTTAAAATAAAATAATTAATTACATGCAAATTTGAAAGGCAAAATTGCCGAAAAGTGGTGGAAGAAGATATTTTTGCAACCACTTCTTGACATGTGTGCTAGTGCAATAATTGATTATTGTTGAGGAAATTTGTTATAGAGGATAATTTGGATCTCGGAAAAAACACAGGGGTTGTTCAATTTCCTCACAGGAAAAATATTTCAGCTTGTGCAAATTTTTTTCTGAATTAAGTTAATTTCATAATACTGTATATTTATGGAAGATCCCTTGGAGGATCTTGGTGGTTAGTTAAGCTCTCTTGGATTTGGGGATTTCTTTTGAAGAAGATTTTGGGATTTGTATGCTACAGGCAAAAGGAATTCTTCTACAGGCAGTTATCATAATACAGGTATTTTTCTTGTTTTGTTTATTTCTTTCCATAAAAGAGTTAGAGAAAAGATTTGTTTGTGTTTTCCTGTATTTATCTCAGGAATTTTGTAAAACTTGATTAAACTGTAGAAAATCTTCAAACGACACAGGAAAGAAATTTTTAAAGAATTTTTAAATGTAGTTTCCTGTTGAAAATTGTTAAGGGTATTGCAGAAATGAATTTTGATATTTTTAGATATCAATCTGCTATGATTTTAGTTGATAGTTTTTGAGGAGTATTTGTTTAAATGTACAAATTTCATAATTTATTCTGTAGAAAAGAAAATATACCCTGTGAAAATATTTGCATAATTACAGTATATTATTCACAGTATTTTATTTACTGTTTTAAAAATCTGTATATATATACATACATATATATATATATATTTGTTTATGGTATATGAATATTTTTCATTAAAATTCCTTTTAAAAATAGTGAAATCCGCGTACAGATTTTCGTCAAACTTGCACAGTATTTAACATTTCGAAATGAATTATTTGGATTTCATTATACGCGGAAGGAAATTCTGCAATTTTTATGAATTAAATTATTAAATGTTTGTTTCAGTATATGGAGAGGGGCCGAGGGCTTACCCCACAGCCGACCCCCGTAGGGAGCCAGCTGTGAGGGTAGCGCTCGACACTGCCTTCACAGGTAGTGCCAACACTGCCGCCATGGCCGAGCCCTCCCATGAGGGTTTCGGCTATGAGGGAGTTGAGCCTTGTTTTAAAATATGCTTTATATGAAACTTTAAAATTAAATAGTTTCTTTTTAATTATTATTAATTTTACTTTTTGTTTTACATTTGTATATTAAATATAATATATATATATATATATATGATATATATTAATTATAATATATATTATATATATATGTGTGTGTGTTTGATTAAAAAGTTTTAAATACATAGTTTGATTAATATATTAATGTGGAATAGTCCTAAATCAGGTGTAAGTGTAAGTTTATATTTATATATATATATATATATATATATATAAATTTACATTTTGATAATTATGTTAAACAAAAAGAAAATTTTATTTTGTGAATTTATTTAAATATATTGAATATTGTTGTTAAGTATAAGAAGGAAAGAAATAGAAATTTGCTGTTAAAATGTGCATTTAAGTAAGGAGATTTTTCTTTTAAAAAAGCACGAACGAAATTATGTTTTAATTGATTTATTTTGAGCTTGTAATATTGTTTGCCTGGATTTAATTTATCTGAATATAAGTTATATACTTTTCTTGATTTTTTTTTAGTCATGTTCTTTTGGGAAAATTGGGAAAGTCTTAGTTGAATAAGTCTTCCAGAATGCATTGTGTAGAAAGGGTGTATTATTGTTTAAATGTATTTTGTATTTCTTAAGTGGACTTGGGTTGTGCATGTGTTAAATTTGGTATTTTGATATCGTTGTGGGTGATTCGTTAATATGTGATAAACTTTATGCACTTTGTAAACCCTAGTCAGGAAAACTTAGAAATCCTTGTTATGTTTAGGGGAGTGGCTTTTTGTAAGGGCCGACACACAAAGTGGTGTTAGGGTAACTTACAAAGAGTTAGTAAGACAGTGAAAACTAAAGAACACAGTAGTTAGAATAAAACTCTTAACACGATAATTATGCCTCACTTATGACTCTTGAGCTACTTTAGTCTTGAGTATAAGATGAGAAGGCCTGGAATGGAAAGTCGGTGTCTTGATTCTTCAAAAGACATTCGATTCCATAATAGTATGCAATAGGCGCCAGGTTTCATAAGAGGTTACCAGGGTAACCCATGTTGGGGGCCAGAACCTAGGAAGAAACACCAGGGTAACCTTTGCAATGTTGTGATGATACTCCACCTAAAGTAACAGTTAACCTTATGTTTGTGATATAATCAATTGTCAAAATCTGGAAGCAATGTAACCATTAGTTTGTTATGTACTTATGTCTAGGGTTAGTAGATTAGGTTTAGGTAACCTTATTACTATCTCCTAGCACAGGGGGTGGACCTACGGGTACCACATGGTTGGGTGGAATGTGCACCTTACTCCGTTGGGTCCCCAGTTTTGTGATCATGGCACCGAGAGCTTCATGGATGGAGAGCTCGCACTTGGAAACTTTTGTGTATTTCATCATTGTATATTGTAAATCTTGTATTTAAAAACATCCCTCAATTGTATATGAGGTGAACAATGTAAATGTAATTGTAACTATTATTTGATCTACCTCATTGTATGAATGAGTATTGTATATTATATCAAATGCAATGAATGAAACATGTTTGTACCTTATATTATCTTGAATGAAATTCAATGTTATGCAATGTTTATCTTTATGTTATAAATTAATATGTGCAATGCGAAATACTTAAGTCACTTATGGAAAACTCAAAGTAGTGTAACGTCGCATAGCTTAATGAATGTATGCAACTAATTAACTAAATAATTACACTTTTTAAAAAAAATTATTACACCTATTTACACAATTGCTACATTCTTAGGTTATTAAGATGGGGCATTATAAAAATAGTTTTTCCCATATGCACCTCTTCCCACTTGTTTCAAACAAACCTATTTTTGCCAGCTTTCTCTAGGCTGCCTTGTTTCTCCAAGCCTGCAAAAATACACAGATAATGGAAAGCATAAACAAAACAAAAAAAATATCAGTATCAAATCCATGAAAAACCATACACACAAAATTCCAACCATAAATTAGACAAGATATTTGAAACAATCAACAATCTCTAATGGTAAATCAAGCAATATAGCCTGGCACAAACTGTGAACCACAAATCAAACAATATTACCAAGGGTTTATTCAACATGCACCTCTTCTTGCCAACTTTCTTGTACAAAAATGGGAAAAATATTATCATAGGCAACAATTTTCTTTTGCATTTCCAACCATCTGCTCATGCAAAAAACACAAAATAACCTCCACCTACCTTCGTAGAAATTGCACAAAGCTTAATCTAGTTTGCACCCTCACATAAGCTTACCCCTATCAGTCATAGCTCTCACATTAGGTAGAGAAAAAAAAATGATACCAAACAATGCCTTATTGAAAATTTCCTAGACATTTTTTTGTTCCTTGAGGTGTTAAACGTCAACTATTATAATGACCATCCTGAGTACACACAAAGCATAAACAACTAATGTTGATGTGAACCAAAATTTAATTTCTACAGCCTTCTCTATCCATATGGCCTCAAAAATACCACCCTATTCCCAAAGTAGCCAACAACCTCCTCCGCCACATTTTTCATGGCCATCAGAAGGCCAAAAATCTAGGAGGCTGATGAAAATTTTGATCAAATTTATAACTCATCCACTACCATTTTCCTGACCACTAGAAGTCTGAAAAATGGTGAGGCTAAGAAAAATTTCGAGCAAAGTTGACACAAATTATCAACTAAGTAGATTTCTTACTTTCCAAAGGCTTAGCACTTCACAATTCATAAGATTCTTTAATTTTTTTGGAAAACTTATGATTAATGATTTTAGGTAATTCCTATTGTGTACTAGATGGGGACTCAAAATTGGACTCAACAATAGTGGATTCAACCACACACTTCTCAAGATTAGGTTCAACTTGTTCTTTTTTCTATGGTTTGTTCACAAATATTAGATTTAATCCCTTTTTGGGTTTCTTGTTTTATTGAGCTACTTGCTACACTTTGTTTGACAAATCTACCTTTGTCATCTCTAAAATGAATCATGCACCTATATGACTTAATACACTGCAAAGTAAGGGTAATTTCCTAGGAAAGGTTGATAATTTCATGGAATTTCTTCTTGGTGCATTGGTCCTAACTTAACTTTCTAGGTTAATAGGCTTTAATACCTTTCCCCAATAGCGACACAAAAATTTGGGACAAAGTTGAGAAGGTTGGATTTCAAGATTATAGTTTTAATTTAATTTGGGACTTTAGTTTGTACCTATTTCAATCCAAGACATAATACTTGTCTAAAGCATCATAACTATATGCCTGAGGGATGAAAGTAGTTTGGGTTGAAAGAAATAATGAAATTCACCTCAGAAACACATAAATTGTTTAAGAAAAACTCTAGTTTACTAATTTTGTTTTGCTCATGTGACATGAGCTGCTATAGGAATAGTATCAGTCAATGATAGGAACAACAATAGTTCATTGTAATTCTAGAATGAAATTTGATAACCTTTAAATTATTCTAGTCTATAAATTTCAACACAATAACATTCTTAAATGAGTTAACACAAATTCTCAAAGTTCATGATCATATTGCAACTGTGAACACCAAATATTATTCAAAATTAATACATAAACAACTTAATCCAATTGATAACTAATATGAAAATCACAAGGTAAAATTAAATGCGATTGAAACACACATATTACTAAAACAATAAAAAGCACAAAAATCACTAGTATTCTGATTAGTAGGCCCTACCTCCTCAGTTCACCAAGTGATGAAACCACAAAAGCTTGTCTATGTTGTCTTAATAATGTAAAATTTTCAATTGATTTATTTAGAATTTAATACATATTTAGCTTAACCTATAGTTCATGATAAAACACATATATATTCTAGGTTTTTATAAAAACTAAGTTTAACATAAGATTAAGTAGTTTGTTATGGTCTACAACCAACAAACTACAATTTTGGATTAACATAAAACCTTGTCCATTGGCCACAAATCTAATATGATATGCTAAAATTATGTCCTTGTTGCATAACAAAAAGATCTTCAATAGTCTTCAACTCCACACTTGCTCTGATAGAGAAACTCATGTTCATTCATTTCCAACTGATTGGATTAATTTCAACATAAATAAATGACTTAAGCATATTTTATTCTCCTAAAACATACTAAATAATTTTTAATATGTATAAGCTAATAATGAAAGAATAAGGAATTTAAGTGGAAATTGATGGGATTGGTTTGGGAAAAGAAAAGGCTTTTAGATATAAAGCTTTAAACTAGTTTTTAGCCTATCAAGTTTATTCAGGGAATTCGTCTGTGTTACTTATGATGCATCTTGTTTTACTTAAAATTTTCTTAGTGATGATCACAAGTAGTTTGTGATTCTTGTTATTATCACGGTTCATCTAGAAGACCAATGAAAAGAATGAGACCCATGACGTAGTATGTAATGCACTAAATTTCCTTTTCTATCTGAGATGGACTAAAGGAGTTGGTGTTAGTCACTTACTATAGATATGCTAGTCACTCATTTTATACATGTTAGTCACTCCCTATATAATTGTGCAATTAACCTAAGGTTTGTGTTCATTGATATTTTGGTGCCCTTGCTATTGATGATGTCGAGTAGTATGTGATACTTGATTGTGTTATAGTAGTCTTATGTTATTATGAATAAGATAGTAGGTTGATGCATGTAGTAGGTTGCATCCATTTCAGTTTACCAAAATTTTTATGTAAACATGTGATGTATTTTTTGGATTGTCACATGGGATATGTGATGTATGCTTGAGCTAGTAACTATTTTAATTTTACATACATATGAACCTATCACTAATGTACTTGTGATGTGCATATGATCCAATCACTATTGTATTTTTGATGTGTGTATGAGCTAGTCACTTTGATATTGTGATGTGCATATGAGATTGTCATTATTATACTTGTGATTTGTATGAGTAATTCACCTTGTGTATATGTGGTATATGCTTGAGACAACCACCATGTATGATATTGGGAATTACGGTATGAAATGAACCCTATGTATTCATGTATGTTAAAGTATTGGTAATGTTTGGTATGGAACCAACACTTGATGACATATTTTTTTATTGTTTTATTATAATTTTACTAAGTTGATAGCTTATGCTTAATGAATAGTTTTGGTCTAAAGTTGAGATAAAAAATCTAATACAATAGGAGAGAATGAACTCCCTCTAATATTGGTGGGTGAATTAAGAAGCCTATGATTTCCTATGAGGGGATATGTAGGATGGATCATCATGAACCCTCAAGGTTTAGGTCTAGGTCAAGGAATGACCTTAACCTTGGGAGCTTACCATTTCAATGTGTAAGCATATTAGTGGTGATATTGAGTTGATGCCACCATGGTGAATGGAGAAGTTTTAAAGTTAACACTTCTAAGCTACAAAAATGATTCTTGGTCAATTAAGTTGGTACTTGTTGAGAGTTAAATAAAAAAATTCTTAGAAACTAAGGGGCAATTGTTATGCCTTGGAATCCTTAGTAGATAGATTTTGAGCACAATTATGTTCAATTTAAAATGATTTAGATTTTTAAGTTAATATTTAGGTTGTCAATACCAAATAGAGTTAGAGTTACTAGAGTTATTTAAAATATAGTTAAATATTAGGGCAGGTTTGGGTTTACTAGAAGTCAAGTAAAAGGTTTCCAAGGAATTGGAGGTAAAGAATATATTTTCTAGCTTAGTGGCATTTGATTAAATTGGTTATATGTTTATTTGAGAAATATAGCAACCTAAATATAAATTGGAGCCCAATAAATTGGAGTTAAACCAACAGATTTATCAAAATGTTCACCTACCATGATATTATTGTCTTTTAAACTATTATTAAAAAGAAAATATGTCTAATATTTAGGTAGTCTATTTTGGGTGTCACATATAGATACTCTAAAAAATACTAAGGAATATAAATCTAAAAAAATCTATTCTATGGAATATGTAACTTCAAAATAACCTTAAAAGTATATAAAAATGAAAGAAAATTAATGTAAATTTAAATACTCTTTTTAATAACATATTAATATGGATGTTATTTCAAAATTTTTAATTATATTATATTTATTTTTATAAATTGAATATATATATATAGACTGCAGGAATCGGGTAGGGTGGCGGCGCTGGTGCGACACACCCTCCGATACCACGAGGGTGGGGGAGACTAGACCTCGTGACCAACCTCCTGCAACAGGAAAGATTTAGCCAACCGAGCTAGGGCCCCAACCCCTAAATTGAATAAATATAAAATCAAATGTAAAATTTTAATAAAATTGACAATTGTAAAAATAATGATTTTGAAAATAATATTTGAGTAAAAAAAAAAAAAAAAAACTTACACGTACGGTTATATACCACATTTAAAATCACAATGAAAATATTATTTAATAAAAGGTCCATTACCAAAATAAATAATTTTCATATCTCATTATAATTTTTATTATCCTCAAAAAAAAGAAAAAAAATTATTTAAAAATATAATTGAAGCTTTCAAATATTATATTCTAATCAAATTTTTAAAAATATAATCAAACTTTACGCTTTAATCAATTCATATCGAGCTTTGTACTAACTTTGCTTGAAAACAAATACTCCAAAAACATCTTATTCAGTGTGGTTAACACTTGCAAGCAATACATCATTGAATTGGCATCCCTTCCAAATGAGTCCAAGGAGGTTGTGTCTCCTTAATAATGGCCATAGATGCTTTCCCCTAAAATTAGGGTAGAGAGATTAAATGGATACATAACAGAAGAGTTTCCACTCCATATCTCCTTTGAAAAAATAGAATAAATCTTCTCAGTGGGATGACTTCCATCCCAAAACAAATAAGAATTTGTATCGTTGCAAAACAGAGCCGGTGGAGTAGTCTTTCCACACCTCACTTCTGCATTAAATGCCCCTGATCCACAACATGCTGATTTTGTCTCTGATAGTCCTGCAACCCAATTCAGAAGAACAATAATTATAAAAATAACATTTCTAAGATAACAAATTTATTTTTTCTTGGAGATAAATACATTTTACAGGAGTTGTGAATCTCGTTGTCCTTTATACTTATTTTAAAACATTCATACTTATTTTTTTTTAATGTCAATTTCTGTTCACACTTTTTATTCAAAAACAACAATCAGACTATAACAAGATAAAATGATGAACAGAGAAAGGGGAATAGCAGGAGCTTTGCCTTACCATAGGTTTCACCATGTTGAATCATGTCAACAACATAATTAAAAGAATTAAGTAGAATAAGAGACAGCCCTTCCAGTTGCTGATTAAGCTGATCTATTACAGACTTCAGAGCAGTGTTGTATGCAACAGCTAACTGATTTGCAGCATCCAAACATTCTCCATTCCCTGATAAGAGTCTGCTAACTGGAGTACATCCTACAGTGGGAATGTCGAATACAAGGAATTTTCTTCCCCCAACTAGGTAAAGCCTCTGTCAATTTTAGTAGAAAAAATATAAGTTTTCTCACTAGTGAGACAAAACAATTGTGACTAGATAAACAACTTCACGTAAATGGGTACAATACAAAGTGTATTGGAGAACGTATTGTTATATATGAATGAAAGTTAGCCACCAATGAAGTAATCAATTGTTCAGCGGTGGTTGCATTTTGGAATGTAGCGTTGGATAGGTAGTTGGAGACGTCGTTTCCTCCAACTGAAATACAATATAAGGAGCTGGCCAAGAAAGATTTGAGTTTTTTCGATCCGATATACTTATGGATTTCTTTTGTCCTCATCAAATATTCAAATTGCTGAATTTGTGTACTCATGGAGATGATGTTCTGCAAGAGTAAATAAACCTAATCATATTAGAGAGCGAATGCATCCATTTCCTTGTCTATTATATGAAGGATAGGGGGAAATGCAAATATATAAGAAGTTGCTTGGGCCCCTCTGCATTTGTTAGCCACTTTAATTGATTGATGTTTCATCAAAGTCCAAATAGGAAATGAAACATATAGTTTAGAAGCTACCTCTTCAGTTCCTGTTGAATCGAGCAATCCACTACCTCCTGATGCAAAATTTATGCCAGTTGAAAAGTTTGCTTTTGGTTTTAGAAAGGGAGGAGGAAAGCGAGGGAGCCCTAAGAAAGATGCAGCTGCAACCACATGTTATAAATTTTTTAAGTTTCTTGATATAAGAGTGTAAAATTACAATTGAAAAGCCACATTTTGAGCAAGCAGCTTTTTGGTAATTCACAGAGATTGGAAATAAAATGGCTCTAGGAAAATTCATCATCCAACAATTCACCATCAGCAATTTACTGTCAACAATTCATCATCATGACATATTCATTGCATATACAAGTCACCTTCAGCAATTCATCACCGTGGTATATTCATCATTTGTTGAATGCATATAAAAGGTGTACATGGTGAATATACCACGGTGATGAATAGCTGGTGGTGAATTGTATATCTGACGAATATGTCACAGCGATGAATTAATGGCGGTGAATTGCTGGTGATAAATTTACCTGAAACCAAATAAAATATCTACTGTGACATTAATCATGTAAAATATCTATTTTTGTTATGATAAATCACACAATATATTTCATTATATTTCATATTTCATGTGAATTTGATAGAAGCTCTTCTTCTCAATCAAAAGATGATTTCTGATTTATATATTTAACCATCATATTGCAATCTACTTATTCAAAACGAATACAGATAACTATATGTATATAATCTAATTGTTTCCACCCAAAATAAAAATTAAAAGACTTTGTAACCTTAAACTATATCTTGGCGTAGCATTATCAGATTTAATCAAAAACACATTTCTTTTCTGATATTTTGCCTGTCTGGATGAATCATATACTAGCCTACTTAAAAGCTCTTCATCAACAAATTCAATTAAAAAATGCTGAAGACAAACCAATACCTAAGAAATCAAAAGCAGTGCGGCCATTGGTGAAACGACCAGTTGGATAGGGGAAAAACGAGACACCATATGGAGGAAAGTCTGCTCTTGAAGTACTGCGAGGAATGAAGTTGTTGGTGCCGGCATCTCCTAAAGAGTCCCCAAACACGTACATTGCAGGCACATAAGGAGCAGTTGCTCTTACAAGAACGCCATTGAAGCAACTCAATATCAACCCCACAAGGAAAAGATTGATGCTAAAGCTGAGAAATGAAGTCATGGTGTTAATAATCTTTTCTTTCTAGACCTTTCCTCTCGAGTCAAGAACAGCAGCACTAAGAACACTGCTTCCTTCTTGACTTAGATTACAAGCACCATGGACACAGATGCCTCTATCTTAGATTTTATAAGTAAAAATGTATGTGAACGAGCTAAAGATTCGAATATTGATGTTACTTTGATCCTAACATTTTTGTGTGCTTCTGGGTGGTGTTTAATCCCTGACCGTCGATGATTCCTATACTCGAGTAATTGTAGTCTGGCACGTGTCAAAGCAAAATTCGAAGGTTTAACATTATCTCATGTTGGCATCATCGACGAGTTGTTTTTTCGTAGATGAAAAAAGGATCGTTCAAACTCCAAGTTGTATTGAGTCTATACATCCAAAGGGAAAAATGCATATATTTAGAGATAATTTAGGCTAGTTATTTTTTCCTACTTAGCTAAATAAGAATATATTATTTATGAGAAAATGGTAGAAAGGTACATGATTTTATGGAGGATAAGTTTAATATAAAATATGAAAATAGTTTGAATTTGGTTAATTTAAATATAAATATAATAAGCCATTAAGTTCGAGAATAATATTGATAGGAGGAAGATCATGGTCGTCTAGTTTACCAAAAAGATTAGTGAGTATATAACTATCATCGATGGGTGCCTAACTAATAAGAGCACCCTTGTAGTCTTTATCTATAGGTTGTTGAATACAAATAGCAGGAAAAACTAGCTCTAAGCAAGGAATGTTACTAAATTTGAACTAGCAATGAGCATCATGCCCATGAGAAGAGGCCAAGGTAGTTGAAAAGGTTGAGATCAACAATAGGATTATATATATTTCAAACATATAGTTTATTTTTACTAGATATATATGACATAGGAGACCACTTCCTTTCATTAAAATATTTGAAGAAAATTACACAGTTTCTTGACTAGATTAGATTTTTTTTTGGATAATTACATTTGTTAGGAGACCACTTCCTTCCAATAAAATATTTGAAGAAAATCACATAGTTTCTTTACTAGATTAGATTTTTTTTGGACAATTACATTTGTAGGATTTTATAAATGAAATACCCTTGAGTGATTCATATGAGCTTGGTCATGTTCTAGGCTAACTTTTTTGGTCACTTTGCCCAATGTAGTTTTGCCTCAAGTTAATTAATGGGGGGGTGTAGGGGATGGAAAATTCCCCATTATTTTAATAAATAATTCACTAAAATTTCCTATTGTAATTTATTTGAAAAACCAATTTGAAATTGCTTGAAATAATAATAATTTCTTATTGCGAATTTGGAATTCAAAGTGTCAAGACTTTATGAAGAAGCCAACAACAAGGAAAATGTGAAAAGAAGATAGAACACATAGAAAAGCATGTGGTGTGTATCGTTGTTACATGGTGTAACATGCAATAGTGCATGAGGATATAGAGCACATATTGTTTGGATTATGCAATAGATTGTTGTAGGATGAATGTATTTGTAATTGCTAGAAGTATAATTAAATTTTGGATAGTTTTTCTATTTGGACATAGCCCAAAGGGTGAACCACATTAATTTTTTGTTTTCTTGCACCTCTATTAATTTCATTTCATTTCTTAGTTCTGTAATTCATATCTACATTATAATTGGTAATTTAACTCTTCAATCCTACCGAAAAATCCTAATATCATAGTCCACAAAAAGTAGATACATTTAGCCCTTGATCACAAAGCATAAAGCTTAAAGTCCTAGCATTGCATGTGAGGCTTTAAAAGGAATACAAAAAATAAAAAAATATATACTATTCATATTGCTTTACCAATGCTCTAATAATCCTCCTCATTCAAGCTATTAATAAGTAGATATATCATCCATTCAATATCTGGTTCTTTAGTTAAACCCATAGCTTGTTTTTAGAAATAAATGACATGTTTAGCCATGTGTCTCCTTCAAGCCTCCATTTTTGGGTTACATATGAAGATAGGTGGATTATAAGATGCAATTAGAGAGTTAAAGATGAGGTAGCACCAACATTCATATGGAAATTTGAGGTCAAGAGAACTTGTTAATGGGACATCATTTAAGCTACCTAATGCTTGTTCTTATACTAAGGCACTTGTTAAGGCTATAACCTATACAACAATACTCTAGGAGTAGGAACTCACCCACTATCCATTCAATCACATATAATAGCAAGATAGACTTTGTTTTTAAAAACAATTTAAACTTTAGTTTTGACATTCCACCTAGGAAGGCTATTTATTGACTATTGCTCATAAACCTAACATTTGTATCTAATTCATCAATGGTAGCTGTAAGTGGAGAAATGAGATATAAATTTTCTAGCAATAGGATTATACACCACTCACAATGAAGCCACATTATAGGACATATTTCATCACTATGAATTTCCTATAGGCTATTGTAAAAATTCCATGCCATTATAATCCAATATCTACCTACCCTAGAAATGACTTTCATACATGGTTCATCCTCATTAAAAATGTTTCATAATGAGTAGCAATAGAATAAAGATTTGGATTAAGATGTTAATTTAGCTCTTCCTAATCCTCAATAATCAATCTAATTTTCTTTTCTCAAGTCATGTCAAAAAAAATTGTTTGAGAATGCCAAGATAAAAAATGATTGAATTGATAACCTTCCACAAGTGAAAATATGAGCACAATAGTATGTCTATCAATATATGAAGAAGAGTGTAAATATACAATGAGAAACCTTACATATATATGCAAGGTAGATGAGGTAGGAAGGTAAGATTGAACAAGTTACTAATTTCCAAAATGTACAATGCTAGTGAGCTCACTTTACAAGTGTGTGAGTAAGTGGCAAGTATGAATGGAATAGGTGTCTCAATTGGTGAGGACATATGTCTTAATTCTATCAAGTGAGAAAAAGTGTAAGAAATGTAAGTACAATTAAGAAGCTATGCATGTGAAAAGGTCAATTCTTGAAAGGTGATTTGTTAAGTAGGTGAATAATGACTCTATTTACATGAATAATCCCCCTTAAGTGCAACTTAAGGATTAATACATGCATGATGATGAGCCTTGGCTACTAGGCCATTCTTTATACTCATGCAAAAATTTATTATAAAGTGGAGTAAAGGATAAAACCCAATGGGAAATAAAAACTCCAATCCAAAAGAGAAATGATGCAATGAAATAATGTACATGTAAAGAAGACAAGTGATCAATCGAGAACTCATTATGACCCCTTAAGGAATCCTTGCAACGTAAGGTACAATGAATGTTCTCCCATAGGAGAGAAATGAGAGAAGGTCTATGTGACCCCCTAGAAAATAGGAAGCAATGAATTCCATGTGAGGAAATGCTTCCTCCTAAAATTGATAAGAGAAGAAACACCATGCAACCACCCCTCAAAGTGATTCTTGTATTGTTGGTAGATGCTCAACATTGAATGTTGAAGATGATCCATGAATAGTAAAAAAAAATTCCCCCTTGGGAAGACACAACACAAATGTGTGCAATATGTCTTCCCATCCTTATTAGGAATATGCAGGGAGTAAGATGAATGTCTCTGTATAATGAACACAATTCAAAATTTGAAATGCTGCCAATAATGCCTTCAAGTGATGCTAAAATATCTCCAAGCCAGTGTTGATGTGTGACAAATGTTGATAAGATGGATTAGATACCATATGCGATTCAATAATAGGGATGTTGGATGTATGGTTACCTAACTAGACTAATAAGACTTTGGTATTGTAACAAAGGATGCTGACATAGATGATGATTGAGTTACATAGGTAAAATCATGAATGTTTGCATAATTCATCATGATGAAATCTAATGTAGTTGAGGCAAGAGAAATATCCAAATATGGAAATATTGATGCAACTTAATTGAAGTTAATATCATAGAGAAGATGAATTTTTCCTCAATGATGCCATCCAAATCCATAAGGTGGGATTATATAAACAAAGATGTGATGTTTTGTAGATATGCATCCCAATGCAGTGGATCTAAAATGATGATCGTAATGACCAAATACAATAATTGGAAGAACTTATGGATGAGTCACTAGGATATTAAAATAGAGAAACAATGATTTAGGTTTTACAATTTTGAAAAGGATTTAGATTAATGAATGTGAGGTATGAGAACAAAACTCATCCCTATGTTGATTACTCCCACAATATGTGCACTTCAATTTGTAATTTATAGACATGGTATAATTATTTAGAAAACATCAATATGGAATTCACATATATCCCCCTATAATGATTAGTGATAAAACATAGGCCACCCTACAACAGTGCTCAAGAAATTACAACTTGTTTGAAGATTGGATGCCAATTCGACTATTTATAATGCATGGTGATTTTATAATTTATAAAAGTGGGAAATCCAAATCTAAAATACAAGAAAATTCAAATTACTTATGAAAAATTGATATGCACTAAATAAATATTTTAGAATTTTGATAATTGGAGTGAAAGTTATGCCTGAATCAAAATTCACATACAATGATGACTTTAGAGACCAAAAAAATGATATTAAACATCACAATTTTGAAATTACCTTAACATACAAATTTTGGTGATGGAACCAACTTCCCTTAACCTATTCACACATGAAATTTTTATTTTTCATTTGCAAGTTATGGAAAAATAGAATAATCACCCATTTACAAGAACTTGTTGGTACCTAGATGATTAAATATAACCATTACTAGTTATATTAATTTTACAACATTTTAATAACTATTCTTAGTATAAAAACTAATTTTATTTACAAATGTAGTTACACTTTTTAACTACCAAAGAGGAAAGATACTAAAGATTCATGGCAAGTGTTGAAGGCCATGTGCAAGTCAAAATAGGTAGAGATTGCATGTTGTACTATTGATCCCACTTTGACCAATTTGTGGCAAGTGGAAGAAGTAATTTACAAAACTGTGGGAAGTTAGGATACCAGGTTAAATGGATAGACACATGGGATCCATTAAAATATTTAATAAATGTTGGTGTTGACTTGGTTTATGACCTATGAGATGAAGGAAGCCCTTGGTACTGATGATGATCTCCCTTTTCCAATGTGTGCTTGTGTATTGTATAGGTAATGTATGCCTATGTATAGGTTTGTATAGGATGTACATGGCTTTAATTGAAGAAGAAAACAAAAATCTTATCCTCTACAAAATAAATTTCAACCATTGGTGGGTGCTTGAGAGAACTATATTGGTGTAGAGAACAACACAAAAGATAAATTTTTCCAAATTCCAATGAACAATGAAGAAAAACCAACTATAAAGAAGTTGTGAGAGGTGCCAACTATTTGTGCTTGTGCCAAATTTATGAATGGATACATGCTACTTCTAATTTTTTTCTAAAATCTATGGGAGGTCCACAATATAGGCCACACCTTCTATTTCTTGGTCCCCTTGATCATAGTTTGGAGTGAATACCATTCACTTATCATAGTGATTTGCAGCTCCATGATTTGCATGAAAGAAAATTACATTACTATTTGGAGTTTGATAGGATATTGGTAAGATTTAAGCCTAAAACAAAATAACAAGGAAGATGCACCATGACCTCTATACAAATGTTGTTGATGCAATCACTAGTATAAAGACTCCAAATATCCTACAAAAACCGAAGGCCTCAAAACAAAATGACCATGAAACTTTCAAATAGGAAAAAGTGCATGGAAATAGGCCAAATGTTTACCAATAAGTATAGGTAAAAGGGAAATTTTGGCCTTTTGGTATTTTTTTTATAATATTTTACATTTTGTACAATAAGCATAGAGGCCCAAAATATTGCAAAAAGTCAAAGTTATCAAAATTGATGAAATGAAAGGTATTTCTTTGTTTCTTGATACCTTTGTACACAATGGAAATATCTACTTGGCTTGATGAAGCTTCATTGATAGGGAAATGTGTGGGAGTCACTTTGATGTGGGAATGAATGTGCTCTCATGGCTCTGATAGCATGTTAGAGAATGCCAAGATCAAAGAGCTCAAATTGATAATCTTCCACATTTGAAAACAAGAGCACAATAGTATGTCTATCATTATATTATGAGGAGTGTAAATATACAATGAGAAATATTAAATATATAGGAAAGGTAGATGAGGTACGAAGGTAGGATTGAACAACTAACTAAACCTCCAAATGTGTGATAACTAAGAGCTCAATTGTCATGTGTGTGAGGAAGTGGAAAGTATGAATGGAATAGGTGCCTCAAGGGATGAGGATATATGTAACAATACTATAAAGAGAGACAAAATAATAGTAAAACTAAACCTTTTTTCAAATAAATATTCATAACCCTAGATCTGTAAAAATAACCACAAATTTTCAACCCAAAATCTACAAAAAAATCTACACAAAACCCTCATATCTTGCAATTATCTTCATTATTTCTTTGCAATCCATAAATTTAACTATATGTGCTATATCTACTCGAACAAGGTTTATATAAGCCATGACCATGGCTCTGATACCAAATGAATTGAAATATGCATCCACCTAAGATAATTTCTTTATAACTTGGGAAACTAGAAAAAATTATGCAAACAACTATTCATAATCCATATACAAAAAAAAAGAAGACAACATACCATCAAAGATGACACAAGATATTCCCTAGGAAAACTGTCAAAATGGAAAAAACTAGCCTTCAAAAGCATCCATCACTTATGTATTATTCAACAATATAAACATTAAAATACATCTTAAGAGTTCTCCATGAACACCTTTGAAACATCAAGACCTTTACAAGTACTCTAAGTGAACAAGCATGTAACCACACATCACATGCCATGATTGAACCCTCACAAATGCTAACAAGAGAAAAACTCAACCAACCAATGTTAGACAAATACCAATGTGTTTTGTTTTATAGAAAGAAGCTCCCACAAAACTACCAAGTGATATTACATATAAAACCATGTGACTAATACCATGAGCTTATAAAATCATTAAGCTCTCATTTAATATTGGTAGTGTTTTCCCAATATTAAATATTATTCCCATGCGCAACCCCATATTAAATATTTAATCCAATGTTACATTAAATACATAAAGTGACCCCAGGAATGCTATACCCATGTGATGCATGAATCCATAGATTCCCTATGTGCACAATATGATAAATAAATAAATATTAAATTATAAAATTATGCTAGGTGGAAAACACACCTTTTCCTAACACATACAATGTCATCTCCTCTAGCTTATCAAAGATGAATCTCCAATACAATAGGTCTATGTGCTACTAGGGCCACCTGTGTGTATAACAAAAGACCAATGGGTATGTATATGGGGCTGCCATGGGGCATCCAACTAGTCTCGTACATGTAATGTGCTCAAAGGCCCAAACCTAAAGAAGTATGCAAAGTAGAATATTGTTGGCCTCCTGATAAATGAAGCAACCAAGATCACAGTAAAGATTTTGTAGCATACTCAATCCCTAATCAAGTACTAGCTAATCAAGTACTAGCTACTCCTCCTCCATCACCCGTATAGTGTGTACGAGGCCCCTTCAAGGTGTTTGCCTCATCCATCAAGTTATAAAGCTAGTTTTTCACAATCATGATCCACCAAATAAGTGGCACATTAGTGCTTGCATGTATAATCCATTTAAGTTGAATACGATCCCTAGGATAACAATCTATGTAGTAGATGATATAGTAGAGATAATCTCTCCTAACCTCTTAGGGGGTCCAAAAGTCATCATGATGTATAGTCCTTCCCCACATTGGTAGCTTGAATATGCAATGTATGTCCTCAAGAGTAACTATCATCTCCATCATTGAAATATGGAAACTAGAGGTATCAACATTCCACCTCTCAACAAACACCATCAGTATAGCATAATGATATATCATATGTGGCATGGTGTACACCTAGTATAATCTAATGTTGTGTAATTTTTGTTGCTCTTCAAGAAAGGGTCATGTGGCTTGCTCTTGAAGTAATGGAAATAACTATCCTCTTAGACATTATCTTGCACATAGTGAGACCTATAAGAAGCTAAAGGAATCATTAGTTATACAAAAAAATCAACAACTAGTCATCTCTAAGAATTAAATTTTTGAATCTAGACACTAGTGCCATTCTTGAACAAGGGCACCAATGTGGGATAGGGTAGCAATTTTTGGACACAGTCGCTCAAATAGGATGTCACTATTGTTTGAAATGGATAATATCATATATTTTTTTTGGAAAATGAATAGAAATAACATAAAATAATGAAATAAATTATAGGGAAAAAGTAAAAGAAACTCACCACTATTGTGACCATGCCTTGTGTAGTGTCCACTCATAGGATCTCTAGCATCAAGGGATATCATCATTGTCTCGACATCCTCACTGCTGGGTGTAATGGTATTACTCTCTAAACCTACAATAAACAAAAATCAATATGAATGTCCAAAGGCTATTATTGCTATAACTTGTAGTCATATTTAGTCATATCATGCCTCATTCAGCTCAATATAACTAGAGCTAGAGAACTCCAATTTTGATGCCATCTATTGCATTAGATTCATAGTTATATTCCTATTCATATTACATCTTTAGCAATAGTCGATGTTATGATTTCATGACCCTATTGCAAACACTTTTTTCAACCAAGGTTAAAAATTTGATGTGGTTAGATTGCTACCTTGATTCTACCTCCATAAAGAAAGAAAAGTTAAGGAGGCATACATCTACTCACAAAGTTTGTTCTCCTTAGAAGTTTTCTTATAGGTATAGGATGATCTTTGAATGTCTAACAATGTGGTTTTGTAGATGACTACACTAGATGCTTCATTCTATCATTTGATGAATGATCAAAAAAATCCTTTTGAGTATCCCTTTTATGCAATAAGATTTACTTTTTCTACTTTAGCTTGCATATGCACATAGTCTCATATGTTAGCTAAAGTGGCAGCTAAATGTAACAAATTGAAAAATTGTACTCCCTTTTAGGTGAAAGTATAATTTAACACTGTATTTGGAATCAACTTGATGAACCTTCCATCAATGTATTTAAAAATCTCTTAATCATACCCTAATTTCTAAAATTATACATTTTGTGGCCCATTTTATCATTTTTTGACAAATTGCAAGTAGAAAACCAATAATTTCATTTCATATTTTCTTCACGACACCTTAAGTCGTACAAAATAGTGCTGGGACATAGTTGCCTAAGGTGGCTTAGTCCCCTTATTTTTTTTCCAAAAGTGAATATGTCAGTGTTGACATTTTATTATTTGAATTTAAAATTTTCAATGTTGACCATCGAGTTCTAATTTTTAGTAAATTAAAGTAAATTGCTATAAATACCTAGTTATTTCATCATTTAAAAACTAATAGGTAGAATTGGGAAAATTTGAGAAGGAGAAAAAGCAAGGGATCATTCCATTTCACCACATACATTTGAATTTGTAGGTTTTCAATCATATTTTTAGATTTGATCAAGTATATAGTTCAATGATTAGAATTTGATGGCAATAGGACATAATGGATTCTAGGATGGGAAATTTCTCTTGGTAATCTTGTAAAACTTAATGAATTTTTTCCTAAATATTCTCATCTTCAAGCTTCACCTACTTATTTGCCAAGGTGAGGTATCATTGTGTTTTAGATTTCCTAATGGTATTTGACCTTCTCTTTGGTAGATCTTTTCATTATCCTATAGAAATCCTTCTGTAATACACATGAGTAGGGTTTTATGCATTTTATCTCATCACAAAATTAGATAAACTTAAGTTTAAGAGAACACACACCTTTATCAATCAATTTATTGGCTACTTGTGGTGGTAGAAATACCAAAACAAGGGTTTGACTAAGGAAAACTCCTATATAGCCACTCCATACCATCATTTTTGTATTTTTATTGTAGGTACATATTCAAAGATGAGAATTTGTAGGTTAGGTATTAGAGAGTAGAGAAAGTGTTACAAGTCCAAACTTTCAAATCTAAAGCAAGCCTGTAAGGGCATAGTCACCCATGGTTGAAAGCCAATCTAAAGCAATTAAATTATAATAATTTTTTTAGGAACAAAAGAATCAAATCTAAGTCTAATTGACTCACCTTCATGGTTGAAAGCCAATCTAATTTCCTTGTTGATGTGCATCATAATTTTCTCTTGAAAAAGGATTGATGTTAGTGTTCTATGCATTAAACCTAGTATCCCCTTTTCATCAAAACACTTATATTAGTTAACATTCATCATTTTTAACCTTTCTTAAGATATAAGTTAAAAATATTAACTTCTAAAATTTAAAAATTACTAGTTGAATCAATAATTATTTCAGCATCCTCACAAAAATAATGAATAAGGATTGTGCTCAGTGTATAAATAAAATTAATAGATCTATAGGTTGTGATTATTTCAAAGATCAATGAATTAGAAATAGAAATTTCTTATTAGGAAAACTTGTGTCTTTAACTAGTACACTTCTACCATATTAATAATATGTGAACCATGTCTTCTTAGATTTGATTAGTCCTATGTTTGTAGTCCTCCTAACTACTCTTAACCTTATTCAATCTAAACTTAAAAATTACTATCAACTAAATATCAAATAGACATTCAAATTTTGACCAATGAGGGTCTAATATGAATCTTTTAATCTTATATTTACACAAAAATTCAAATACACAAGTTATAATATATTAATTCAATATAGACATAAGTATATATCTACAAGAATCTCTAAATTTTATAAAATTTATACTAAAAAATGTATGAGAAAATGAGATAAGCATTTTGTCTTTTATTATAAGGACTTAAGAAGATAATACTAATTGCAATGTTTTCTTTTTCCAAACCTAGCTTGTATAGAAAATTTCCAAGTAGTGCCATAATAATTTAATAATATATTAAGGGAATATAGATATGTATTAATGAGATTAAATCAATATAATATGCGTAATAACTATCTCGATATATTATTATGAACCCCTATTGGGAAGTTAAATATTATATTATTGTAGTATATACATTATAAATATTATTAATGATGATGGTAAGGATAGTTTGTAGAAAAAAATTATAACTCTAAGTTATTCCTAAGAATAAGGTTTTATATTATATAATGTTATCATCCATTAATTCCCAAAAAATCTTATTTATATTTCATGTAAATGTATCACTGTGTTAATGAATGTCCTATTAACACTAGGTGTTAATTATGTCCAACTACAATATTTGGTGGCTCACAAATTTGTAACTAGTACAATCATTCCTAATGAAATCCTATATCAATCATATAATTTTTAATATTTAGAATAAAATCCTTGCTCTTATGTTTAACTTGGTGTGAGTACACACAAGTTTTCTGAAAATGATTCTTGAGTAAACATTTAATATAATCTTTGGTCCTCATGTAAAATAATTAATATTGAGGTACAAATGAACTCTTGACTTATGATAATGATGATATAATTTAATTAAACTAGGAAAGTTGTGCATTTGAATGTTTCATCTTTAAAATAAATTATAATAGGTGACTAGAGTTAAGAATCAAAGTCTAATAAAAAAGCTCTCTCTCTCTCTATCTCCTATTTTACTCATTCCATGCCCCATGTTTTTATGAACTTTAGAATGATCCTACACAGGTGTATAGAAAAATGTTGCTTAATGTATGTCCCATGAATTTTATTACCACTAATATCTTATAGGGAAAAAAATTATGGTTATAGAGTTAAGTCAATTGGGGGGATTATGCAAGTACAAGTTTATTGTTTAATCTTTAAAAGAACTTTGATAAATGTAAAATATGGATACCATTTAATCTAACAATGTAGATGCCCTTATTTCTCCATGTGCATGGGAGACTCTATTAGTTTCATTATATCACTTTCAAAACCTATTAGGAAACTTGTGACTTAAGGGGATGAATGAATCAAGAAAACAACCTACATTTTATTTATAGTATTAAAACACGTGTTTTGAATTTTAAATTTATCAATCATTGCCATTTAATTTACATAACACTTAGTCAAATTGGTCACAATAACGAGTGTGATATTTTTATTATGATGAAACCATATCGGTTAGTTGAAATCCTTTGATATACTAATAAGTGGAGAGGATCCACAATATATCATCATCAAGAAAGAACTGGCCTAATTATGACCTTGTACATTAATTATCTATTGATCAATAAAAACCCTTCATACCTATAGAAAACTAGAATTATTATTCCTATTGGACCAAAAATGTGATTGTGTCGGTCTTAGTGATGATTTGCATTCATAGGGATCTAAAAGAAAAATAACCTAACAATCCTAGAATAAAACTTCTAGTGAACTAATTTCAAGACCATCTCCAATTCACAAGATCTTTTAGGATTATTATTAAGTGAAATCTAGAACAAAGGGTACATATCAATCTAAGTCCAAGAAAACCATTGGGTTTGTTTTATATTTATTTTAAACTTTTCTTAAATGAATAATGTAAACTCTACTTTATCTACAATTATGTTAACTAAATTAACATAAAAAGGGTCATGATTTATGACTTAGTTGTTAAAATTTTCATGATATTATATTTTTATCCTTTCATCAAATTTATACAATTATTTGTATGTAATCAACTCTAGAGGTGGGTATTTATATCACTAGTATTTATTTTGAGTTATATTTTGGAGTCATAGGCTCATTGTAATACCCCAAGCAATATAATTCTATAGATGATTTAAAATAATAAAGTACAAAAATATATGACAAAATTATCATATTCAAATACTCATGAAAAGTTATTTCTAAAATAAATTAAAATACCCATAAAGAATCAACAATTCTTTCACCAAACCATGCCCTTAACTTGATCAAGCTTACACAAACTCTAAAGACTTATTTAATTACTAAATCAAAGTAAATACATGAAAATATGTAGCTACAAAAGAAAAAACTCTATAACATGAACAACTGCAATAATATTTAAAGATTATTTGAATAAAATAGTTACCTAAAACTGCAATTCACGCAACACTACAAACTTTGAAAAATCAAAATTAAATTCAAGAATGGGATTTTGATACATCTATTTCATTTGAGTATTTGAAAACTACTTTATTTTAATTATGATTACTTGGTTTAGTTTGACATAAATCTACTTGGTAGTTTGTATACACATTAAATTAGGGAAAAATTGTAGGTGGAGACCACCAAACCTAGAATCACTATTAGCAACAAAAAATCCTTCACAATGCATGAGAGAAGAACACACTATTTGACCAAAAGTAAATGTAAATTGAGATGTAAAATATATATTGTATAGGGTTTTTAAATTTGTGAAAAAGGTGATGAGTAAAAACCTACTTGATATGGGAAATAAAACCATTAAAATAGTTATCCCTAAAGTAAACTTAATACACTAACACCCCCCATTAAGTGCAAACTTAGGGAGAATTATTAGGCAAAATGAAGATGCAATATGGGTCCTGACTACACAACCATGTAAGGTACCCATTTACAACTGTAAATGCAAGAGAAATAAATCTCTTACAACCAGAGAAAAGGAGAAAAACCATGTGGGAAAAAAACCCTCTCTAAAGAGAAAAGAAAGCGAAAAAAGAGAAAGCTAGAAAAGTGAAAGGAGGACTTCACAAGACCCCCCAAGGATAAATCCTATCACTGATCTCAACAATATACAAAAAGAGAGAGACTATGTAGTCCCCCATAGAAAATGTTGAAGATCCCCTCCATGATGAAGAAACTCCTATACCAATCTTGGAAGTCTAAAGAATATCCCATGTCTACAAAAAACATGCCTCCCTTTAGGGAGAAAGAACCACTGGTACAAGAGAAACTCCAACTATGAAATAAGAGAAGTGGGAGGATGAATAAACATAAAAAATGACTCTAAAAATTGTCTCAGTGCCTCCATGTAACCAAATGTCACATCATGATCAGGTGCAACCTCAACTGAAGATGGTGAATCAACAAGACCATGTGGAAAATAAAAAGCAAAAATCTCCAAAGAAAAAGACGGTGTGATAGCAATCCAAATATTGTCATCAAAATGAAGGGATATACCCTCAAAAGCATCTTCCAAATGAGAAATGTAGGAGATTCAAAAAACAAATTTGTTAAAGAACTAACCTTTGAAGCAACAAGAGATGAATCAACATAGGTATGAAGAACTACAAAGTTCAAGTGCCCATCTCTCACAAGGAATTGTTATCAACACTAGCAAGAGGCATGTGAGGCTAATAATCATCATCATAAAAAAATTAGAGAAGGCATAGAGACAATACTAATGATCAACTTCACTAACAACAATGAATTTCCCAATATCAGCCTCTCTAATGAAAAATAATTTTTAGTGAACTCTACAATCTTTGGTACCTCACCATGAGTAATCTGGTAGATGGAAAGTTGATTTGTGTGCAAATAAGGAATACACAATACATTTCTAAGATAAACCTAACCAATCTCAACATTTCCTACCCCTACAACATTCAAAAGCTTACTATCTCCCAACAAAATATTGGAAGTATCAATAGGATGAAGGCCTAAAAAATGATAGAGTAAATCCCATGTGGTGAGATGCTCCTAAATTCAAGAACCATCTATCACAAATAGAATGAATTGTAGAAGTTACTAATGCATGCCCTTTACCCATTTAGAGTTTATCTTCTTTACTACTTGAAACTCTTCAATTCCTTGATTGTGTAGTTTTGGATGATGATGCAGATGAAGATGTAGAGGCTATAGAAGGAGTCACAAATGAGGGAAATGAAATATTTTTCTTTTAAAGAAGATTTGAAAGCTCATCAACATTCTTCATATAACAATGGTGTTCATCATGCCATTTCTTCATGCAATACAGACAACTAAACTTCTCCTTCTTAGGCTTATCCTCTTTTCAAGAGGTGGAGGGCCCATTAGACTCCATCTTAGGCTTAGGTTTGGGTAAAATAAATAAATTGGGTACACGAAGAAAGGAAGTTTCAAACAAAACAAAAAATTTCACACGAAACACGTATGTGTTTTAAAAAACACATATGTGTTATGGATCAAGTGCCTAAGCCTAAATTTGAACACGTATGTGTTTAGCTTCAGGTATGCAAATTGAAAAAAAATATGCATTATGAAATTAGTATGCATTCCTAATGCGTACATGTTTCAAAACATCTAAATGTTTCTTAAAGTTGTTTATGTTTTTAAATTAGTGATTGTGTTTTCATTTTCACTCACAGTTTTAGCTGTGCTAGAGAAGAGGAGATGAGATTGTGTATGTGTTTCAAAGAGCTTGATTGAAGAAAATTTTCACTACCACATCCTCTCATGGACACAACTAACCTCAAAGACCTTTAGGTTGGTTAAATTCTTCTTCTTTTTTTGCTTTATTTCTTACATTTTTGTTTTGTAATTAGTATTTAGCTTATGTTTGTTTAGTTTGTTTTTGTTCAATATTTTATAGTTTTTAAATTGCATTTAAAAAACCAAAAATGTCAACAAAACAAAAAAGTTAAATTGTAAATCAAAAACCATAAAAGAGAAACCTAAATTGAACACATTTAACTTAGAAATCAAAACCCTAGAAACCCTAGGTTCCAAAAAACATAGGTCCCTAAAAACTAATTTACCTTAGCTCTATAGATATACTCTTGTTGGGAAACAAGAGCTATCTCAATCAACTGTTCCACAAGAAAAATCTTCTCACTAACTTGCAAGTCCATTATTCCAAGGGCCACCCAAACTTCACTCTAAGTTTTCTAAACCATAAACCCTAAAGCATTCATTTTGTCATAGGACCTTAAAATGAAATTTGGTTGCCTTAGGAAACTCTACCAAATTTTATTCCCTTAAGCCATGAACCATTTTGTCCTTGGACCTTACTACACATAGATCCCCTTAAGCTATCCTATCACCCTAAATCTTAAATTGATGTCTTAAGGGGTCCTAATATGACATTTCTTAAGGAGATCAAAGAAGTTCTCAAAATTTGGTGAATAGAGCTCAAGCTCATCTTTGTTTATTTTGTACATTGTAATTATGTCACTAGCATATATCTATGTTTCCCTCTGAATGTCTTCTATTAATTTTTCATTCTTATATTTAGAATTCTTTGAAAACAATGAATGAGATTATAAATTTTAATGTTAGTGTTAAACTTATAATTTCTTCTTAAGTACTCTGTCTCACTATAGAGAACTTGTGTCTCTTATCATGAAATTTAAAAATTTAGATTAATCAATTTATATCATCAGATTTTTAAGTTAAATTCTATGTCATACTTGATTAATACATTTATTCTTGTTCTATATATACCTTAGCTCTATAGATATGATCTTGTTGGGAAAAAACCACACCTATGAGTAAACTTCTCACCCCAAAAGATAAATCTCTAGACCCATAAAAATTAGAAGAATAAATTACTTATTGATGAATTAGTTAATTAATGATAGGCTTGATATTTATTAGCTCCATTGAGCACCTTTTTCTAACAATAATCCTAATATAAATAGAATCTAGTATAATTTTTACATGAATTAAACTACATGGTTTTCATCATTTACCCATTTTGACACTCATTCTTTAGTTGTTCATAACCTAAATTATCTTGGGGATCTTTCCTTCTCTTTTTCCACCTTTATATATGCAATAGAAGACACTCTAAACAACCCCTAACCTCCTATTTTAACACCCAATTTGAGAAATCAAAGTTATATATCTACATGTGTCTTATTTTTTATTCTTTAGTCCATGTCTTTACCTTGATGGTGATTTATTTAAATAAATCTTAAGTCTTTGCCTTAATCCATGTGGTTTTATTTATTTTTAAATAAATCAATTAATGTATCGATCTTCAAATTTGGCTATAGTTTAATTATCAAGTGATATATAGCTAAAAATAAGCTTATGGGGCCTTCTTTTAGAGGATTCACTTAATAAAACAATGAAATAATGCATGCATTTGATTAGGGTTCTAATAAAACCCCCTAATTTCATTTCTACCCTTCATATTAACAACCACACACTAGACTCAATTTAATGTATGTACATGCTATGGATTTTTAATGTTTTAGATTTTTTAATGTTATAAATTGAATGGTCTCTAAATGAAATGTATTTTAAATTTGTGCATGTCCAATGTGATTTTTAAATAACTTTCAAATTGTGTGCATTATTTAATTAGTTTGTTGATATATATTTTTTAATTGTTTAACATGTAGTTTCCATTTAATTGCTCACATGGATCTAGAAGTTAATATAGAGAATTTTATTCCTGATCCAAAAATTCCTATAGATACCATACATCTAGATCCACCACTAGAACAAAACCACACAAATCCAGACTCTCCACTGCCTAACCCCACACCCCCTGTAGTAGATTAGGATCAATTAAGAGAGAAAATTCAAGCAAACCTTATTGTGATTCGAGGAAATATAGATTTGATAAAAAATGAGCCTAGAATCCCTCCCCATCTAGTACAGTTTGTATCTATGATGCAAACTATTGTTGATTCTATTCGATCAATTGATGAGGACCTAGATAGGTTCCATCAATGGAGAGAATATAGGAGATAATTCTATTCAAATGAATTTTCCTATAAAGAAATCAATGACCTTAAAATTACCAAGCAAGCCATATGCCATTCTTTTATTAACTCCCAAACAATCCAACCAATTCCACCCACCAAAAAAATTATTTCAATTTTATAGTCTAGGCACTCGCAGATAGCTACATTTTTGGGATAGATTGTGGATGGTATTTGATAATCCACCACATGGAAACTGTGAGGTTCTCCTATACTTTTTGAGAAAGATATGGGCTGAGTTTGAGTTGGGTAAAAACAAAACTGTTTTGATATGAGGTCATTTCAGGGAGTTGGGCATGGAATTCCCCAACATAGAATAGGAAAACATGTTGATCCTCAGCAACATGCTCTAATTGATCCTATTGTTCCTCCTCCTTCTTTGAGTGTTCATGTTGCATTTTAGCAGCATACCATGTTATCAACATTAGGAGCATTGAGTTCATTTTTAGGACATCTCATTCATCAGACTACACACGTGGTGACTGAAGTGGCCAACAGAGATCATGGAGGCTTGAGCTATAGGAATACTCAGGAACCCACTTCAAGTGACCCACATGCATCTAGGATGAAGTCATACATGAATTTACTATATTTTGAGGATCATCCTACACATGTATGTTCATCTTTTGAACTTAAATTTAATTCAAGTTTGAAATGTGAAAAATTCATGTAAATAATATCATCAAATTATATATCTAATATAATATTAATTCAATAAGTGTTTGGTGTAGATGCATGATCACATGGTGCCTGATCATTGTGTCTATATGTCGAGTGTTGTAGATCTAGGCTCACCTTTTGGACAGGTACTTGAACCAATGTATATTAAATAATTTGTATAGATATATATAATTTAATTTGAATTTGTACACATGTGTGAATTGATATATTATATCTAGATGCGGGTATGTGCAAGATCATGATGGGCTAAAAAGTGGTGATATGATGGGTATGTGTAGGTTATATGGTTGACGACTTTTTTTAATCCAAAATTGATGAAACAAAAAGGATTTTTAAAGTAGATTCTCAAATTTTTACCAATATAAATTATTCTTTACTTTGAATTTCATAAATAATTATTATTCATTTTCTATTTGAATTATGACTAAAGTCCTGATTGATAGGCTAATTGAAAAATATTGATAGCTTTAAAATGGTATCACATGTTTTGAATTCAAAACATGTGTCACATTCTATTTGTTGGTATGTGGCGACTAATCATGCTATACTGTATAGCCCATGGTGTATTATACACCCTGACATGTATCATCATCGGGGTCCAGGGCCGAATTGGGCCCTGGGCGGGGGTTCGGGGGCAGTAGCCCCCAAGAAATTTTTTCTCCTACTTTTTCGTGTTGTCACTGAAAAAGGGAAAAATCAATGAAAAAAAGGAAAAAACCCAATTTTATAAAACCCTAATCTGGAAGCTTCTAAGCTTGTTAAAAAGGGGTTTGGATGGGTATTACAGTATGATGAAAAACGTGATTATTTGCAAGATTGTAATAGGTTTTTGCACTAGATAATAAAAGTATTGGATGGCTACGGTTTGGGGGATGTAGCCCGGATTGGGTGAACCGTGTTAAATTCTCTGTGTTATGATTTATTCTGTGTTTTAGTTTCTCTGTTTATTAATTAACTATGCATTTGATTGTTAGATATCTACCATTTCTAACCCTAACAAGTGGTATTAGAGTGAGTTGTGTTTCGATTATTGTTTGTAGGAAGATCTCACGGCTAAGTAGGAGTCTCACTATTGAGTGGGAGCAATGGAAGATGAGGGTAAGAAAGTTGAGAAGTTTAATGGACAAAAATATCAATTATGGAAGATGCAGATGGAGAATTATCTCTATCAGTAGGATTTATGGCGGCCATTGGAATGGAAAGCCAAGAAACCCACAACAATGTCTGATGAGGACTGGGATATTTTGGATAGAAAGGATCTTGGTAGTATTCGTTAATGCCTAGCACAATCAGTGGCATTCAATATTACAACAAAAAAGACAACTCAAGAGTTGATGCAAACCCTGGCGAAGTTATGTGAAAAGCCTTCCACTTCGAATAAGGTATTTCTTATGAAGCGTTTATTTAATATGAAAATGGTAGAAGGTGGGTCAGTTACTCATCATTTGAATGAGTTTAATACGGTCACTAGTCAATTAACTTCTGTAAAAGTAAACTTTGATGAAGAAGTTAGGTTTCTTTTGGTTCTGTGTTGTTTGCTTGAAAGATGGAATAGCTTGGTAATGGTTGTTAGCAATTTTGCTTCTATTTCAAATACATTAAAATTTGATGATGTTGTTGGTGCTATTTTGAGTGAGGAAATTCATAGGAAAAGCTTAGGTGGAACATCCAGATTAGGTAGAGTATTGAATGCAGAAAGCAGGGGCAGAACACAGGAGAGAGGAAACAATTTTGGAAATCATGGGAAGTCACTAGGAAAATCAAAGGATAAAAGGTCCCAATCTAGAGACAAGAGGGATTGCTAGTACTGTGGTAAGCTAGGTCATTTAAAGAAAGATTGATGGTCTCAAAAAAATAAAGATGGAGACAAAAAGGAAGGAAGTAAAGAGGAAAATGTGGTAAGTAATAAATTTGATGAGGATGCTTTGATTCTTTCCCTTGATAATGCTGATGATTCTTGGGTGTTAGATTTAGGGGCTTCATTTCATGCTACCCCCCATAGAAGTTATTTTCTTGATCATGTCTAAGGGGATTTTGGGTTGGTTTATTTAGGAGATAATGAACCCTGTCAGATTGTTGGAAAGGGAAGAATAAAGATTAAGTTACAGAATGGGAATCATTGGCTACTACGTGAGGTAAGACATGTTCTAAAGTTAAGCAAAAATTTAATTTAAGTAGGGCAACTAGATGATGAAGGTTGTGTTGTTACATTTAGTGATAAAAATTGGAAGGTCACAAAGGGTGCCTTAGTGGTAAGAAAAGGTGTGAAAGTAGGCACCTTATATCTTTGTACATATCATACTATTCCTTCTACTTTAATTGATATAGTGAAAGGTTAATGTTCATGAACAGTTGTTGTAGTTCAGCAGGTAGAAGATCATGCAGTTGTTGTGGACTTAGAATCAACACTGTGGCATAATAGACTTGGGAATATGAGTGCAAAAGGTATGAAATTACTTCATTCAAATAATGTTTTACCAGGTCTAAAATGTGTTAATATGGATTTTTGTGAAAGTTGTGTTTATGGAAAACAAAAGAGAGCTAGTTTACTCAAGGATGGGAAGCAAAAGAAAGATGAGAAATTGGAGCTTGTGCATATAGATGTATGGGGACCAACTCATGTATCTTCTCTCGGTGGCTCTGTGTATTATGTTACATTCATTGATGATGCAACTAGGAAGGTATGAATTTATTTCCTTAGATAGAAATTTGATGTATTTGAAACTTTTAAAAAATGGAGAAGCTTGGTTGAGAATGAGATGGGTAAAAAGATAAAATGTCTCAGATCTAATAATGGTGGTGAGTATTGCAACAAAGAGTTTGAGTATTATTGTTCCTCTAATGGTATTCATAGGAAGAAAATGGTTCCAAGGACTCCACAAGAAAATGGAGTGGCTGAGTGCATGAATAGAAAAATAACAGAATGTGCATAGACTATGAGATTGCATGTTGGGACACCTTTAAAAATGTGGGTAGAGGCTATAAACACTGCCATTTATTTAATTAATAGAGGTCCCTCTAATCCTTTGGGTTGTGGTATCCCAGAGGAAGCATGGAAGGGTAAGAAGGTGAGTTATTCTATTCTCAAAACCTTTGGTTGTGAAGCATTTGCACATGTAGATTCTGAAAATAGAACCAATCTTGATGCAAAATCAAAGAAATTCATATTTGTTGGATATGGCATTGATGAATTTGGTTATAGGCTTTGGGATTTTGAAAATCAGAAAATTGTGAGAAGTAGGGATGTCATATTCAATGAGAAAGTGTTGTACAAAGATTTGTTGCTGTAACATGAGAAGAAAGAGAATGATTATGTTATGTTGGATGATATTCCAAACAATTATGTTTCAGTGGTTCCTCATGTTGGGAAACAACAACAACAACAAATACCACAAACTCTTGTTAGACGATCTTCAAATTTAAGTAGACCTCCAAAAAGATTCTCTCCCTCTTTGTATACTATTTCATTAACTGATGTTGGTGAACCAGAATATTATGAAGCTATGAAAGTGGATACCAAGGTTTAGTGGGAGCATGGAATGGAAGAAGAAATGGACTCTTTGCTAAAAAATTAGACTTGGGAATTATGCAAGTTGCCTGCAGGTAAAAAGTATTTACCAAATAAATGGGTTTATAGGCTGAAAGAGGAGGATGGAGGTAAGAAAAGATTTAAATCTAGATTAGTTGTAAAGAGATTTGCATAGAAAAAGGGTATTGACTTTGATGAGATTTTTTCTCCAGTTGTTAAAATGACTTCTATTTGTATTGTTTTAAGTATTGTGGCTGTTGAAGATTTGCATTTAGAACAGTTTGATGTTAAAACCACCTTTCTCCATGGTGATTTGGAAGAGGAAATATATATGGAACATCCAGAAGGTTTTGAGGTCAAAGGTAAGGAGAAACTAGTGTGCAGATTGAAGAAAAGTTTATATGGCTTGAAGCAAGCACCTCGGTAATGGTATTTGAAATTTGACGGTTTTATGGCTAAGCAAGGCTACAACAGTTGTAATTATGACCATTGTGTTTATTTTAAGAGGTTGGATAATGACAGCTACATTATTTTATGTTTATATGTTGATGACATGCTTGTAGTTGGGTTTAACATGGATCACATAAGTGAGCTAAAACAACAGTTAGCAAAATTTTTTGCTATGAAGGATTTGGGGGCAGCAAAACAAATCCTTGGTATGAAAATTTGTAGAGATAGGAAAAGAAAAAAAAAGTTTTTATCTCAGGTTAATTATGTTGAAAAGGCATTGTAGGGATTTCATATTGAGAATGCCAAAGCTGTCAACACACCTCTGCCTAGTCATGCTAAATTGACTAAGGATATGTGTCCAAAGACATAAGATGAGGAAGAAAAATTGTCCAAGGTACCATATGCTTTAGCTGTAGGCAGTTTAATGTATGCCATGGTATGCACTAGACTAGCTATTGCACATGTTGTAGGAGTTGTTAGCAGGTATTTGATTCATCCTGGAGTTGAGCATTGGAATGCGGTAAAATGGATTCTCAGGTATTTGAGAGGTACCCCCAATAAATGTTTATGTTTTGGGGGATCTAATACTGATTTAAAAGGCTATGTTGACTCATATTTGGTAGGGGATATAGATACCAAGTGGAGTACCATAGGTTATGTATTCATAGTTGGTGGGACAACAGTGAGTTGGTTTTCTCAATTGCAAAAAGTGGTTGCTTTATCCACCACAGAGGCAAAGTATGTTGGTGCAATAGAGGCAGAAAATGAGATGATATAGCTACAACTTTTCATGGATGAGTTGGGAAAACAATAGGATGGAAATTACTTGTTTATGGACAGCCAAAGTGCTATACATATTGCAAAGAAATTTTCCTTACATTCTAAAACAAAACACATACAGTTGAGATATCATTTCATTATGTTGATGTTGGAGGATGGACAAGTCAAGCTGGACAAGATATATACAAATGTCAATCCAATAGATATGTTTACAAAGGTGGTGACAAGGGAGAAGCTGATCTCCTCTTCAGCTTTAGTTGGCCTTCAAGGTTGAATTCAAGAATAACAGAGCAGCAGGGTCCAAGGTGCTTATTTCCAGTGGGAGCTATTATTGCAACAGTGTCATCCAGGATCAATATCCAAGTGGGAGATTAATGGTATGTGGCAATTGGTCATGCTATATTGTATTTCCCATGCTATACTATACACCCAGGCATGTATCCTTGCCAAGGTCTGGGGCTGTGCCGGGGCTCGACTGGGGGTTCAGGGGCGGCAGCCCTTGAGAATTTTTTTACTCCTTATTTTTTTGCATTGTCACCAAAAAGGGAAAAATCAACGAAAAAAAGGAAAAAACCTGATTTTATAAAATCCTAATCTTGAAGATTCTAAGCTTGTTAAAAAGGTATTTGGATGGGTATTACAGTATGATGAAAAACATAATTATTCACAAGATTGTAATAAGTTTTGCATTGAATGATAAAAGTATTGGATGACTACGGTTTGGTGGATGTAGCCTGGATTGGGTGAACCACATTAAATTCTTTGTGTGTTTTAGTTTCTCTATTTATTAATTAAATATGCATTTAATTGTTAGATATCTACCATTTCTAACCCTAACACTATTCTTCACATACTATAGGATTAAAAAAAGAAAAAAATGAATTTCATGAATTTTTTACCAAGTTAAGGTGTTCAGACATATGAGTTTTTATATTTTTTAAAATTTGTAATAAAAAAATCATAATTAATTATTTACTTGGAAAGAAATTCAAAAATCTATGCATCAGATCTGGACATGAGTCATCTACTTATATCTAAATTATTATAAAAAAATATTATCATTTTATTATGGTTAGGGTGGTTAGAAAGACACCTACTTCTTATTTTTCCCCTAAAATTTAAGAACTATTGCATTCAAATTGCAAATTTTCACCAAATAGATTTAAAAAAAAAACCTAGTAGTTTAGAAACTATATTAAATTTTCTATAGATTCTATTCTTATATATTTTTGAAATAATATAGATAAATTATTAAAATTTTTATGTCAAGTTGCCTAACTCTGATTTTTCTAATTTTTTTTCCACTTAAGGGCTTGTTTTTTCCATAATGATCCTCTACATATCCATGCAGGGAAGTCATACGATACCTAGTACCAACCCACCACAAGTTGTGGTGAGCACTCCTGAGACATCATCAAATCAAGTGTGTCCTTTCAAAAGTTTTTTAAGTTTAAATTAAGTACACATCATAGATCTAATTTAATTTGTTCATTTACATACACATATGAATTTGATTTATACAAATTGTTGTACATCTATATATAGGGATTTCATGAGATACAGATGGCGGTCTCAGCCAAGACATCATCAACATTTATGCATGGACAATCTCATGTGCATGATCATGAGGTCATATCATTCGAGGTTGTAAAATTTACTAAAACTCCTATACAATTTTTACGGACCTTTTAAATACATATATTTGAGGTTTTAACATATTTTTTGATTTGTACGAATATGTAGGATATAGTAGATGAAGCATTTGGATATTCTGAACTGATAGTTATACTACCTGTTTAACAAAATGCGCCAGTAGATTCACATGATCATATGGTAATTTATGCATACTAAAAATCATTTTTACTGTATTTACTAGATATTTAATTAAATTTATTTTTATCTTAAAGTTCATATTTTCAAGTGTAAATATGTCTAATTATATCAAAATTTCTAAATAACTTTAAATCTAATTTCAAGTTTGTTGTACTCTTTTACATCATGATGTGGGTACATCTAGTTGACATGGAACAAAGAGGAGACTTGATATGACCGATCAACCTAATAGTTAGATGGTTCTAAAGTTTATGGACTATAGATCTCTAGTTTTATTTAAATATATGTGTTAGACTTGACTTATACATCTTGACATATAAATTTTATGGACTATCTATCTCTAGTTTTATTTTGAACATGTTATTATCATATTTGTGTTTATTTATATCAATTGACTTTAATATTCATGATGATTATATATGTAGTCAATTATGATCGTGTTATGTTCATTTTGATGATTATATGCACTCAGGCATGTATCATGTATGTATAGATATAAATTATCTAATTTTCAAGTAATACATGAACTATATAAATTCTTATCTAGAATCAAATTTCATAAACATAATTTATCACATGGTTCAGTGACAATTTAAAACATTCCTTAAATAGTTTAGATACTATACATAGTAAATTAAGGGTAGGTAATTTTAACTATTTTCCAATTCTAGCAAATATTTGAATCAATAAACAAAAATCTATCCCCTTGTCTATATAAAATGTATAATCTATAAAATTGGAACAAAAAAGTGACTAATAAGGTCATTGAATTTCATTCATCGAATGAACATATATAATGTATACTGATGTTTAATACAACCATATAATATGATGATACATATATGTGCATGTAGATACAATTAAAGCTTATCAACTTTTAGGTGAAGACAAAAAATTGATATTTACATAGTCTCTTGATAAAATAATTTTTTAGTGACAATCACATGGTAGACTGACTTGATGAGAACTGGCAAAAATAATTAATGTAAGTAAAGTAACTATAATTTTTATGAGTCATTTAAGTAAAAAATTCATGCAAGAAAAGAATGATATATAGTAAATTCCATTCAAATTCAAATGATGTTTTCCATAAGATTGATTAAGGGGACGTAAGAGAATATATAGCTTAAGGGGGGTCTTAAGAGAATTCCTTAAGTGGATTTAAGAGGATGGCTTAAGAGGATGCATGTCATGAACCCTAGGATATGGCTTAATGGGTCCTAAGAGGATGGCTTAAGGGGAATTATGAGAGTGACTTAAGGGATACAAGATTGTGGATTAAGGGTATCTAAGAGGATATAAGAGGATATGACTTAAGGGTCCTTTAAGAAGATGGCTTAAGGGGATGCAAGAGGATGGATTAAGGGGAGTTGATATAATGAAGGGATGTAAGAGGGTGGATTAAGGGGAGTTGATAGAATTACTTAAAGGGATGTAAGGGAGTGGATTAAGGGGATGCAAGAGGGTGGATTAAGGGGAGTTGATAGAATGACTTGAAGGGATATAAGAGGGTGGATTAAGGGGAGTTGATAGAACGAATTAAAGGGATGTAAGAGAGTGGATTAAGTGGATGCAAGAGGGTGGATTAAGGGGAGTTAATAGAATAATTTAAAGGGATGTAAGATAGTGGATTAAGGGGATGCATGCCATGAACCTTACGATATGGCTTAATAGGCCCTAAGAGGATGGCTTAAGGGAAATTATGAGAGTGAATTAAGGGATGTAAGATTGTGGATTAATAGGAGTTGAGAGATTGAATTTAAACCCTAAACCCTAAACAATAGGACCTAAATCCTAGGAGATGAATCCTAAACCCTTAAAACCCATATAGATTTGTTATTCTAAGCATCTTGTGAACCCTAGAAACTCTAAACCCTAAACCTTATGACCTAGAGAGTAGGAGATGAACCCTAGACCATTAAACCATATAGATTTGTTATTCTAAGAATCTAATGAACTGTAGAGAGACTTAAGGGGATGCAAGTGGATGGATTAAGGGTAGATGTACGAGGATATGGATTAAGGAGTCTTAAGAGGATGGCTTAATGGGTGTTGAGAGAGTGGCTTAAGGGGATGGAAGTGGATGGATTAAAGGTAGATATATGAGGATATGGATTAAGGGGTCCTAAGAGGATAACTTAAGAGGTGTTGAGAGAGTGACTTAAGGGGATGCAAGTGGATGGAGTAAGGGTAGATATACAAGGATATGGATTAAGGGGTCCTAAGAGGATGGATTAAGGGGATGCAAGTGGATGGATTAAGGGTAGATATATGAGGATATGGATTTAGGGGTCCTAAGAGGATAGCTTATGGAGTGTTAAGAGAGTGACTTAAGGGGATGAAAGTGGATGGATTAATAGTAGATATATGAGGATATGGATTAAGGGGTCCTAATAGGATAACTTAACGCGTGTTGAGAGAGTGACTTAAGGGGATGCAAGTGGATGGATTAAGGGGTCCTAAGAGGATAGATTAAGGGGTTTTGAGAGAGTGACTTAATGGGATGCAAGTGGATGGATTAAGGGTAAATATATAAGGATATGGATTAAGGGGTCATAAGAGGATGACTTAAGGGGTGTTGAGAGAGTGACTTAAGGAGATGCAAGTGGATAGATGGAGGGTAAATATATGAGGATATGGATTAAGGGATCATAAGAGGATAACTAAGGGGTTTTGAGAGAGTGACTTAAGGGGGATGCAAGTGGATGTATTGATGGTAAATATACGAGGATATGGATTAATGGGTTCTAAGAGGATGGATTAAGGGTTGTTGAGAGAGTGACTTAAGGGGACACAAGAGAATGGATTAATGGTACATAAGAGGATGACTTAAGGGGTTTTAAGAGAATGGCTTAAGGGGATATGAAATAAATTATAAAATTTTTATAAAATGATAATGAATTAAATTTAGTTTTATATTTATACTATCAATTAAATGTATCTAGAACAATATATAGTTACTTGTCTTGAGATTTGAATTTTGTAGTGCCCCCCCATTGTGGTTGTTCTAGATATTGGTATAAGTATTCATTTATGCATTGTTGTTTGCAGTGTGAATGAATTGCTTGATAAACATAATGGCTTTGTTTAATTCATTAATTAAATTAAAATTTTCCTACAAGAATATAGAAAATAAAAAACAATAATTAAATAAATTAAGTATATGAAGTATAAAATAAATAGATGTTAGTTTCCAAATAAATTAAATTTTATTGTAAGAGTGTCATATTTAATTATAATTGATAATTTAAAAATATGTGAGGATAATAATTTAAATCTGTTAAAATAATATAAAGATAAGGTTTAGAACTATTGAAAAGAAAAAGAAAAAAAGAAAAAAAAAGAAAGAAACAAAAATAAATAAATAAATAAATATTATCGTTACTAGAAATTAGCATGATAAAATAGATAAGATTGAAAGATCATGCGTAATGGTGAATTATAAGTTAAAAGGAAACTTGCTATTCTCCTTTGTGAGGGCTTTTATTGATTTTAATTGATTTTTGCTTTAATTTTTTTTTTTAAAAAGAAAGATAAAAAGATTTAATCATGCACATGCACAGTTTGGAAATAGAATTCCAAAGGAGAAACTTACCAAATTCAATGATCTTGTGTTTTCTTTTGAAAATCTATTTTTGCTGAAAGTTTCTTATAATAGAGGGGGATATGCTTTAGAGAGGGCTTGAGAAATGGAATTAAGAAAGGGGAAGCAGAGGGGGATTTTTTCTTCTGTGCTCCACCGAAGGCACCCATGTCTGGGATTTGACTTTATTATTTCAATCCTATCGTGTGGTCACTGGATCTCCAACTGGTCAAATTGCGGGGTTGTCAGGTTCCATCAATTCTAAACCTTAACTATTTCTTTTATTATATTAATATCGAATAGTTGACCCATTTTCCTTCTAGGCTTTTGTGTGTATTATTGTCTATGGTAAGAGATGGTTCCAAATCTTGTTGGTTCCTTGGTGTGAAGAATACCAGCTGCCTCTTGTTCTCTTGGTAACGCCTGTCTAACACTATTGTAATAGAGCCCTGTTACCTTAGATGTTGCGCACTGGTGTTTTGATCATTAGCTAGAAGTACTTAGTAATTCCTTAGTGCCATTGCATGGTTTGATTGGAAATTCTTTTATCTTGATTAGTGAGAAAATCAATATTATCGTTTCCTTCACCTGCCGATGTCTTTCATTACAATAGCTTTGTATCTTTTGTTTATGTGAGATGAATGACTCCTCTCATACCCACCAAGTGCATGTCCGTGAGAGTTTTTAAGCAACCCATTTGGGTAGTACAGAAGTAGGTGAAGGGTGAATAGTTGTTCAAGTTAGTACATTTTACAAAGGTTCTCCAGTGCTTGCAATGCCATCAGGATGGACAACGCATACCATGCCTCCTACCACCAGAGTAATTGGTATTTGTAGGCCTAGTTGAATACTTCAAGTTTGATGTATATAGTTATGTATATGGAACTTGATGAATGACAGAAACAGATCACGCTTCTTTGAGTAATTTCTCTGGCAGCCGTGCACTTGAACATAATAGGAAAGTTTAAAGGTTTAAAGAGTCTTTCTGATTTCATTGGCAACCTGTCACAGCTGCACACTTGAACATAATAGGAAGTTTAAAGATTTAAACAACCTGCTTGATTCTTCTGACAATCTATCGCAATTGTAGGACTTGAAAATAAATATTGTCAATGTACTAACATAATAGAGAGCTTACCTTTCATTGTGGTGAAGTGTATCTCCCAAACTTTAAATTTGAGCGAGTCTCTAGAAACTTGCCATCAGACAACAATGCGTCAAGTTCAAAAAAAATAAATTATACGTTATTTCTCCTTCTCATAAGTCACGTATTTGCACCTCACCTTTCTCCTACCCCTTAGCCTTGTGGATTACATTTGGGATTTGATATTAATGCAAGTAGATGGCGATCATTCCTAAGTCTAATATCGACTTTCTAATATACTTGGAAACTTGTCACAGTTACAACATTAGAGTTGAAACATTGTTTTTCTAGCCGCAAAATTCCTATAAAATGCATACTTTTATGTGTACCTTAGTTTTAGAAAAGAATAAAAGATTTGTTAAAACATAGAGTTAGTAAATGATCAGAATGAATAGAGAAAATAATAACTTTTGCAACATGTTTTTTAGATGAAATAATTGATGCTAAACAAGTTATGGGATAATGTGTCTTCGTTAAGTTAATGATAGGAAGTTAATTAGTATACTTTGAGTCTTAAAAGTAGTTATAGTTTATGGTTGAAATATTTAATAGAACAGATTGTGAAGGATTATACATTTAATTGTTCAGTGTTGATAATTTGTGAACATATATGCTTGAAGTACTGGTATCATGGGTATGTTATTAATTTTATAGATATTTTGTCTTCCAAATGAATTATGTGGCCAGGATAGAGAGTGATGTGAAAAGTGAAAATATTATCTCTTTCTTAATGATTGTGTGGATTGATTATCATATCAAGTTGTGCTCGATTTATTGCTATTGTTCTCATGATTGTTAACCTTGTGGAAGGATGTTTATTTTCCAATTGGTAAGGGTATCTTGTAAGGAGAATATGGAGGTTTCCTTTAGATGCCCTATTGGCTGATTTGTTTTCTTGTATTGATTGATAATGTCAGCTCTATGTAAGTTTGAAGATTTCATTTTGATGTCACTCTTATTTTATTCACTTGTCTTTTTGTGATTTTCATCATCTCTAAGATTCTATGTTATGAATTGTGCTCTAGTGTTATTTTGAAATGAAGGAAATTATGGGATAAATCTCTTATTATCATGCTCTTGAGAATGTTGGGAAACTTTATGTTGTTGAGATTGTGATTGTTTTGTTGTAGAGTAGGTTGTTTTCTTTTAATGGAGGATGTGCATAGATAATTGTTGTTGCCATGTTGTTGATTTTATGAAGGTGATTTACGTGCCATTGTAAGGGGTTCTTGCGAGGAGAAAATTGAGGTCTCCCATGGAATGCCTACTTGGTAGCTTTTGGATGTTTAGTGATTATTATTGAATTAAAGGTTGTTTTCTTTTGGGAATCTCTTTTTGAAGTGACACCATTGCTGAATTATGGATGGGGTTTGATGAAACTTTCTTTGTGTGGCTTTTCTAAGTTAATCTTAGACTTGAGGGAAATATTATTCCTATGTTGAAATTATTGGGAAATGCTCTTGTTGCTTCATTTTACCCTCGTTTGTGGGTTGTCATTCTTTTTGGTTTCCAAAGGCTTGAGATGAATTGTTAGTTGATGTTCTCTCTTTATGTGCCCTTGATGTAGCAAGTGTGTTGGTATCATGATTTTGAAAGGGTTGTACAAGAATTGTTGAGACTCTGTTTATGTGTTTATAGTGAGATGGGTAATTCCTCGCATGTTTCTTGGTTGTGATCTAATGTTCTTGTTATGTTGTACAACCCTTGGATTTTGGTGCGATGTTTGTTGGGTCTTTAGGGAGAGTGGCTCTTCATGGGGGCTGGCACCTCGAGTAAGAGGAAGTGCACAGGAGAACCCACGTAAGAGTAGTTAAACAAGTGATAACCTAAAAATATAATTTAGGGGAATGGTTAGTAAAACACTCAAGATAATGAATATTGAATACCTCATCTATACATTAGGGGTATCATAGACTAATGATAGACTCAGAAGGCCATGGTTGGCAAAGTCGTAATCTAGTCTTCATGAGAGGTTATCAGCTCCGCATGAGCTACCCTATAGTGTCGACGCCTCAAGTAGGAGGAAGAGCCAGGAGATCCATAGATGGGTGTCGGTGCCTCAAGTTGGAGGAAGGGCCAGGAGATCCCATGAGAGCTATGCGATGACACTCTCCACTAGACACCTGTATGCCTTGTTCTTTGTTTCCTCTGGAAATGTCTTTTGGATGTTATAACGGTTCTTCTGGTTTTGTACTCTTATGGTTGATTCAAATTCTTGTGAAAATGATTTATAAATGTTCTTTGGTCTTGCTTAATTGTTATTGCTTGGGTTAAATGTGATGAGTTTTCATATCTTTATTTTATTTTGTTGATTCATGAATGTTGTTGATTATGTCATTGTGAACCTTGAGTTTTATGATACCTTTGTATGACGTTGAGTCTTGTGGTTCCCTGTTGGATGTTCTTGGTTGAGGTCTCTTTCTTGTCAGCTCCTTAGCACGGGGGGTGGGTCTTCGGACCCACGTGGTCAGGCGGAACGTGCTAAGTACCCCATTGGGTCCCCAATCAAGAATCAAAGGGTGCAGATTGGTGCTATTGTGGCAACTCCAGAGTTGTATTCATCTTGGAGCTAGTTATGATACTGTGTATTCATCTTTCAGTTGTATCATGTTATCTTATTGTATGGTTTCCGTTATTATTTGGAAACACTTTTGTATCATTGTACCTCTTTAACATTGCACTATAATGTAACGTTAAACCTCGTGTGAATATTGGCCATGGTAGTTGTTATTCAATGTGTTGAGTTAATCATGTATATGTTGTATTTATGTACACAAATGGTTTCTTATCAATGATATATCATGTATATGTTACATTTATTAATGTTTACTTTGTTATGGATCATATCTTTTTCCTTATTCTTTATTGTCATTGTGTGGATCTAAGTCTTGTAATGACTCCTCATGTACCCCAAGGGATGTATGTGTTAATGAATCTACTTAAATGAAATTAATGTTATGACTTAATGTGTATTACATGTATGTTATGTTAACTTTAAAAAAAATTATGCAGTAATTATTGTTTAATTGTCCTTTGGGGTTCGCACGATGGGGCATTACAAATTCCATTGTAATATATGTGCATCTCCTCTCTTTTTTGTAAAGCATCGAATTTTGGGAGACCTAAAACAAAAAATGATATAAAATTTTAATTAGGAAATGACTAAAGATATACATATATATATATATATATACATATACATATATATATATACATATACATATATATATATATATATATACATATATGTATATATATATAAAATTAAATATATATACAACTATATAGTTACCAATATTTATTTATTTCATTGTACCATTTGCATCCTCTCTCTTTTGTAATGCATCTATGATTGTCTCATGATCATCCATTGAAAGTGTCCATAAAACTTTATTAGCATGCCTCCATCGATATCTAACTAGTTTTATATTGGTTGACAAAATAAAATGTGAATAATGTATAATCTTCTTGTGTCTTTCATAATCTTCAAATGCAAGAAAGCCATTCTTTCTTATCAAATATTTTTGAAGTCAGGTTTCAATAACAACCACCGAACTAGTTAGATACTCAAAGTTGTCATCATCCACTATAGGATGTACCAACTTATGCTTTCTCTCAACATATCTAGCCAACTAGTACTTCGTCTCCTCTTCATTCCCCTTAGGTGCAACAAAAACATGCACATGTCCTGCAAAAATAAATAAAAATTTCAATAAAGAGTGACTTATATTTAATTCACATGTAAACATTCATACATATAAAATTCAACTCAATAAATAATGTACCTTCTTGTACAAGATCTGAAACATGATCATAAACATCTGATGTGAACACTTGATTATCTTGAAATTTCATTCCATGTTGAACATGTGTCAATGTAGATGTTAAGGCTCTTTGTTTCCATTGTTCAACCCATTTCATATTTTCACATACCTCTGAATCACCTACAATAGAAAATTGATAGAAGTATGCCAAATCCCTTGTTCATATTGTCCATGTGTTTGCAATAGAACTCTTAAACGTATGCCATTTTGTCAATCCATTAATTGTTTCACAATCTTGTTGAGAAAAAATATCATTTTCTTCAACTAACCAAAAGAAGCATTGAATTATTGAGCTCTCACTTGTTCTTGTAGATAATTTGGTATTGCACCAATCTAAAATTTCATGTGCATCTCTAAATTTCACAACATCCTCAAATTTTAGCTACTCTCTAGCAAGAGCTATTTTCACACATGCACCTGCTCTATTGTTTTCTCCCTTACCATGAATAGCTTCAAAAAAACTCTATATGTGTTGGATATTATTTTCCTTATGAACTCTACATAACCAATAAAAATGTTCTAGCATTTTAACAATTGACCTATGCAATTATCTGACCATATGAGTTGTTCTAGCATTTGAATTCCTCTATCTTTTAGTTTTTTATAAAATATATCAAAATAATATTAAACAAACTTAGATGAATGTAATCGATTATCACTTACATAAAAATGGTACATTGTCAAAAAATTTCTATTATCTTTTTCACTATCATCTGCATGTCTATAATCAATGTGAAAATATATAGCTACTTGAGTGGAATTATAATACTAAGGTTGAATTTCTTCTTGTGGAGTAAGAGTATAATTTTTAGAAAAATAAACTGACAATATAGTTCCAATTGGGAATGTATTTTTACATATATGAAATTGATTATCAGGCCAATACGAATATTGAGAGAATTGAACATATTTAGGTACAATCTTATCAATAAATTCATTAATAAATTCATTTTCCACATTTAGCTCACAACGTTTTCTAGTTTTTCCATCTTCTAAAGAATACTCAACATTTTTAATTTTTTTTACATCCACTAATTGTTGTCCAAATTCATCTAATCTACTTTAATGCCTACATTCTCCTAATAATGAAAAGTTACCACATCTATCACATTCTCTAGAAATACATGCTTTTAAATAAAATAATTTTCCATTAGAGGGTTCACAAAACAAACCTGCTATAAAATCTTTGACTCTTTTAGGTGGCATATTAATACCACAAATGTCCTGCATAATTTGGTTAGCATGCAGAGTGCATCATATATATTGGAAAATATCATAATAATAATGAAATTATACACGAGTCATAAAACAGTAAGAGAGTCATTGCTTATTAATTCTAACATACCAAGCTTTACAATTTTTGAATGATCTTTGATTTATGTTAATATTCAATGGTAAGATTGAAGCATCTATTTTTTTATATAATTTAGTTTGAGTCATATCTAAGAGATGCTTTGGATTAGGTTCATGAATTTTGGAACCCATCCTTAATTTTAAGACATCTCTAATGTTAGGTGATACTCTTGTATTATGATGCCAATTTTTATTTATTAAAGAATTGATTTCATTAGTTAATTTCATGTTTGATCTTGGGAGTCTACCACTAAAACTCCAACATTGATTAGTTGGATCATTTTCAATGCTTTCTCTTCTTTTATCATCTCTTATCAAAGTTCTAGGATTTAATTTTATACATTTACTAATATTACTTAACATTCTTTTATTTGAATCTACTTTATCAACTAGAGCAGTTGTTATCACGTGATGAGCCACATTCTTATCTTTCGATAAAATTTCTCACCTATAAAATCAATAGCATTAGCAACACTAGATATGACTTGTTCTACTAAATCATCTTTCTTTTTTGGTTTTACAAAAACACCTAATTTTTTCATCGCTATTCTCATTTTTGACATTATCATCAATTGCACCATGAGTTGACATTGAAATCTTAACTTATTTCTATAGAAAAAATATATATTCTATTTCCATAAATTCTAATTTGTCTCCAAGAAACTTTACCACAAATTTTATCTAGCACATCTCTTTCAATTGTAAAAAAAATATTTTCAGGTTCATCCATACAAGGGGTTTCATTTTCATTCACACAAGGGGTTTCATTTTCATTTTCAAATGTAAAAGGGATTTCATTCAAATTTTCATCAACATGAGGGATTTCATTCTCATTTTCATTCTCATAAGATATAATTTGATCACTTTTTATTTTTACATTGTTTCGACCCTAGATTTATTGATATCATCAATGGTGTATCTAGCTTCATCTAAGCAAGCAATATCAATATTATCAAAACTTGTGTTTGAATACATACTTGGATAGATTGTATGAATAGGTGCATTTTCCATATCATTGGGAGGTGGATTTGAAGACATACTTGAAGTTGTTTGCATAGGTACTATTTCCATATCATTCAAATTTGAAGTTGAAGGCATAGTTGGGTTTGTCTCCATAATTGCATTTTTTTACATATTCACCATCTCCACATTTGCACCATCTACATTCATTTCATCATTCACAATTTCCTCTCCACATTATTGGAACTAGATTCTTGTAAATTTTTCATTTAATGAATCCTTTCTCTTCTATCCCTTTGTCTTTTTGCCTCCATATCTCTATTTGCTTGAATTTCTTTGGGTGTAATTAACTTTCTACATTTTTTTCTTTGTATTTTCCTATCAACCATGGTTACCAAACCATCTTTGATGACAAAAAATGATTCAAACTTAACCTATTTTCAATTTTTTATCTCCTTCAAATATTCAAATAAAACTATGTAGTATGAAGATCATTTTTTCTTTGAGGTGGAAAAACATCATGAATGCATCCAAAAATTCTCTTTTTCCAAATATTCTTTTAAAAAGCTCTTGTACTTGATTCCACTTCAAGAAATTCAACCTGCACTTTGTCTCTTCCAAAAATTTGAATGTAATATTCTTTGTACAAGACAAATTTTCAATAAAAAATGTAGAAAATGGCACTTTCAGACTGTACTGTAGAAAAGGAATGTTGCAAAAAAACATGTTTTATTAGTATTTACTAAATTAGGAAAAAATGACTATATTAGAAAAGTGTACGCACTATAAAATGCATACATGCTACATAACACATACACATTACATAACACATACACATTACATAATGCATATGTGTTACCTTTACCCAATAGGTAAATAGATAATGAGTATGTGTTATGAAATGCGTACACATTTCATTTAAATAACACATACATATTTTAGTAACTTGTATGTGTTATTTAAAAATTGAATTCCCAACCCACATGTAGCCTTGGTTTTAGGCTTGGGAAAGGATTGGCAATCTGAGCCTTAGCCTTTGCCTCCAACTAAAAAACTAAGGTAGATTGAAGAAGAATGTCCAACTTTGACAATATGGCTGATGGAATTTTTTTCTGAATCAATTTATAAAATTAAACCCATTAGATAAAACAATATCTACTTTCAAAATATATAATTTTTATTAAGACTGGATTATGTTTTCTATTTTTTAATTTATTTCTAAGCTAACTAGTCCTTAAACTTAAAATATCAGGGTTTTTTTGTTTTTCAATAATTTTTTTGGCTAAGTTTTTTGTAAAAAAAATTATATGGCATCAAACTTCAAACAATTCTACACAAAATGAAAAAAAAAATTCAAAAAATATTTAGTTTAGGTCCAATATACTGTCTGTACATGTTGATTTTTAAAAACAACATTTAAGGCCAATAAAAATTCAATTAAAAAAATATTCAACAAAAAATTACAAAAAATTTTCCATATTAATTTTCATGTTCATAGCTCTCTTTTCCAAAAATGAATTAGAAAAATACTTTTATTTAGGTAAAAAGTGGTGTCCATACATGTGGTTGGTATGGTAAATAAAAGGGACTTTTAAAAAGTGGTTTTTATAGATCCCTATCAAAATTTAATTTCTATAATTTTGGCATCTGAATAATTTACATATTTGGAAACTATATTCAAAATTAAAAAATTCATATATTACTGAATTTTTTTAAGATTCATTATGTAAGTGCCTAAAATTTTTAGTCCAAGTGTGACAAATTCTAAAAAACAACAAAAAAAATCCACTTTTTGAGCTTTCTATGTACCCAACTTCTTGCATCAACCCATTTCTTCTTCCCTTTTCTTTGAGATCCTTGTGAAATTAATGCATGATTTATAGAGAGCCCTTCTAACTAGGAAAGTTTGGCTTCCTCCCTCATCAAATAGCCACAAAAAGTCTCAAAAGAAGGCATTTGGAATGCATTTCCCAAAGCATCCATGGTGGAGTAGAAGGTAGAAGAAAAAAATGTAAATGGACCTCTCAACTTAGACAAAATCAAGAAAATGGGCTCCTTATCAGGTTTTCCCTTTCCACATCCCATCAATTATGACCTCACAAATTTGAACTTGACTAAGAAATCATCATTAAAATGGAATGCATTAGGGGAACAAGAAGTTAATTCTGCCTCTAGTTGTAAGGCGCGATACTATTGACTTGATCAAACAAGTTATATAACTTATCCAATATATGAAAAATAAGACTATCAAAAAAATTCAATTATATCAGACCTATAGTTTCATCAGACTTGTTTCTATAGGAAAATATTTCATAATCGCTAGTAAGAGTGGGTTGGTTATCACTTAGTTTGGACCACAAACCCTTAGATTGGAGAAACCTACACATTTTAGTCTTCAAGGTATGGTAGTTATGGGGGGTTAAAAATTCAATTGAATCAAGAGTAGCTATGACAACAATTTTGTGCCAAAAGAAAAAAAATACACCAAACTGAAACCTCCAAAAATATTAACCAATGCAGCGTCTCGAGATTTATCCAAAAAAAGTATTACTCAAGAAATTAAAAGGAATGAATCTAGAAAATTTGAGAAAAATAATTTTACACCTTATTCTCTGTTTGTAGTAGATTCCCACACCATGTGAAAGCTAAATGAATGCACAAATCTCTACAACTTGACAACCTCCTCAAAATCTTTGAGACTTTCTCACACCAACCACACACACAACAATCCTATTTAAATAGCCAAACATACCCCACACTGCCAATGTGGGATAAATTTTCCTAGAACATCTTCTAAAAATTGGGGTCCACATCACTTTAGATGCATAGAAGCCCTAAAATGAAATATTTAGAGGAAAAATTTGTAAAATATTCAATTTGATACCAAGATTGTCCTACAATGAAGAAAACATGCCTCCAAACACCAACAAAATCACCTCCTCATTCTTTCTTAGCATAGACAAATGATCAAAAATAATCAATCGGCCCAAAAAATGTATGAGGACCTTCTAAACTAAAATTTGATGCCTTTAAGAAAAGATAAGCTTCACAAAAAAAATTCAAAGCCAAAACAAATGGATTGAATCGGCCTCCACTCTGAGTCATAGCCTTGAAAAAGATGACTCAACGTTCAATGCAAATTAACACCTTTTCAATGCACATGTCAATCTTCACGCTTAGCATAAATTCATGCCTCTAGAAAATCGAGGGTCCAAAGGTTCAATCATTGCTTGGAGAAGAAACAACTTGTAGATTGAAACCATGGCCTCTCAATACATTGTGCCTTCCATAGTCAAAACGTGACTGCTAGGAAAAACCCCTAACTTTCAAATTGAGAATTAGGCGTCACACACAATACAAAATGCTAGATAAAGAATGAATTGTTCAAAGCCTCTTGTAGATTCAATAGGAAAAAAATGGAAATAATGGCAATTTTGAAATTTAAAAAAAAAATTAAAATGCCAAAAAAAATGCAACAAATAAATGATCTCAAAATTTGATGAAAAATCTCAATGAAAGGAGGGTAGAATTGTTAGCTTTGATACCATGTAGGTTTAGACCACCAAACCTAGAATCACCATGTACAATAAGAAAACCTTCACAATGCATGAGAGAAGCACATGCTATTTCACCAAAAGTGAATGTAAATTGAGATGTTGTAAAATACATACTGTATGTATGATTTTTAAAGCCATGAAAAAGGTGGTAGGTAAACAACTACCTAATACGGGAAATAAAACCACTAAAATAATTATCCCTGAATTAAACTTAATACACTAACAAAAATAAAATGTGAAAATTTCATACCCATGCCCTTTTCCCTTGTGATTTAGTCTTGATTTGATTATATTTTTCTTAATGTAATAACTAACTTACATGTGACATATTTCTATGTGAATTTAGCTCATGGCATCCAAATCTCCTAATCCCCTTATAAACTATCCTCATACATTTGATATTTATTTCTATATATGTTATTAACTACCTTGGAATTGATCCATAGGTGCACACTTGACCTAGGTTTCTTATACAGTGATTGATATGAACCTTAATTATTAAATTTTAAAATGAAAAAACACACCTCTCCTACTTTTTACTAGCTAGTGTAGTTTGACCTAGTGTATGCTTATTTTGATTTACGTGATATGTTGTTACATTTTATTTTTCTATATTTAAAATATTGTGTAATTAGTTTGAAAATGATCTTCCATATAATACAAGTACATCAAATGAAAACCATAATTTTAACATATATTTATAGGAAATTAACTTTAACATTTACAAGTATATATATATATATAAGAAATGATTTTTAGTAAGCTTGTCATTGAATGTTGATGATCTAGATTACTTGAGTGTATTCAAATAATTTTTGGATGTATTTTTTAATATTTTGAAATTATTAGGTTTGTCTCTTTAGTGTTTTAACTTAAGAATATTATGTATGAAATGATTTTTTAGTAAGCTTGTCATTGAATGTTGATGATCTATATTACTTGAATGTATTCAAATAATTTTTGGATGTCTATTTAATATTTTGAAATTATTAGGTTTGTTTTTTTAGTATTTTAACTTAAGAATATTATGTATGAAATGATTTTTTAGTAAGCTTGTCATTGAATGTTGACACAGAAGAAAAATAGATTAAGTTCATTCTAGATGACATTAGATCAATATGTATTTCTGTCTCCCTTAAACATTTTATATCATATTCTTCTTTCACCAAATGACACCAAATGATTTTATTAGACACAAACTACCAAATCAAATAAAATTTTGTATAGCTAAATAAAGTTATCATAATATAAAACATTGAAAGATTATAGCTTTCACAATAAATATTTTAAAAATGTAAATTTTGATATATTCTATTTTTCTTTATTTCCTGATCAACATAATTTCATTACCAAATATAAAGGTCTCTTTTTTGACACATTGAAAAAATAAGAAGCCCCTACATGTTGATGTATATGAAAGAAGTAGTTACGTATTATTTGAAAATATGTGTTTAAATTATAAATTTTTTACTTTAAAAAATAATAATAAATAAATTTGGAACAATAATTTATATTAAAATATGTGTTGTAAATATTAGTGTTATCAATGAATGTTTAAGATATTATACAAAGATTTTATTTTAGTTCAAGTCATACATTACAAAAAAATATTTTCCATTTAGAATGTATAAGAAGCATTTTATTAACAAGTATTAGAAAATGAGATTTTTTTTAAATTATAAATTGAATTTAAATATAAAATTTCATAAATCAATTTTTAAATTATATTTAAATTTTTAAGTTTTTCCATTTTATAATTGAGAAAAATAAATTTTAATGTTCTTTATTAAAGTTGAAAATGTGAGGCACACTATCCTATTAACCGTGAAAATAGGAACACAAGATATAGGTTGTGATCCTGTTCTAAACTAAAGTCACCTCATTTAAAATATAAGAAAAAGGGTATGGATATGTAGGCACACAACAAATTCATTGCTAGCAACTCATGGATGGAAAATTCACCGAAAAATTCACTGCCAAGTAAAATTCACTATCTGCAATTCACCACGACTAAAAAATAACTGCATTAATATTTTTAATAAAATCAAAATTTTAAAAATATATATTAAAAAATATTGATGTGGTTAATTTTCCATCACCGTGAATTACTGGCGATGAATTTCATTTGACGATGAATTTTCCATGACGATAAATTTTCCTATAATCGAATATGTAATTTTATTTTACTTTTTACCCTACATTATCATTCATGTGCAACACAACCAATACGAGCTTAAATTTCCCCACTTATAGAAAGGTCATCATTATAAAATCACATAGAGGGTTTTCCTTAGAAAATTTTATGCCAAATTGACTAAATAGATGCATTAGCAGAATAGACCAGATGTGCAAGATTGTAATAATTTAAAATTCTGTAAAATAACTACAACATTTGAGGAACTAATATTGGATAGGTTCAAGTTTGAATTTTTTTTTTTGAAAATGCATGAAAAGCTAATTTTTCTATGTGAAAAACACACACATGAACGAATGATGGTGATAGGCGAGAAGTAGTGGTGGGGTACTATTTTGAAAATTTTAGAAGAAGCAGATGCAAATGATGATGATATCGACTTGGATGGTGGACATCGTCGACCGCTACTTTCTTGGGTTGTGCTTTTGGAGGGGCTAGTTCTGGCATCTACGTGGGTGGAAGACAAAAGATTGGTTCTTGCGGGTGGGGCTGTTGGTGCTGAAGGTCCTGGGAACTTTGTTTGTGCTTGGTCCCCTATTTGGGCCGGCTATGGAGACTGCTCTTCTTTTCCTGTAGTGGCTAGAGTTAGTTCTTTAGCTTTTGCACCATTGGATGCTTTCTTTGTGTCTCCCATGTTGGTTCTCTTCTATGGTGCTACAGGTGGGGACTCTATTGATGCTCTAGGTTGGGGTTTCACTACTACTAGTGTTATTGTAGCTTTTGATGGTTTTTGGAGGGAAAATCTATTTCCCTTTGGGTGTTTTGGTGTTGGGTGGTTGCCCCTTTTGCTTTGCTACTCCTTGCAAGGTATGTGGGGTTGCTTGGGCTTCCTTATACTTTTTAGGTTGAAAAAGGGGTTTATTTTTGGTTATGCTTGGTGTATTAGGATGGCTTGGGGGCTTTATTTATTGGCCCTTTCTTCTTCTCACTTCTTCTGGGGTGTTTGTTGCTTCTGTGCATTCACTATTTGGTTGCTTGTCGGCTTCATTGTGACTTCCTTTTGGCTAGGAGTGTTGGTTTTATTGGGCTTCCTTGGAGTTTCTACTTTGAAGAAGGGGATTATTTCTGGTTTTGATCAGTGTAGTAGGATGGATTGGGGGCTTTATTGATTGGCCCTTTCTTCTTCTCATTTTTTCTATGGTGTTCTTAGCTTCTACGCTTTCTCTGATTGGTTGCTCTCCTTTGGGGGTTATGCCAGCACGGTTGTGGTTTCCAAATGGCTGGTGGATTTCATAGCCTATTTTCTTGGTTTGGAGACTATCTTAGGATGCTGGCCCATTTGGTGGAGTGGTTATGTTGCTCAAATTTGGATCTTCTCTTCCTTATGCTTTGTCGGGTTTTCCATGGACCTGCATTGGTGTTACCATGAGTTTATCATGATGAGAGTAGGTGTCTTTGTTAAGCCCTTGTTGATGGTTTTCCCCCATGTTCCTTGTTTTTCTTTAGTGGTGTTTGGGGGCTAATTTCTTGGATGGACCATTATGTGGGTATGGAGTTGGTGTTGGATTAGTTGTATTCTATGCTGAAGGTTTTGAGGGTTGGGTGGTTTTCAGAGATAGTTTTGAAGACCTAGCTATTAATGATATGGTTGCTTGCTTTGTTTCTCCTTCCCACTGCAACCCCTTCTTTCTCTATGAATACTAGGTCTTCTTTTGAGGTGAAGACCTCTCCTTTGGAGGTGGAGTCCTCTCCCTCTCAAGTTGAGGTGTGTTTTGAGGTTGAAGGTCTCTTCCTGCTTTTCCCATTAAGGGAGTTCCCATTCCTATTGAGGTGGAATGGTGGTTTGTAGGAGTGTTGTGACTATGGTGGGTTGGTTGAGTTGGGTTTTTTCTGCTATAGAGGTGGAGAGAGTAATTGGATTTTATGGAAAACTATTGGAGCCTCGTGTTCTTGTGATGACCTCTCTTATAGAGGAGGAGAGGGTTTGTTGTTGGGCAAGGTTTTGTCTACTTTTTGGGGATCTTCTTCTACATACCTATGACTTAGTTGTTTCTGCCAGTAGTATGGTGAGACCATTCTACTTGGGTGGCTGGCTTGTTATGATGTAGTTGTTGCAGGCTTCTCTCTTGGGTTTAAGGTCCCTACCAAAACTTGGTTATGGGTTGTTGGTCCTGTCAAAACCAATGGATTGTAGTGGGTTGCTGGTCCCATCAAAACTAATAAATTTAATATTCATGTAAAATATTGGTTCTTTTCTGGGCAGCCTGCTAGCTTTTGGCTAGTTGCTGCCTTACTGGGTCCCTATTTCATTGCTGGATGTTTTTTATTCTTTCTTTTGGGAAGCTTATTCTTCTTGGTGTCAGTTTTAGGTCCCCTTAAAACTTGATGGTTTCAAGTCCATTCAAAACCTATTTATCCTCTTATCAAAAACACACACATGAATGAAATTTTATATTTTTTAAGCAATGCATTATCTTGAAAATGCTAAAACATGAGACTTTTTAAGAATTTGAAATGAAAAAAAAAATGAAAATCTTTATTTTTCAATGCTATTCACTAAAACATGCATTCACTTTGAAAAATGAAAAAAAACCTAAGATTGCACTTAGACTTCATAATGAAAAAAATCATATCTAAAAAATATAAAGGAATTAAAGGATATCACCAAATTAATACTATAAATTTAGAACACCAAATAAGAGAACACATAAGAAAAAGTAAATATGTACTTCATAATTTTAATTTCCACTATATTGAAAGAAATCCCAAGTTAATATTTTCAACCTACCTTTCCATTTAAATTAGGTACAATAATCAGTAATAATCCTTATCATTAATCTCATGATTAAATTAAAAGATTATTTCCCTCAAACAAAAATATTTGAGACAATCTTAATACAATTTCCTAGTTATTTAGCTTACACCCTAATCTTACCATTCTACTCTAAAAGTTATAAAATAACAATATTCACCTACAAATTAACAAATAATCATAATAATTGTGATAATAGTAATATCCTAAATTCCCTAATCTTCTATTTAAATTTAATTGTTGCACCTAATTTAACTACACTTTACATAATCATTTTTTGAAACTCAAAACCATTCCTTCAATATAACTTTAAACACAATAAGTTTACATAGGAAAAAATGTATTCTTTCATTAGAACACACTATATATATATCATTAATATATTTTCTTTTAAACTTATTTTACTTCATTGACTAAATCTCTATAAGAATAAGTACTTATTTATTTCAAATAAAGAAGAAGAAGATATCTATTACTCCGATGTTACTCATATAAATACTAAATATTGACAATACAAAAATCTATGTGCCCCTCACATAATTGATACTCAATCTAAATATAAATATTTATATACTTATACTTGAAAGAAAAATTATAAATCAGTCTACTCGAAAGATGGACAAATTTAGACTAATTATAAACTCCTATATGTACAAGGAAAAGAATGTTATTAGAGGTGGGGATTTCAACTACCTTCGTAAGCATGTATGCAAAATGTGAATGCTTAGACCGAGCATGCTGACTGATAAACACAAAACCATTGAGAAAACATGGAGTTGTAACCCAAGTTCTCATTTAACAAGAATTTATTTTCATATATATATATATATACGCGCTGGATAGAGGAAACTAAAATTAGCAGGGGCAAAGAAAGACTATATGGCAGAGATAAATTGAAAGAGAACTCAAGAGACATAGCTGTAAGGATATATTGGAAGGCGTTAGAAAATTTCCAAGGTAGATTCCATGAAATAAAATAAAAGAAAATAATTTTTCCGAGAGATAAAAATAGTTGCAAAAGAGCTTTGGTAGACATGACTACAAAGCGTGGGATTGCAGATGAGAAGACAAAATTTTTAGCAACACAAAGAAATAGAGAGTTTATTTAAAACTATACATCCTACCATGTTCGAGTGCACCACAGTGACAGGTGAACAATGAACCCAGAGAGACTATTAAATTTACTACACCTTTGCAAATCTAAACATTGCAGCTGTGGTGGTATGCCAATGGTTTCAGGGAGGCTATTAAATTCTGTACCACGCCTCCACTCTAAACGCTGAAACTGTGACAGGTTGCCCAGTATATTAGAGAGTGAATTTTAGACGCTGCAGCTAAGTTGGGACGCCAATGGTTTCAGGGAGGTTATTTAAATTTGTACACTCTCCTAAGTATAAATGCTGCAGCGGTGAAAGGTTGCCAGCGGTATCAGGGAGATTAAACAAATTTAGATTTCCAGACTATGCGAAGGAGCTCATCTAAACGCTGAATCCAATAACATCAATTTCTCTCAGCTTCGACTGAACGGAGGTAATTGGCAAAGGCTTGAAACATTGCGCAGACCAAGAGAATTAAATAATCTGCTCACTAGTCCACAATTTCTTCACTTGAACAGTCTGCTCAATGACGGCATCAGAGAAGACACACGAACCAAGCCTCCTCCAAGTTTGAGATGGTTATGGTTGCAAAAATGTGAGAGGCCATTTCCTTTAAATCCAAGGATTCGTAGCACATCAATCATGTGGTACAAATGATTAATCCTACAGATGATTTGTAGCAAGGAAAGTGTCTGAAACGGGCAGAAAGAGCTACATTGGAGGCGCAGGAGAAACTTCAGTTTTCAAAACAAGCTGATTTGGTTGGAAAATTTGAGGAATAGGCCAACAGCATATGCTATGAGAGGAAAGATAAATATACGATCCATTGGATGGATGTCTGGCCTTGGTTTCAAATAATATACACTGACCACCACAGGGCTGGAAGAATAATCGATATCAATGGACATTGCCTAAACAAACACATAAAATGCACTATATCCCAATGTATAGGTTTTAAAGGTGAGCATAACACTAACCAGAACCCGCTATCTATAAATTGGGTCTCAAATAGTGGGAGAAGACGACCAGAGAATGAAAAGTGAAATTATTCATTTACGCTATTAGAAAACCATGAAAATACAGAATAACATGACCAACCTGGAAACATGCTTGAAGATGGGAATGACGAGCAAAGATGATCTCTTACACAGCCCCCAAATCCATTCTCTAGAGACGACTTCTCCCAAATTCTCCAAATCTATATTATCTTTACTGGATAAAAAGAATAATTGCAGAGTGAAGAAAGTTACTTATTTCACCAAAAACTCCCCCCAGAGTTGTCTCTTCCATTCTCATTTATGAGTTTCAAAGATTGATAACTCTCCCTAGAAGAAATTAAATCCCCTTTAATTCATCATTAATAGGTCCCTAAGACCCTTTATTTTGGATCTCAAGGCTTATTTCAACTAAAAGCATGAAAAAATCCACAAAAGTATTAAAAATGCTAACCCACCCATAGAAGACTACAGTGGGACTCATATGCCGCTTCTATAATATGAGTCCCCCTAGGTGGGACCCATACATGAGGAGTAGCGTATGAGTCCCATTTAGAGCCCTTTTAGGGTTCAAGTGAGAAATTCAACTTTTTTAATTAAAAATTTTGGTTGACTTCGGCTTTTGAGATCTAAATAACGTTAAATTAGAAGTATTTCCTATATAAACAAGCTTCTAAATTAATTTTTCATCTAAGCAAAAATCTAGAAGAGAAATTTCAATATCTAAGCATAAAAGAGCATTCAATAACTCTTCACAAGAGCATTCAAGAGAAAGTAATCAACAAATTTGAAGCCTAGAAGCAACATTATTGTGTTTTTTTTGTGAGTCTTCAAGCTCACTTTCATTCAATATCTATCATTTGGTTTCCTATGGTGAATCATGATGGATTCTAGGTTGGGGAGATTCAACCAACGATCAAGACAACCCTAGTGACTAGTTTTCTAAGTGATAACATCCTCCATTATCACTCTAATTTTACCCTAAGGAAGGTACACACATTATTAGGGCTCATTTGAGTGATTAGGGATCTCTCAAAGTGAGCCATTCATGTCCATGATTCATTCTTGCATCTCATTCTAGCACAATAGAATAGGGTTGCATTTTATTTTAGATTTCGTAATCATAGACACACTTAAGTATAGGGTTTATCTTCACATTTGCATTCAAGATTCATTGTTTCTATTAAGGTTTAATTACTAAACTAGGGGTTTGAATAAGGAAAACTCCCGTTAAGAAAATCAGCTTTATATTTTGTTTTGTAGGTATTTTTATAGATTCAGATCTAGAAATCAGTTTGGAAGAGAAGAGAAGAGATTGGAGCATAGATATGAACTTTGAATTCTTGAAAAAGTAAAATGAGACTAATTTTCCAAAAGTGGCATATGAGTCCCACTACATGAAATTTTTTATATTTTTGCAGATCCTAAATCCACATTGTTAGAAACCTATTCTAGACCAGAGACCCTAGTCTAGGATTGATAGGCCTAGAATAGCGTATGAGTCCTAGTGTTTCTTAATTCTAGTATTTTTAGTATTTTAGAGCTCTTTGTAGGCCTCTATAGATTTCTAGGTGCACACCTCTGATTTCCCCCCTTTCTATTCTGATCTACATACAATTTTAGGTCATTTAATGAAGTTTTTCATTGTATTAGGTTTTAGCATTGGGTTTTGTATTTCATTATTCTTTCAAATCCCTAGCTTTGTGGTGAACCCATCTTTCATTTTTCATTATACCCTAGGATGCCCTCTTTCTCCTTTACATACTTTAGATTGAGATCTCTAGGGTTTTGCTTGAATGAATGTTGTGAAATGTGTTGTTCTAAGTCCTAAACCATAAAGAAACCATTTTCCATCATTTCATTTTTGTAAACCTATATTTAGAACACATCATTTCTGATTTGGAGTGCATCATAGTCCTAGATATTGCTTGCATTTACTTTGCATTAGGGTTTTCTCTAGTTAATTTGCATCTACGATTTTTAAACCTTGCATTAGTGAAAGTGCATGTAGGTTGCATTTTTGCATCTTGCATTGTTGAATATCATCTAAAAACTACATTTGCATTTAGTTTACAGATCATATAGAATGAAAAGCATAAAAAAAACTTATTTTTTTTAAAAAATTGTGAAGAGAACCCTCACTAGGACTCATACGCCCCTCTAGGAAATTTATTCCGAATGTAGATTTTAAATTGCACTTTCAAGAATTCAAAACTCTATTTTTGTTCTTATATTTGCTATGGATAAATTTATGTTTCAATTAGTAGAGTTTTTATTACATTCATTTGAGTAAATTTAGATTAATTTAGATTCATTGCAATTATGGATAGAATTAAATTATTATTTCCAACATTAATTCATAGTGCAATTAGATTATATTACATTTGGAAATCATTAAAAAATAAAACCAAAAACACCTATAAATTGATGAACCACTTAGATAAAGCATAGTTATTTGACTATGTCAAATCTCTTTTTCTAAGTTAACCTAACCCTCAAGCCTTTCAATAGTGATGACTTTGACATGTTAGATGAATAACTTGAGGATTAAACCTCACAAATTTCATCCACTTAGGCTTGTTATGACAAACTCAAACCAAGAGACATTAATGTAACTCAACCTCAACTGGTTCTTTACCCACCTTCACATAAATATCAAACTCAAAACCAACCCATTTTCATACTTGAACCACCTAAGAACAATGTTTTGTAACAATAAAATCATAATACCATTGCTCATACATATTACACTAGAAAAAATCCACAACCAAGAAAAACAACCTCAACATCCTTACCTTTTCCTAACTATGTCTTGCCTAGTGCCCCTTGTTTTCCTTTGAATAGTGGAAAGGAATATGATCTTATTGAACAACTTAAGAATAATCCTATGAAAATATCCCTATGGGACCAATGTAGAATTCACCTAATTATCATACTATGCTTCAAGCACCCTTGCTACAAGTAGTGGTTCCCTCTAGTACATATTAAAATGATGTTTCAGCCCTACTACAAGGAATGAATATAATTAATGTAGACATTAATTTTCATCAACGTGAGCTACCTCCTTTGGATTTGAGAAAGAAAAATAATGCCTTCATGATAATAGCCATCTATAATAGGTTAGGGGTAAAAAGAATCCTTGTTGGAAATGGCCCTACCCTTAATGTGTGTAGTGTGACCCTTTTGGATAGACTTGGTAGGAAAAATCAAGAATTCAACTTGATTCCATATTGATTCAAGGATTTGACAATGTAGGAAAGCAACTGCTAAGTGTGATTAATTTACCTATTACAATTGGAAAGGATACCTTACAAACTCCTATTCATGTCATGCCTCATGATCTTTCATATAGTCTTCTTTTAGGAAGACCTTGGATTCATGAGATGTGTGTGGTGCCTTCAACTCTTCATCCTATAATGAAGTATGTCTATAATGATAAGGTATACCAAGTTGAAATAGATCCCAATTTTGAAAGTTACTTACAAGTTGAAAAAGGAACAACAAGTCCTCTAAACACATTAATTCCAATATTGAACATAGAACCTATGAAATTATTAAAAAAAGAGATGGAAACAATGTCAAAATTATTGGATGATGATTGCAGGTCCTTAGAATTCACACCCTCATTTATGGGGGAATACATAATCATAAGTAAAGAATATGAAAAGAAAAAATTAACCAATCGTAATGTCAATGCAAAATTCAGAAGAAGAATCAAAAGTATCTACCTCATCTACTCTAGAAGAAGACAAAAGCTATACAATTTTTTTTGATGAGATATATTATTAACAACCACCAAACCAAAAAGAAATGGAAAGACTTTATGGAAAAGGATATGAGTTCATGAAACAACTTGGTTATAGTGAAAAAGGGTGTGGAAAGAAAGAATAAGGCATTTGTGTTCCTATAGAACCTAATACACAAGAAAACAAAAGTGGTTTGGGATATTTCCCTTCTAATATCACACAAAAAACAAAAATACCCTCACTAAACATCAACACCATCATGTGTAATCCTAAAACAACTCCAACCTTGAAGCATCCAGAATTGATTGATACAACTTGTGAAACATCATTGGAGTTTTTCGAAGATGATGAAGTCTTGAAAGAAATGCTAGGATTTTATGAAAAATCATTTACTCCTAAAAAGAAATGTATTACATGTGATATGAGTAGTACCTATCAAAAATATGAAGAAGAGGAAAGTAATGAGAGTGACAAGAACAACAAAGAATACGACCCTGAATTTTTTAAACAAAATGCACTTCCTCGAGGTGATACCATGGACATACTGATGGATATTAACAATGAAAAAAAAGAGATTAATTAGGAAACTACCTCGATGATGAAGAACAAGTGGATGATGCAAATTTACTTCATGAATTTCCTAAAAAAATGCCTTGGACTTATTCAAATATGCCATGAATTAACCCTAAGATTGTGACACACAACATAGTCCTCACTGAAAATCATAAACCTACAAGACAAAAGATTTAAAAGATGAACCCTAAGATAGACTTGTTGGTTAAGGCCAAGACTGAAAATCTCCTTGAAGCTAGTTTTATAAGACATATAGATTATTCTCCTTGGATCTTGAACATTGTTGTAGTCACGAAACTAGACAATCATATTAGGTTGTGTATAAAATTTTGAGATGTAAATAAAGAGTCTTTAAAAGATGACTTTCCCCTTCCTAATATTGATATGATAGTAGAATCGACTAGAAGACATGATTTGTTGTCATTCATGGATGGATTTTCTAGATATAATAAAATCTTTATGAACCCTCAAGATCAATACAAATTGACATTTACAACATCTTGGAGAACATTTTGTTGGGTCATGATGCCTTTTGGATTGAAGAATGTGGGTGCAACATATCAACAAGCTATAAAATAAATATTTGACAATTACATACAAATACTTTAGAATATTGTGATAATATTTTAGTAAAATCCTTGTCTCAACAAGATAATTTGAATATCCTTTGAAAGATATTTGAGAGAGTGCAAAAATACAACATGATATTGAATCCGAAAAAGTGTCTTTGGTATAGATAATGGAATTTTTTAAGGTTTTATCATATGTCATAGAGGCATTGAGGTGGAAAAAAATAAAATTGATTCTATAGTTAACATGCCACCTCCTAGAAACATTTCTCAGTTATGTACTTTATAAGGAAGAATTCAGGCTATCTAACATTCGGTAGCATCCTTAGAGGATTGAATGTTACCATTCACACATCTCCTTAAGAAAGAAGTTCAGTTTAGTTGGAATGAGGATTGTAAATAGGATTTTGAGAGTTTAAAAATTACCTTGCTACTCCACCCGCTTTACAACTTGCTATGCAAAAAAAACCATGCATCCTATATATAGTAGCATCACTCAATGCTATCATAGTATTGTTGGCTCAACAAGATGGAAATGGTAAATAGCATCTTTTTTATTACATTAGCCAAACTCTGATTGATTATGAGACACGATACACAACGATAGAGAAGCAATATTTGTCTCTTGTATTCACTACTAGTAAGTTGCAAGATTACTTATTCAATGTTGAAATGCATGTGATAATAAAATTTGATCCTTTAAAACATCTTTTTACTAAAACTGGTTTATTAGGATGCTTAGCTAAATGGGTTATTTTGTTGACTAAGTTTGACTTGAATTTTGTTTCACAAAAATAAATTAAAGGATAAGCCTTGACTGACCAGTTAGCTGACGATCCTTCTCCCCTAGCATTACCTAATGTAGAAGCATTTCCTCATGAAAGTGTGTTGACTATTCAAGAATATGAAAATACATTGGAATTATATTTTGATGGATCTAAGTGTAGGATAGGCTCTAGCCATAGAGTTATAATAGCTTCTCTTGGAGTAAAACCTATTCCCTTATCGTATCAGTTAAATTTCCCATGCATGAACAATACCACTATGTATGAATCATTAATTTTTGGATTATGCATCTCTTTAATGAGATAGGAGCTTGAGACATTAAAATATTTAGTGATTTGTAATTATTGATTAATTAAATAAATAGAACATATCAAGAAAATAATGAAAAACTATATAAATATAAGGATCTCACAATGGATTTGTTAGAGAAGTTTGATTCTTTTATAATTGATAACATCCCATGGAAATATAATCGACATTCTGATGTAATTGCAAGTGTAGCTTCTCTAATATCTACTCAAGATCCTTCAAAATATTTCACATTTTTTGTCCATATAATTATGAAATGATCAATTGATTCTAAAGAAAATGAAGAGCTAGCAATCACCATATAAAGCTCTAGTGAATTGTATTCACCAATATGTAATTATTTAAAAAATGGTACCTTTCCTGAGTTGGAAACTAAGAATAATAGAGCCCACATTTGGAAACTTGCATCTAAGTATATAGTTCTTATTGACATGTTGTACCAGAGGTCCCTTGATTGTATATTTATTAGATTCCTTAAACAATCTAAAATAGCCATAACACTTGAGGAATTTACATACTGCCAATGGGTCAATAAACATGCATGGTTAAGTGGTACACACCATCACTCCACAATAAGAATTTTTAAGCAGAGTGATAATGCAGTGAGTATTAAATAAGAAAAGTAAACACCATAGCATCACATGAGTTGGATAATATATATGTGGCATGGTCATATGTACACTATTGTCCCATGATCATAAAGATAGAAAATAACATGGATACATAAGGCATAAAACTTGATACCACCATATTGTAGCAAGTGTGACAAGTAGCAGTGGTAGTATAGTGAAACTTGTTGTGGCATCATTATAGATTGCAGTAACAAATGTAGGAGATGACATCAATCACATTACTAAATGAATCCAATGGTGCATAGCCAAATCCAAGGTATAATCTTATTATGGAAATATTTGCTAGAACGATGGTAGTAATGCCAATATGACTAAATGTAAGATCCATTAAAAAAAATAGCATTGCTCGACTAGTGCCCTCATTTGTAATATATTATCATGTGGGGAGATGAGGATACTAGAGGAAGAGCTCTACAAGCATCAAACACCCAGGTAAGTGCACAAATAACTCTCTGAAGAAGCTCGATTAGTGTGAATATTTTTCAAAGCTCTATCATTTTAAAGTTTTAGTGAAAAGGGTAGAATCATGCCACCTAAAAGAAAACAATCAGAAGAAAATAAAATTAAAACTAAAATTAAGGATGAAGAACCTAAGATGGAAAAGAGGCCTCTCCACTAGTCCATTTTAGATATACTCCCAAGTTCCACTAATGAAGGTAATTAGAAATTTATCATAGATGTCTCACAAGGTTGCAAAAATTCCCTCATTCCTAAATTTGGGTGGGATTTATTTTAGTATTTCTATAGTAAAAGAAATGGGAAAGTTCTAGTGTTAAACCCTTTGGTGTTAGAAATGGACAAACTGATTGTCCCAAATGTGTTTGTTGATGTGGAGTTTATCAGAATCTTAGCTAAACATTATTAGCCTGTTACTAAAAATGTGAGGTTTTTGAATGGTTCGGTGTTGGTTGAGGTAACCAAGGAATCTATCATTAAGTGTTTTGACTTGAAAAAAGAAGCCTTAACTAAGATAAACCTACAAAAAATTGAGGAAGAGTATACTAGGTTGAGAACTTATAGGAGTGATGAGCTTCCCCTATACATGAAAAAAGGTACTGGTGACAAAAAAATCCCCATTTCCCCCTCCACTACTAAGCCAATCACTTCGACAAAATTTAAATACTATTTTATAAATACATATCTCACCCTATGAGAAATAGAGGGGATGAATAGTCAAGATAAGATGCCAATAAGCCTAATGATGATAGCCATGAGAATCCAAAATCCTGGGACTAATATAGAATACAACTTTGCTTCATATCTTAAAAGGAATTGATTAAAGAATTATTGTAGGTCATAGAAGACAAAGCACCTATTACATTTAAACACTATTCTCCTTTGTTTCATTTGATATTATACTAGAATCAATATAAATGGAGTGAATGAATGGACTTGGCTAGAGTTGATGAACAAGGGAATCCTACACCTATTCAGAAGTGGTGCTATATTTTGTATAGTTGGTGTAAAAACTAAAGCTTTGTGATATTCTATGAAGATTTCATGCATATAATCCTTGGAGTTATTGGTTACTCAATACCAAGATTTCCCACTAAAATACTACAACTACTAAGACTTCTAGCCCTAAAACAGGAGTAGGTTCATACACATAATTTTGGTGATTGGTTCTTCCTCCCTAAATTCAAAATAATAAGAGTTTATGGATGTGTATGTGAAGGATCATCATGGAAAAATTAGGCCCTTAAGTGGAAAAAAATTCAGAAAAATCAGTGTTAGGCAACTTGATGTAAAAATTTGAATAATTTATCTATATTATTTTTAAAATATATAAGAATAGAATCTATAGAAAACTGAATGTAGTTTCTAAACTACTAGGTTTATTTAAAAATAAATAAAATCTATTTGGTGAAAATTTGAAATTTCAATGCATTAGTGCTCAAATTTTAGGGAAAAAATAAGAAGTAGGTGTCTGTCTGACCACCCTAACCATAATAAAATGATAATATTATTTTATAATATTTTACATATAAGTAGAGGACTCATGTCTGGATGTGATGCATATTTATTTGTATTTTTTTTCCAAGTAAATAATTAATTATGAATTTTTTATTACAACTTTTAAAAAATATAAGAACTTGTATGTCTGACCACCTTAACTTGGTCAAAACTTCATGAAATTTATTTTTTATTTTTTTAATCCTATAGTATGTGAAGCATAGAATGTGACACATGTTTTTTATTCAAAAAAATTGATACCATTTGAAAGTTATAGATGTTTTACAATCAACCTATAGATCAGGACTTTAGTCATAATTCTAATAGAAAATAAATAATAATTATTTATTAAATTCAAATTAAAGCATAATTTATATTGGTGGAAAGCTTATAATCTCCCCTAAAAACCCTTTTTATTTCATCAATTTTAGATTAAAAAAAGTCGTTAGCCACATACCCTACAAATACCCATAATATTGCCACTTTTTGGCCCATCATGATCCTGCACATACTCGGATTCCCTATTTCTCTACACATACTACCAAAGTTTATGCCCCTCATACTACTATTTATAGAGTTTATGTGGAAAATGATGTGGATGTAAAATGATGTCATGCATAAACAGAAGGACACATTTCTGCAAAAATATAAATATTTCCTAGGCTATTTTGTTGAAGAGAACGAACCTATTAGAAGAATACATTTGATAATTGATAAATTTGAAGACTTATATGGTAAAAGGGAGGCACATCTTCGAGAACACAGCGGTGGGATAATTGCAGAACACACCCCATAAACTGTCTTAGAATCTCCCATGGAGGAATTTCCTCCTAAAAGATAAAAGATGCAATGCATTGAACCATTTGTCCCTTATGAAGAAGTGAAGGGGTGGGAGACACTGAAGAAGTAGCCAATGTGTTATAATCATTAAAGGGTGATGTTGAGGTCGACCAACCAGTCTATGAGACCAATGCCCATAAGCCTGAAGAAAGGATGGATGATAAACAAAAATAAAATAGAGAAATACATGATGAAAGAGAGGTTGCAGGTAGGCAATTCATATAAAATGATGAGTTTAATAAAAATCTATAATTTAGGGATTTTTGGACAAAAATGAAGGTGAAATGATTTGAGGAAAGAATGGAGATAAATAAATTGGGAATTGAAGAATCCCAAAATGATCAAGTGATGGAACAAACCTTCAGTGAATTGAGAATTGATGATATTGACATTAGCCCTCAAAAGGCTAGAGAGATGATTTTAAAAAGTAACATGCTCATTTTCCCTAGTTTGGAATTAAAGATGATGTTTTTACTTGACCAAGTATGGGCCCAAGAAGATCCTGTGTTAATTGCATAGTTTGATTTTGATGAAGGGGTGAGTGGTACAAGATATAATCCCAAAATTGAGACCCTATCTATATGATCAAGTAGAATAATACATAAAAGACAAATCTATTGGATGTGATACAAGTAATGAAAGGGGAAGCCATTGTAAGAACATTACATGACACAACCCCATTAGAAGCCACCACTATGACTATCCATTTAGCCATGTTTACTCATGCAACTAAAGGATTGGAATATAGACTATGAGAGTATGAGAAGGAGCAAAAATTCCTAAATGATAAAGTTAATAAGTTGTTCATGGAAAATGTAAAACTAAAAGAGCACTTAAGAGGACCAAGAACCTCACAGATCAAGGAAATAGTGTTATATGGGACTCTGAGTGATCTAGTAGATGATGTACATAATATTTCAACTAAAGAAATAAGATCTCTAAAGAAGGAAGTGGAGGAAATGAAGATGACCAAAAATAAAGCCTAGGAGGAAGTAATAAAGAAAATTTCTGAGGTTATAGAAAAGATTCTCCATCATAGGGTGAATTTGGTTGTAGATAAATTAGAGGGTGTACATATGACTATTACAAGTTACTTAAACAAGCTATTGATCAAATGAAATTACATATGATTGTGTTGGATACCCTACTTAAAAAGTGGCAACCTATACACCACACTTTGTTTTTCTACAAAGGAGTACTGGTTCTCCTATAACATTGAAAAAAATGAGAAAATAGTCAAGATGATTATAGATGAATTTGAGTATATACAAGGAGAGGAAAACAATATCAAGACACAAATAGATTCTTTCCATACTAGTGGTATATACCAGAAATAGTAAAAGATGATGAAAAACTTAGAAACCTTGAAGAGTGGAAAAGGGAGTTTGGTCATATTGTTCATAATTGTGTTAATCATATATAGAAGGATGATGAAATTAATCTTCACAAGCTTAATTTGATTATGGATGGATTAGTTTCTTTCGATGTTGGGTATCTAAAATTTGTTACTAATGTGAAGGAATTGTTCGATAGTCGATGGTAGGTTCATTTTGCAAATATACCAAGGATTCAAGAATACAAATGGCCATCATATTTCACAATATATCAGTGGGAGCAGAAGTATATGGCTTATAAGGAGTAGGTCACTAGGATGAGAGCGTTTTTGTCATCTATCAAGGATATGAAGGCTTTTCTAGATCAATGATCACGGTCCTTCTATGATGATTAATCGATTCATAACATATGAATATCTTAAATTTTGTAGATGGATATGTGTAGGATCATGATGGGCCAAAAAGTGCCAATATGATGGGTATGTGGTTGACGACTTTTTTTTTACCCAAAATTGATGAAACAAAAAAGGGTTTTTAAAGGAGATTCTCAAATTTACACCAATATAAATTATGCTATACTTTGAATTTAATAAGTAATTATTATTCATTTTCTATTTGAATTATGGCTAAAGTCCTGATTGATGGGTTAATTGAAAAACATCTATAGCTTTCAAATGATACCACATTTTTTAAATCCAAAACATGCATCACATTCTATGCTTCACATACTATAGGACTACATAAAGAAAAAATGAATTTCATAATTTTTTTACCAAGTTAAGGTGGTCAAACATACAATTTTTTTATATTTTTTAAAATTTTTAATAAAAAATTCATAATTAATTATTTACTTGGAAAAAATTACAAAAAAAATATGCATCACATCGGGACATGAGTCATCTAATTATATCTAAAATATTATAAACAAATATTATCATTTTATTGTGGTTAGGGTGGTCAGAGAGACACCTACTTCTTATTTTTTCCCTAAAATATAAGTACGCTTCATTGAAATTTAAAATTTTCATCAAATAGATTTTTTTAAAACAAACCTAGTAATTTAGAAACTACATTCAATTTGCTAAAGATTCTAGTTTTACATATTTTTGAAATAATATAGATAACTTATTCAAATTTTTACATCAAGTTGCCTAACTCTGATTTTTTTGAATTTTTTGCCACTTAAGGAACTATTTTTTCCATGACGATCCTACACATACCTAGATTTCTTTAATTATGTTGATCAAACAAATAGTTAATGAAGAGGTGTAGTTTTAAAATGTTGCTTCATTTTGTAAAACACTTGTACCTTGTTGCTTCCCATATAAAATGGGAAACTAAGGCCTAATTTTAGGATCATCATTATCATTACCATCATCACTAGTATTAGTAAATAGGTTGCATTAGTATTGTATAGTACATATATATCTATTTCCATATCTTAGAGACTTCTATTATTAATGTACATCTTTTGAAGAAATATAATGGAGAAGACTGTTTATAATAGGTGATTTAATTCTAGTGTTCAATTGTTGTGTTGATATTCATTCTTATGTGTTAATGTGCTACCTCAAAAGTGGTTCTCTTAAGTTATTCAAATTTATATGATTTTTCAGGACACAATTTCTATTATTGTGTGATCATTTTGATTGGTTTTTGGTTGGAGTAAGTTAAAATCCTTTCAAGTAATTCATTTAAATTGGTTCCTTCTAATGATTAAAAGTCCTTTTGAATTGGTTATTCTAATTGGTTTCTCTTAAGCTAAGAATTAAAAATACTTTCATGATATCACAACAATTTTTGAGGATAACACTAGGATTTATAAAGAAGATTATAGCTACCAACTAATCTGCATGTTTATACAAGGTGCAAATATCTAAAATTGTCCAACAGTTAGAGTTAAGATGAGTAAATCTATCCATCTTACATATCTATCTCCATCACCATCATTCACCCCTCTGACTCCATTCACCTAGTAGACTAGGCACTCAACAATGTTAGAAAAAAATTATACAAACTTTACTAAAAGTCTTGATTATTGAAAATACCTTTAGTAGGAATTAGTCATTAAGCTTTGCATCTACTTCACACCCACACGCCATAGTAGGCAGGTTTCTCAAATTAGAGATCATATCCAAACATTCAAATCTACCTTATTATTTAGGTACAACCATCTTGGCTTAGTAGAGCCTTAAGAGTAGGGGCTGATCAACCATATTTTCCCCATTCATTGGCCAAAAAAGTACTAAGAGATTGGCACCTCCTTATGGTTTAAAAACCTACATTTTTTAGACCTAACAGATTAGTGATTCTATTGGGGAAACTCTAGAGGATCTCAGTTCCAACCTATCCACTTATAGAGTCAATAAAGTTTCAAAATTGAACTGTTACATTGAACATCAAAAGAATCTAATGAGAATAGACATAGAAGATTGTAAACTTTTCACTTTTTCATAAAAGTTCTAGTGGCGACTCTATTAGAAATTTGTTGGAATGAATGCATGAATGAGAAAATAAAATAGACTTCTAAAAGAACAAACCCTAGAGTTCAAAGCATCAAAGCATCGTATAAAATGAACGAAAGGAGATCTTTGAAAAAATAGAGTCCAAAGAAGAATAACAACAAATGGATTGATAAAGGTGACTCTTCTCTCCCTAAATCCAATAGTACTAAAAATATGATAGCATTTAAACAATTAGGCACTACATTCATCAATTAGGATAATATCCCAAAACAACCTCCTACATTATACAATATCCTTGAGCCATTGCATGAATCAGAATACCATAATGACAATTTATATAGAGATCCCCATACCCCATTGGGACAAGAAAACATTGGTAGTCCAATTTTCTACTTTAAGGAAGACCCTTAGAAAATGAAAGAGTTTTTCACCCAACTTGATGAAGAACAAATTCAAAGACAAAATGAGTATGACCACATGATGTCATCACAAGGGGAAGAAACCTAGTATGGATTCATGGATCACTTCATCCCTATTGATAATTATGATGAAATGACCACTCAAGAATTGGAAGAACATGTTAAAAGATAGAGGGAGGAAATCAAGAGACAATAGGAGTTGATAAAAGAAAATGAAGAACTGACGTAAAATTTTTCCCATATGAATATCAAAATGTCCTAGATGAATGTCCACCCGAAAAAACCACCAAAATATGTCCCTCCCCATAAGAAATGAGGTAACATCAATCAATACGGGTCATCTTAGAATATAGGTGCTCTAGGTACCTCAAAATCACCTTACAACACAATTGGGAAACCAAAAAAAAATGTTCAACATAATGTGCCAGCAAAAAAATCACAATTACAAAATGCTAGTAACATCCCACATTCTTACTCACTGCCAAGACAACAATATGTTCCACACCATTAGTGCCATGTGTCACAAAAAAATGTATATCCACATCAAAACATCCAAAAAAATGTATATCAACCTCAACATAGATTCCAATATTACCCCAATCCACCCCCTCAGAATCGTTATCCATAAAATCTTGTAAGTATGAGCAAACAATTTGACTTGGCTAGATATCGACTCTACCCATACCCCATTGACACCAACTTGAGAAATATCATCCCCTAATTCATAGTGAACAATGTAACTATAGCATAGGAACATGCAAAAAACATTTATGATTTGATTCAAGACTTAGGCATGGAACACAAAGATATCCTCATGAGGCTATTCATGATGTCCTTGACTAAATAAGCTAGGGACTAGTTCAAAAACCTACTAAATGCCTCAATTACTTTTATGAAAAACTTCAAAAATCAATTCCTAGAACAATATGGGAATCAATGTGCTCCTAAATTTTCCTTGCATAAGTTAATAAGCATTCAAAAACATCAAAATGAATCTATTTTTGACTTTAATTAAAGGTTCTCCAAGATTAACAATGAGATACCACATGGATCTAAACTAGCTGACTCAATAGCTTTAAGCATCTATTTGAGGGACTTTGATCCTAAAATAGGGTATGAGCTTAGGAACAAATGTCATATCTGCTTGGTAGAAGCACAAGGAGTTGCTATAACCATTCAAAACAATAGATAAGCTATCAACATCATTGGTAAAAGAGATAACCTTAGGGTCCCACAAAACCCTAACAATCACCAAAATAGGCAAGAGAACTAGTATAGGAATGAAAGGCCAAAATTTAATGACATGACCTATAACGCCACTTAGAAGGAAGGGTAACTAGTGGGGAAGCCAAATTGGAAAGATACACCAAATCCTTTGAAAAAACATGGAGCATATGTAGTGGATATTACACCATCGTGTTTACCTTGTCATACACCCCATGCTTCTGAACATTGTGCAATGGCTCAGATTTTCTAGGAAGATGAATGGTCACAAGAAAAATATAGAGATAGCCATACCATGAATATGTTAAAATGGAGGTCCCATCAAACCAATGATGGATACTTATCCTCTAAGGATGGTTGTGAAGCAACCAAAAAAATAATGTTAATATGGAGCAAGAAGTGTTCTTTGATTTGGAAGAAAATGTAGAAGAAGCAATCTATGCATACAATACAACTCCACAATTTTCGTTAAGAACACCAACAAAAGAGGAGAAGAGGGCCATCACAACAAAAGTTGTGGCTGAAGCAAAAAGAAAGAAATATAACTTAAGAAGTAGGCCTGTAGATGAAAACCAAGGAACAAGAGGTATATTCATAAGAGAGTAGAATAATAAGGAAAACCTCACATCTAATCAAAATAATGGTGAAGAAAAGAAACCTCAAAAGATGGCACAAAAAGAGACTGTGCATGTTGAATATGAGAAAATGATAAGCAACAACAAATTTAAAACTGAAGGCAAAAAGGCTGCTAAAACCGACAAGATTGAACAAGTGATGACCGCCCCTTCATTTGGAATTGCTTAAGCATTGACCCAAATAAATATGATAGTGCCCTTGATGGGGATGATGAAAATTGGCCAGTACAGGGATAAAAATCTCAAATTAATTGCCAACACATATCACAAACAACATGATCAGAACAAAGAGATCAATGCTATTGAGTGAGAGACTACAAAGGCACTAGAGGTTTATTTGGGAGATACCCTTATGAAAAACCCCTCCCAGGTGGATCCATTTTACACCAAATTGGTGATCAATAACAAGCTAGTGAAAAATTGCATGATTGAATTAGAGGCAACAATCAATATCATGCCTTTGCCTATCATGAACGAATTAGGTTTGTAGGTGAATACTAGGGTATGCATAGGATCATGATGAGCCAAAAAGTGGTGATATGATGGGTATGTATAGGATATGGGGCTGACAACATTTTCTTAACACAAAGTTGATGAAACAAAAAGGGTTTTTAAAGTATATTCTCAGCTTTCTACCAATATAAATTAATCTTTACTTTGAATTTAATAAATAATTATTATTCATTTTCTATTTGAATTGTGACTAAAGTCATGATTGATATGCTGATTGAAAAAAAACTATAGCTTTCAAGTACTATCACATTTGTTGAATCCAAAACATGTGTCACATTCTATGCTTCACATACTATAGGATTTAAAAAAAATTGAATTTAATGAAGTTTGACCAAGTTAAGGTGGTCAGACATATGAGTTTTTATATTTTTTTAAAGTTGTGATAAGAAAATCATAATTAATTATTTACTTGGAAAAAAATTACAAAAAAATATGCATCACATCGGGACATGAGTCCTCTACTTATTTCTAAATTCTTATAAAAAAACATTATCATTTTATTGTGGTTATGGTGGTTAGATAGACATCTACTTCTTATTTTTTTCCCTAAAATTTAAGTACCACTGCATTGAAATTTCAAAATTTTCCCAAATATTTTTTTAGAAAAAAACCCTAGTAGTTTAGAAACTGAATTCAATTTGCTACAAATTCTATTCTTACATGTTTTTGAAATAATATAGATAACTTATTCAAATTTTTACATCAAGTTTCCTAACTTTGATTTTTCTAAATTTTTTGCCACTTAAGGGCTTGTTTTTTCCACATACCCACTACCTATGGGAAGTGCTATGTGATGGATAATAGATTAGTACCTACATAGTTGGAGTAATATGGGATGTAGATTTGAAATTGGCATCATACCTTGAGGCGACATATAGGAAAAACATTATTGTGGTGGACACTCCCCCTTACTATGGAATGTTATTATCAAGACAATGGACTATAGCAGTGGGTGGAAATGTCCAGCTGGATTTGTCTTATGCCACAATACACATGAATGGAATGGAAGTGAAGCTATACAAAGAACCTAGATCAGAGCATGTCATTAAGCTCTTTGACCCAAATAAAATGAACTACTTTTGTGACATGGACCTTGGAAGTTTTAGAATTGAATGTATTCAAATCCTAATTTACTGAACACAAATCAAATTGCTAGAAATATTTCTCAAAATGAACATGGCACATGGTAGATGTATTTTGATGGAGCCTACAATAAAGAGGGGAATGGAGCTGGAATTATTTTCATTTCACCAAATGGTACAACATTTAACTTTGTGCCTATCAGGAAGAAGAATGAAGACATAAGCTTTAGTGTAGATTTTTGAAATTTGAATATATCCTCCCTTAAAGACAATTATTAGAAATGGAAGTTCTATTGCAAAGGGTAATATGGTGTGGGTTATTGTCCATGATGGATGGGTTTTTTGGGTTACAACTAGGTGAAGATAAAAGAATCAGATTAGTATCAAAATATGTTTACAACACCTTGGGGAACATATGTATATGTAAGGATGTGATTCGTCCTAACAAATGTTGGTGCCACCTTTCAAAGAGCTATGGACATTGCCTTTGTTGAAATAATCAATGTAATAATGGTGGTGTATCAAGACAATGTTACAAAATATTCTAAGAAAATAGAAGACCATGTTGAACATCTAAAAAAAAAATTCCTCAAAGCTATGGAGTATGGTATTTCCTTAAACCCTAAGAAATACCATTTTGTTGTGACTGAAGGAAAATTATTGGGCCACATAGTATCTAAGGATGGAGTAAGAATTGATCCTGAAAGGGTCTAGGCTATAGAGAAGATTCATATCCTGAAGACAGTAAAATCCATCCAGTCTTCTTTGGGAAGATAAAGCTTGTAAGGAGGTTTATATCAAATTTTGCTGAAATTGTCAAGCCTATATCAAAGATGTTGAAGAAAGGAGCCACGATTGATTGGAATGTAGAAGAGGAAGCCATAGTGTTAAAGTCCCCTGACTTTAGTAAACCATTTTAGATATTTTCATTTCCATCATACCACACCATTGCATCAGTGATGTTGCGAAAAAATGATGAAACATATGAACAACAAATATCATTCTTTAGAAAATAAGGTCTTCAAGGAGCATAAATAAAGTATGACATTACAAAGAAGAAGGAATATGCACCTTTCAAATTAATCAAGGCTTTTAGAGCCTATTTGATAGGTGCTAAAATAATTGCATATGTTCCTAATGCTACAATTAAGGATGTATTTATACAAATTGAAGTTACAGGAAGAAGGTGTAGATGGATTAATAGAATTCAAGAGTTTGATATTGAAATCCAAATGACCAAATTGGTAATAGGATAGGGGTTGGCTAAGCTCATGGTTTAATCAAATCTTGAAGCATCTCAAATCTATAACACAAGGGAAGAAGAAAGTATGATCGCCAATATTAAGCACACTTCATGGTACACTAATATAGTGTATTACCTCAAGAATCATAAATTTCCTAAAGACTTGAGTGAAATCCTAAAAAGAACCTTAAAATTGCATGCCTTAAAGTATGTCTTTATGGATGGAGACCTATACTAGAAGAATAGAGATGGATTATTGTTGTTATGCCTAGATGAATCACAATAAAAACATGTGTTAAATGAGATGCATGATGGGGTTTGTGGAGGAAATTTTTCAGCCAAAACCACTGCCAACAAGATCCTAAGAGCTAGATACTACTAGCCTAGGGTTTTCAATGACTCTTTTACATATGTACGAAAATGTGAGGCTTGTCAAAGATTTTCTAGGAAAATGAAGTATCAAGGAGCACTGCCACATAGACCAATGCAAGTTGAAGGTCCATTTCATCAATGGGGGATTGATTTCATTGGAGAAATACCAGAGAAGTCTAGTGGAGTCCATAAATAGATTCTAGTGGCAACTGACTATTTTACAAAATGGATAGAAGCCATCCCTACAAAACAAGCCACTAGTAAGGTTTTGATAAATTTTATGATAGAGAATATCATCACTAGATTTCAAACACCTGTAAGGATAGTTACACACAATTGTATGTGCTTTAGATCAAAAGAGTTAAGAAGATTTTTTGAGACATAATCCATAACAATTTCATATGCATCTCCATATCATCCACAAACAAACATGTAGGTTGAATCAAGCAACAAGAGTATCCTAAAAATAATTAAGAGGATGCTAGAGAAAAACATGAAGGCTTGGGATTCCAAATTGAGGCTGGTGGTCTGGGCAAATAGAATCAGAGTTAAGAAATCAACTAGAAAATCACCTTTTGAGTTGGTTTATGGGACACAAGCAAGGATTCCCATTCAAAACCTTTTACTAGTATATAATTTTATGCTCTAGGAAGACTTGGATATCCCTCAACCCATGGAAGATAGGATGGAGCAATTGGAAGAACTAGATGAAAATAGAAGTTTGGTCGAGGAGCATAACACAAAAATGTAATCACAAATGAAGTACTTGTTTGAAAAAATGGAAAAAGATAGAAAGTTTGAGGTGAATGTAATGGTTATATTGTGGAATGCTAGATTCCAAGCCAAAGGGAAACATGGTATTTTTGAAGCTCTATGGAGTGGACCATTTGTTATTACTGGTAGAGGTGGTGAAGATTCTTATTATCTTAAAAATATGTGAGGAGAAGATTAGGAATTTCCAGTGCATGGACAATTCCTAAAACACTTTTTTTCTTAAAAAATATGATTTTCCCATGCATGGTAGTTTAGGTTTCCTTTCCCCTTCCCATCCCATTCAATCACATTTACCTATGATATACATCCTAGAGATCACTTCTAGATTCTTGTAATGACCCCATGATCATTCATCTCCAATGAAAGCCACTGCTAGAGCTAAAAAATTTCCTTAGTATTCACCAATCTCCATTTTCCCATCCACAATTCATTTACATCAAAATATCTACTTCCTTTGGTTCTACATTATGTCTGACATAAAATTTAACAATTTGTGTGACAAGATTCTTAAAGTCACTGACATCCCCTTTGTATATATCCATTCATCCTTTTATATAATCACTAATAAAACAACATGTTCCTTTACGACAATACTACAATAATAAAATGAAGTCTGAGTGGGTTGGTGGTTCCTAACTCATGAAATAAAACATAAGCTGCCATACTGCCAAGGGGTCAACCAACATGCACGGTTAAGCAGTACACACCACCACCTCACAATAAGAATTTTTTAGCAAAATGATAGTGTGTTGAGTATTAAACAAGAAAAGTAGACACTATAGTACTGCATAAAGTGGATGATATAGCCACAACATGGTAGTATGTACACTACTATCCCATGATCATAAAGATAGAAAACATCATGGATAAATAAGGCATAAAACTTGATACATCCATACTGCAGTAAGTTTGACAAGTAGTAGTGGTAGTACAATGAGACCTATTATGGAATCATTATAGATTGTATTAATAAATGTAGGAGATAACATTAGTCACTTTAATATATGAATCCAATAGTGCATAACCAAATCCAAGGTATAAGATAATTGTAAAAATATTTGGCAGAAGGATGGTATTAATGCCAATATGACTAAATGAAAGTGCCATTAAAAAAAAAGAGCATTTCTAGACTACTACACTCATTTACAATACATTGTCATGTGGGGAGTTAAGGATACTAGAGGAGGAGCTCTACAAGCATCAAACACTTGGGTAAGTGCACAAATAACTCTTTGAAGAAGCATGGTTGGTGTAAATATTTTTCAAATCTCTTTCATTTTGAAGTTGTAGCAAAAAGGGTAGAATCATGCCACCTAAAATAAAACAATAATAAAAGAAAAGTAAAACTGAAATTAAGGATGAAGAACCCAAGATAAAAAAGAGACCTCTCCACAAGTCCATTTTAGATATACTCCTAGGGTCCACCAAGGAAGGTAATAAGATATTCCTCATATATGTCACACAAGGTTGCAAAGATGTCACCATTCCTAAATTTGGGTGGGATTTATTTTGGTATTTTTATAATAAAAGAAATGGGAAAGTTCTAGTGTCAAAACCTTGGGTGTTAGAATTGTTTAAACTAATTGTCCCAAATGTGTTTGTTGATGTGGAGTTTATCAAAATATTAGCTAAACATAATCACCCTACTACTAATACTATGAGGTTTCTAAATGGTTCAGTGTTGGTTGGCGTAACAAGGGAAGCTATCATTGAGTGTTTCAACTTGAAAAAATAAGCCTTGACTAAGGGGTATGTGCAAGATCATGATGGGCCAAAAAGTGGCGATATGGTGGGTATTTGTAGGGTATGTGGTTGACAACTATTTTTTTACCCAAAATTGATTAGATGAAAATGGTTTTTAAAGGAGATTCGTAGCTTTCCACCAATATAAACTATGTTTTACTTTGAATTTAATAAATAATTATTATTCATTTTCTATTTGAATTATAACTAAAGTCTTGATTGATAGGCTGATTGAAAAAAAATAGCTTTCAAATGGTATCACATTTTTGGAATCCAAAATATGCATCACATTCTATGCTTCACATACTATAGGATTAAAAAAAGAAAAATTAAATTTCATGAAGTTTTGACCAAGTTAAGGTGGTCAGACATACGAGTTTTGATATTTTTTAAAAGTTGTAATAGAAAATTCATAATTATTTATTTAATTGGAGAAAATTTAAAAAAAAAAATGCATCACATTTGGACATGAGTCCTCTACTTATGTCTAAAATATTATAAAAATTATTATCATTTTATTGTGGTTAGGGTGGTCAAAAAGACACCCACTTCTTATTTTTTTCCCTAAAATTTAAGTACTATGACATTAAAATTTCAAATTTTCAATAAATAGATTTAAAAAAAAAAAAATCTAGTAGTTTAGAAACTACATTCAATTTTCTACAGATTCTATTCTTACATATTTTTGAAATAACATAGATAACTTATTCAATTTTTGTATGTCAAGTTGCCTAAGTTTGATTTTCCTAAATTTTTTTCCACTTAAGGGCCTATTTTTTCCATGATGATCCTGCACATACCCTAAGATAAACCTACAAAAAAGTGAGGAAGAGTAGACCAGGTTGAGAAGAACTTATAAGAGTGAAAATATTCCTCTATACATTAATAAAAGGTATTGGCATTAGAACAATGTCCATTTCCTCCTCCATTACTTAGCCAATCACTGCAGTAGAATTTCAATACTATTTTATAAATACATATCTTGTTGTGTATCAAATACTAGGGATGGATGCTCAAGATAAGATGCCAAAAAGCCTAATGAGGATAGCCATGAGAATCTAGAATCTTGAGACTAATATAGAATATGACTTTTCTTCATATCTTGAAAAGGAATTGAATGAATAATTCTTATAGGACATAGAAGAAAGATCACCCATTACATTTAGATACTATTCTCTTTTGTGTCATTTGATATTATAATAGAATCAAGATAAATGGACCAAACAAATGGACTTGGCCAGAGTTGATGAACAAGGGAATCCTACACCTATTTAGAAATGATGCTATATTTAGGATATTTGGTGTAAAAACTCAAGCTTTGTGATATTCTATGAACATTTTGTGCACAAAATGTTGGGAGTTCTTGGTTACTCGATACCAAGATTTCCCACTAAAATACTACAACTATCGAGACCTCTAACCCTAAAATAGGAGCAAGGACATACACACAATTTTGGTGATTGGTTCTTCCTCTCTAAAGTCACAGTAATAAGAGTTTATGAATGCCCTATTTCTCCACACATACTACCAAAGTTTGTGCCCCTCAAGATAGAATTTCTAGAGTTTATGTAGAAAAAGATGTGGATGGAAAAGGATGTGATGTATAAATAGAGGAAGGGAACATTTATTCCAACCCTAACCATGTGTGAATACTGGTCAGTAGGCTCAGACACATTGGAGGAGTTAGAATATTATTTAATGACAAGATATTCATTAGATTCTAGAAAAGGAGGAGGTTTTGACCCTAAAAATCATATGAATCACATAAGGCATAACCTTCTCACCAAGTCAATAATTGCATACCAAGTACACTATGAAGAAGATGTGATAAGAAACTACCTCACTTATCCAAAATTATTTTATTGAAAGAAAAAATGGGGACTTATGACGAAAGTTGAGGAACAAAGGAAGCAAAAAATACAAAGATTTCCTAGGCTATTTTGTTGAAGAGAACGACCCTATCAGAAGAATAAATTTGATAATTGATAAATTTGAAGTCTTATATGGTAATTTAGGGAGGCACATCTTCAAGAAAACAGTGGTGGGATAATTGCATAACACACCCTAGACATTGTTTTAGAATCTCCCATGGAGCAATTTCCTCCAAAAAGACAAAAGACACAAAGCACTGAACTATTGGTCCCTGATGAAGAAATTTAAGGGGTGGGAGACACTAAATAAGTACCTAATGTGTTACAATAATTAAAGGGTGATGTTGATGTCAACCAACCAATCTATGATACCAATGCCCATAAGCTTGAAGAAAGGATTGATGATAAAGAAAAAGAAAATACAAAAATACATGAAGATGAAATAGAGGTTGTAGCTAGGTGATTCATAGAAGATGATGAGTTTATTAAAACTCTAGAATTTAGGGATTTTTTGGACAAAAATGAAGGTGAAAGAATTTGAGGAAAGAATAGAGATAAATAAATTGGGAATTGAATAATCCCAAAATGATCAGGTAGTGGTACAAACCTTTAGGGAATTGAGAATTGATGATATTGACATTAGCCTTTAGAAGGCTAGAGAGATGATTTTAAAAAGTAACATGGTCATTTTACCTGGTTTGGAGCTGAAGAATATTTTTTTTCCTTACCAAGTATGGGCCCGAGAAGATCCTAAGTTAGTTGCAAAGTTTGATTCTAATGAAGGGGTGAGTGGTATAGGATATAATCCCAAGATTGAGACCATAACTATATTTATATCAAGTAGAAGAATACATGAAAGCCAAAGATATTGGATGCGATACAAAGAATGAAAGGTGCAACCATGGTAAGAACATTACATGAGACAACCACTTTGGAAGCCACCACTATGAATATGCATTCAACCATTTTTACTAGTGCAACTATTAAAGGATTGGAGGATAAACTGAGAGTATGAGAAGGAGAAAAAATATTCCAAAATGAAGTTAATAAGTTGTTAATGGAAAATTTAAAACTAAAAGAGTAGTTAAGAGGAGCATGAACCTCACAAAGCAAGAAAATAGTGTTATGTGAGCCTCTAAGTGCTCTTGTAGATGATGTACATAATATTTTTTTTGAAAAAATAAGAGCTCTTGAGAAGGTAGTGGAGGAAATGAAGACCAACAATAAAACCCAAGAGGAAATAAAAAATAAAATTTGTGAGGTTATAGAAAATATTCTCTAGCATAGGTTGAATTTTGTTGTAGGTAAATTAGAGAGTGTATATGAAAGTTAAAAGGTAGCTCAACAAGCAATTAATCAGATGAAAGCACATATGTTTGTGTTGCATTCATTGCTTAAAAAGTGGCAACCTCTACACCACACTTTGTTTAAATTGTGCTAAGTTCTACAAAGGAGTATTGAAGGTCCTGCAACATTGAAACCAACTAAGCAAATAGTCAAGATGATTATAGATGAATTTTAGTATATAGAGTGAGGGGACAAAAAGATTAAGACACAAATGGATTCTTTCCATACTCTAAAGTAGTGATATATACCAGAAATAGTAAAAGATGATGACCAACTTATAAAACTTGAAGAGTGGAAAAGGGAGTTTGGTTGAATATTTTTCATAAGTGTGTTACTCACATACATAAGGATGGTTACATTAATCTTCACAAGCTTAATTTTATTTTGGATGGATTAGTCGCTTTTGATGTTGGGTATCTAAAATTTGTTACTGATGCAAAGGCGTTCTTAGATAGTCGATGTGGGTTCATCTCACAAATATACCAAAGATTCAAGAATACAGATGGCCATCCAATTTCACAATATATTAGTGGGAGGAGAAGTATCTAGCTTTTGAGGTCACTGGGATGAGAGTATTTTGTCATCTATTAGGGAGATGAAGGCTTTTCCAGATCAATGATCACATACCTTCTATGATTATTAATGGATTCATAACATCTCAACATCTTAGATTCTGTATATTTATTTAGTTATGTTGAACAAACAAATAGTTAATGGATAGGTGTAGTTTTGGAACATTTCCTTATTTTGCAAAAGGAATATAGCTTGTTGCTTCCCGTATAAAAGGGAAAACCAAGGCTTGATTTTGGGATCATCATTATCATTACCATCATCACTAGTTATAGTAAATAGGTTGCATTAGTATTTCATATTCCATCTATCCATTAGCATATCTCAAAAACTTTTGTTATTAATGTACATATTTTGAAGAAGTATAATGGAGAAGAATATTTATAATGGGTGATTTACTTCAAGTGTTCAATTGTTGTGTTGATATTAATTATTATGTGTTACTATGTTGTCTCCAAAGTGGTTCTCTTAAGTTATTCAAATTTATATAATTTTTTAGGACACATTTTTGTTTTTTTTGTGTGATCATTTTGATTGGGTTCTAGTTCAAGAGAATTAAAAATCCTTTCAAGTAATTCATTTAAATTGGTTCTTGCCAAGGATTAAAAGTCCTTTTGAAGTGGTTATTCTGATTGGTTTCTCTCAAGCTAAAAATTAAAAATCATTTCATGCTATCATAATAATTTTAGAGAATAACATTGGGATTTATAAAGAAGAGTACAGTTACCAACTAATCTACATGTTTGTACAAGGTGAAAACATCTAAAAATACCCAATAATTAGAGTTAAGATGAGATCTAAATCTATCCATATTACATATCTGTCTCCATCACCATCATTCACCCCTCTAACTCCATTCACCCAATAGATTAGGCATTTTTCAACTTTAGAACAACTTTATACAAACTTAACTCACACGCTTGGTTATTGAAAATACCTTTAGTAGGAATTAGTCTTTAAGCTTTGCATCTACTTCACACCCACATGCTTAAGTGAGTATGTTTCCCAAATTAGAGATCATATCAAAACATTCAAATCTACCTTATCATTTAGGTACACCCACCTTGGTTTAGCAGAGCCTAAAGAGTAGGGGGTGATCAACCATATTCACCCCATTTGTTGGCTGAAAATGTACTAAGAGATTGACACCCCCTTATGGTTTTAGAAACTTTGTTTTTGAAACATAGGTTGAAGAAATTCCCCATGTTTCAAAAATTATCGATGTAATATGTCATTTCATATTGGAACACATTATTTCCTACTTTAGACTTCCTTCCACTTTAGTTTCAAATAATGTGACACCATTTAAGAATAAGGATGTGAAGAAGTTCTCAGAAACATTGAACATACACCATCACTTTTTGACACCCTACTACCCACAATCTAAAGGTCAAGCTGAATCAACAAATAAAACCCTTGAAAAAATATTAAGGAAAATAGTAAACAAACACAATTTAAAGATTGGAATACACAACCACTACAGAATTTGACTCCATTTTTTGATGAACGGTTGTCATTCATTTGACAAACATTTTTCAAAAAACTGATGAATTGACGAAAAAAATTCGTCACTATTTTTTCATCAAAATTTTGACGACGAATTAAACATCAAGATAATGACGTAAATTCATCAACCGTTAGCATCATAAAATGACTCATATGTTTGTTAGAATATCGATGAAAAATTCATGTATCCACCGATAAATTACAACCAAAATGCAATTGCAATGGCTCTTCCTAAGTGTCAAAACAACACTAGAAGTTCATCACCATTTCAACAAAATAGGAAAGGAGTTATAATGAAGTCTTCTTCACAGCTAAGCAACTTCTTCAGACCTTTTATGTGATTTGTTGGTTGCCTTCATCGAAATTGCGATGAAATGGGCAAGGAGTTACGACAAAGCCTTCATCGCAGCTAAGCAACTTCATTGGACCTTTTTTGTGATTCGTTGGTGGTCTTTGTTGAAATTGCAATGAAATGGGAAAGGAGTTACGACAAAGCCTTCATCGTAACTATAGCAACTTCCTCAGATCTTTTCGGTGATTCTTCAATGGGTTTCGCCAAAATTGTGATGAAACAATGTAATTTTTTTTTTTAAAATATTCATTGAAATGTACCATAACGAAGACTCTTGGTGATGACCATCGAAGCCAACCCATTGATGAGAGATCAATCATCAGTGTAGGATAGAAAAAACTCACTTTGATAGTCCATGTCTTGCCAATGACTTCCGTCCACAAGATAGATCCAATGTCACACCTATCTGACCTCTTCAGGAGTTTTGAACACTATTGGTTATCAACAATACATTGTAAGGGTCTCATTGATTAAAAAAGTGTCTAAGAGCAAGTAAAAAAATGGAGCCTATTAATTTTATTATTTTGGAGTTCTTGAAATCATAGAATAGATACCATCTTCTTGTGTATAATGTACTTATATTCAGATTTTAATTCGAGACCAATTGCCATTGCACATTCCATTTTACTTGCATAGAGTATTCTATAAGAAATATATTAATAATGCCACATGATTTATGGTGTTGTAAAATTCTACCTATCATCATAGTTCTATTGTTTCCCCCAAGAGAATCCTGCAAAGACAAGTTTACAATACCAAGTCAAATAATATAAAAAATACCTACTTCCATACAAATTAAATGATTATTCTCATAATGAAAATTGTCTAATTACAACAATGATTGCATGAAAGGTTATCCATGCTTCATAAGAGATGACTGATCATACATATAGACTGCAAGATGCATAGAAAAAAACATTACACTTTAGAACAACCAAGGGCTAACGAGGGAAGGAGTTAAGAAACATCTAGATTGAAGTGAAAATGTGTAGGGAAAATGTTGAGCAGTGTCAAGAGAACAAAGCTTGTAGAACATATTATTGACCTAATCAAGCTCTTGAACAACTTAAACAAAAATAAAATACTAACACACACATGAGACATGTAATGAACTTCCAAAATCTGCTATCTTTTTCATTAATGCAGAGGTAGGTAAAGGAGAAATAATTATAATTGTAACACTATTCATAGTCCAGTAAATTATGTTTGCAATTTGTGTTCAATGGAGCTCATTTTTATCATTATATTTCCCATTTAATACCATATTTTAATCTAGGGTTCAACTATCTCAGATCTAAAGAAGCACCTTCAATTAACCATTTAAAGTACTATAAAATAAGGTTAGACTTTTACTTGAGAAAGATTGGGTACACAAGTTTGTAGGATTAAAGTTCTTACAATCATCAGGATTTATTGGCACACAAACACAACCTGTAACATATGAAGTAATGGATGACTACAAGTTTGTGAAATGGTCCTTGATATGTGACTGGTTTGCAAATTGATTGGTAGAAAATAAGGTTACAAATAGATCTAAATGAAAAATTATGAGGAAAATCTACTGTAATCATAAAAATAGATGAAAAGTGCAAAGGAAAGAGTCGATCTACATCTCTAGAGCCTAAAAAAACACATGCAAGAAACATAAAAAAGAAGAACAAACCAGTTTTTGGATGAATACAAAATGGTGCCTTCAGCAAGCGATTCATATGCTTTCATACTTGACACAAAACATTAAGAAGATTTTAGTCTTCCTATGTGAAATCAACTACTTATAGAATAAACCCAGAAACCAATATTATATACCTCCATGTCTAGCCGAGGGTAGGTATAAGAGAAAAAAATTCCTTAATGCAATGTTGAAAAATATCAATGTGTGTGTAGGTTTGTATTATTCAAAATATCATTTCACTACCTAAGAAAAAATACCAAAGTGATGTTTTAAATTTCAATCTTCACATCGGCTCCCTTATTGCTACACATGCATATACAAGCATTATTCAAGCTCTAAACTATTCAAATATTAAGGATTTAACTATCCATAAGATGGAAATTTGTTGTTTAGACACAATCCATCATCTTTTACATATCTTTATTCACTCCTAGTGCTTCAGATAAATTTGTGTCAATGAGACAAAAATGTGAATCTTTTATGACAAAAAAAATTCTTAAAAGGAGGGGGGAGAGAGCAAAGGGTATGGGGCAAGAGAATGCTTAAATTTATAGCAAAGTATAACATTTTGATCATTATAACAATTAAACAAATCTTAAGTTTGAAGCATTAATATCATTTACAACATTTATGATCAAGAATGAATGGAAGTAGAGAAAATTTTGCATTCCTACAGATGGTACAAAATTTCATGGTTAAGTAGAAGCCTCCCATCAACAACAAGATACAAATATCGATGATCTATCTCAATCGAGCCTCTAAACCCTTAAGAGCTGTCAATTTTTCCACTAACCTATTATGCACAAAAGTCAAATTTTAGAGTTATGTCACCACTAAAAATAGAAGAAATAGAGCTTTGAAACCAAATACACACACACCACAATGTGGTATTCATACAAAGCCATACAAAGAAACTAAACTCAGAACATTGGAATGGAAATAACTTCAAATTATGATGTAGAGCATGGATTCAGGATATAAAGAATCCTTTTTCTACCACCATAGTGGAAAGTTAGCACTTTCTTTCATCTTTGCATATTGTTTTGATGCTTAGAATGATGCATTTCTTATATTGAAAAGTGCATTACCTTATTGACCTTCTCTTTGTTTCGAGAATAGTTTAATATTTTCTACTTAACAGGGCCAACCATGTGATGGTGGAAGCTCATTTGGCCCCTCCTCCCCCTCACATCACTCTCGATTCCCCATACCCAATCACATAACATTAATCATTCATTCATCCATTAATAACATATAACATCCATTCATTCATGCATTAATAACATATAACATTCATTCATCCATTAATAACATATAACATTCATTCATTAACATATAACATTCATTAATTAACATATTCACATTCATTCATTAACATATGATATTCATTCTTTCAGTTTTTACATATTATCAAAAATATAGTTGTCATGATATGATTACAATCACTTTTTTTGTTTCTTTTTTAAGGCTAAGAAAATCTGAAGTGGAGTATCATTTTCTAAATCATCTGTCCCCCCTTTAGTTCTACTCTTTGCTCATGATCTTAATGTACACCTAGTCATCTGCTCATGAAGTGGACGTCGTTGCAAGGGGGGTCTACTACAATAACAAAGAATTGTTAAACTGATATGTTTTATTATTATTGTTACAAGTATTTCATTAATTAAAATAACATTAGAGTGGTTCTCTTTACCTAAAGGGTCCATGTCATGTTCCTGAACTTCAGTTATAGACTCATGCTCAACATGTTGAACACCCTCTAAATCCTGATCTATAGTTGAAACACAAAAGGTTACATTAATTAATAGAACAATTGAAATTAAATATGTTTAAGAAAACATGAGAGTGGTCCTCTGTACCTAATGGGGCCACATCATGTTCTTGATCTTCTCTAGCCTGATCATGCTCAACACATTGATCATGCTCTACATGCTCTAAAGTTGAAACGTGAAAGGTTACATTAATTAATACACCAATTGCAATTGAATGTGTTTAAAAGAACTTTAGAGTGGTCCTCTTTACCTAATGGGGCCACAACATGTTCTTGATCTTCTCTAGTTTGATCATATTCAACATGTTGATCATGCTCTGCATGCTCTAAAGTATCATGATGCACACCATGACCTTCATCTGCATGTTGTGCTCCACCCTCACCAAGATGCATTCCAATGTCATGTGCAATATTATCATTGCTTGAATGTTTAAAACAGATAGGAATGTAATTACTTTATGATGGAAATTAATATTGAATAGATTGCACAAGTATTCAATTTTAAATGAACTTTATTGATTTTATTTACATGTGTGTCAGATGTAGTGGAAGATTGTGTTTTCCCAATCAAGACTCATAAGCATTCATCCATGGCTACATAGCCTTGTTGGAAGGCAATCTACAGGTCATCTTCTGTGGGAAATTTGATGAATTTAGAGCCCTACATTTTTGCATAAGATCATGAATTTTGCTTCTATGGTGTGATAAAACCAAAATTGTTTTCAATTTATTATTTGGATACAATATTTCATTTATTGATACTTACAATTCGTGTGGCTAATTTCATATAACCACTAGAGCCAAGTTTGTGTTTCTCATGTTTTTCTAGTCTTTCCTTTGTTGCCTTCGATGTGTTAGGCAGCCTATGAAATTTTTTAAATATGTTAGATTATGTAAAAAAAAAAGAGTAATTAGTATATAATTACATTGTTGATAGTATCGCATACCTTCCTTGGCTCAGTGGTGTCTTTCCTTTTTCTTTTCAGCCTTCTCCTTTCCATCCAACACTAGGTCCTTCCACTCCCTCTCTAGAATCATGGGGGGATGCTCATACTTTTTTTTCTTCTCTAAATGTGGCCTATATTGTTCCCTCACATACGGGTATGTGCAGGATTATCATGGAAAAAATAGGCCCTTAAGTGGCAAAAAATTTAGAAAAATCAGTGTTAGGCAACTTGATGTAAAAATTTGAATAAGTTATCTATATTATTTCAAAAATCTGTAAGAATAGAATCTATAGAAAATTGAATGTATTTTCTAAACTACTAGGTTTATTTAAAAATAAATAAAACCTATTTGGTGAAAATTTAAAATTTCAATTCAATAGTACTTTAATTTCAGGGAAAAAATAAGTAGGTGTCTGTCTGACCACCCTAACCATAATAAAATGATAATATTTTTTTATAAGATTTTATATATAAGTATAGGACTCATGTCTAGATGTGATGCATATTTTTTGTAATTTTTTTCCAAGTAAATAATTAGTATGAATTTTTATTACAACTTTTAAAAATATAAAAACTGTATGTCTGACCACCTTAACTTGGTCAAAACTTCATGAAATTTAATTTTTCTTTTTAATCCTATAATATGAAGCATAGAATGTGACGATGTTTAGATTCAAAAAATGTGATATCGTTTGAAAGTTATAGATGTTTTTCAATCACCCTATCGATTAGGACTTTAGTCATAAATCTAATAAAAATGAATAATAATTATTTATTGAATTAAAATTAAACATAATTTATATTAGTGGAAAGTTGAAAATCTCCTCTAAAAACCCTTTTTGTTTCATCAATTTTGGATTTAAAAAAAGTCGTCAGCCACATACGGTATGTGCAGGATCATCATGGAAAAAATAGGCCCTTAAGTGGCAAAAAAAGTTTAGAAAAATCAATGTTAGGTAACTTGACATAAAAATTTGAATAAGTTATCTATATTATTTCAAAAATATGCAAGAATAGAATCCAGTAGAAATTGAATGTAGTTTCTAAACTACTAGGGTTTTTTTTTTAAAAATCTATTTGGTAAAAATTTGAAATTTTAATGCAGTAGTACTTAAATTTTAGGAAAAAAATAAGAGGTAGGTGTTTGTCTGACCACCCTAACCATAATAAAATGATAATATTTTGTTATAAGATTTTATATATAAGTAGATGACTCATGTCTAGATGTGATGCATATTTTTTTTGTAATTTTTTTCTAAGTAAATAATTAATAATGATTTTTTTATTTAAACTTTTAAAAAATATAAAAAATAATATGTCTGACCACCTTAACTTGGTCAAAACTTCATGAAATTTAATTTTTCTTTTTTAAATCCTATAGTATGTGAAGCATAGAATGTGACACATGTTTTAGATTCAAAAAATGTGATACCATTTGAAAGTTATAGATGTTTTTCAATCAACCTATCGATCAGGACTTTAGTCGTAATTCTAATAGAAAATGAATAATAATTATTTATTAAATTCAAAGTAAAGCATAATTTATCTTGGTGGAAATTTGAGAATCTCCTCTAAAAACCCTTTTTGTTTCATCAATTTTGGGTAAAAAAAAAGTCATCAGCCACATACCCTACAAATACCCATAATATTGCCAGTTTTTGGCCCATCATGATCCTGCACATACGCATACCCTACAAATACCCATAATATTGCCACTTTTTGGCCCACCATGATCCTGCACATACCCATACTTTAGATAGGTACCAACTTTCTTCAGGACCTTGGCTTAATTGAATATTTTATCACTGAAGAGCACAACTAAATGGTTAATGAGCTCATCTTTTAAATCTTTATTTTAGGCATTCCATCATGTATGTATGGTGGGCTCGAAGAGCTCCATTGTAATATCACCTAGATGTTTATAAAAAACATCATTTCTTTCAAAATGATCATGGGATCAATAGTCTAAAAAGATAAATCAATAAGTAAATCTCAATTCGATTATATATAATAATAATATACTTTTTTTAAAGTACCTGGGACCTTCTCTATCTTTATGGGAACAAAATCCTTGCTCACCACAAATGTGACTAGTAATGTTCCCATACTAGTAATATGGGAAGATCTTGGAAATGTTGCTAAAATATCACCAGTACATAGTAGTGGCCTCTGCATTCCCAGGTACATGTCCTAGCACATGTTCTAGCATGTGTTCGCTGCTAGAGGGTGCACTAATGGATGCCTGCATGGTATGTGTTTCCAAAATTTTAAATGAAAATATAGGCACAAATGATGGGGTCAGATGATGTGATGTATGCATAGGAAGATTAGGATGGACACTTGTACCAACCCCTACTCCTTGGGCAACACCTGCAACGCCCTAATCATGGCTAGGAGCATCATGAGGATACAAAAAATCTAGTAAAAAAGCAAATATTTTAGTTCATGACATAAAAGAGTACAAAATATAAAACCATGAATGAACTCATGTTATAATTAAAGACCTCATGATAGCTTACTTGCAAGTTTTGTGATCTCTCAGTCAATGTTTTAACTCTCTCTCTTATCTCATCTATTTGAGGCACTATGAATAACAACTTAAGGATTTCTTCATTGCATTTTTTTGGGTCTTCCTTATCATATCGAGAGGGTTTGTTGAATAAGTGATGTCATCATCACATAATATTGACTGCACCTTCCCATGGATTCTCTCGTCTATTGTTGGTGCCTTTCCCCAATCAATCGACTACAACAAGAATATTAAAAACACTATCAAAATTAACCCAATAAACTTATCAAAAAGACATAATAATAAAAAAAAATTCTCATATCTAATTTGTATAATTATAATGAGGTAAACCTGTCGAGTAGAAGCACCTGAAGATAAATTGTGATCTGTGCTCTAGGCCAGAGCCTTCTCTGTATGATCAATGTCCCACTGTGACAAAAATTAAATATAAAAAAAATTACCATAATGAAACCAATAAACTTATGAAAAAAAGAAGAAGAATAAAATGGTATATTGGAGTCATTAATTGGAGGTTGGGTAAAATGGTACACAGTATGTACGACCGCCATAGTAACTATGTTTGTAACTAAGCAATTCAAATTGTAATTGATTAGAAACTCTTCCCTTGTAGTTATTGATTTTATCGCACATACGAATACACTGTTTCCCTCGCACGCCTCAAATATGCAACTGGGTTGCTTATTTGTTGACCCAGGTCATGTACTATTTATAAACCCTACAATATTCCCTGATTCTTTTGGCCTTCTATCAATGTACATAGCCACTCCTTTATTTTGATACTTATCTTTTAGTTGTATATAATTTGCTGACAGTGCATACCTATGCATACTTCATGTATATCGAACTAGTTGCATCCAATCTTTGTAATTGTAATAGGGTTTGACATACTCCATCAATTCAGTAACTTTATTGTAACAGACCTTTATGTTGTGCATGCAAAATAGGCCCAAACCATGTAATGACAATGGTGCTATGTGATATATCCTCTCGTTGACATAAAAATTAGCGTTTATTGGAGGAATTTCCTTGGGTACCCATTGTTTCCGTAGATGTTTCTACCTCAAGGGAACCTCAATGTCGCCTATTCTCTCGTCATCATAAGAACATGACCCCCCTTCAGCAAGAAAAAATTCCACGTGTTTACAAAAAAAATTTCTAGTCCTTTGACCTCTAGTTGATCTCCCTCTTTTAGACATACTACATGTATCGCTTTCCTCTTCTCTTCCTAAATTTCCCTCACTCAAGGAAGATAGATCTGAAAAATACCTATTTGGTTGTACCTACACTCATAAGGATGTTGGATGAAGCTCTTTCATGGTGATGTGATTCTAAGGTGAAATTATGATTAATCTATCATTTCATTGCTAGAATTTCACAGGTTATAAGGTAATGAAGTCTTGATAGATTGCAAGTTATTGTTACTACCATCCAAATGTTTCCATCACAAATCAAATCTACTTAATGTCTTAACTCCTAAACTTTGTAACAAGTTTTAAATGTGATTATGGTCCACTAGTTACACAAACAAGGCCTTAAATGTATTCTCTAATTGTAATCAAATGACTTTTTCTCTTCATTCAAGTAAATAAACTTGAAGGGAAACACCACCAAGTGATTTTTTGGACACCTACATGACTAAAAATAGTAGAAAATTTACATTTAATTTCCATATGTATAAGTGGTTAACAGGGAGGGAGTGTGTACTAGGTCTGGTTAAGTCATAAGTTTATGCTTTGGCAATAATTTTTTTTAAGTCATCTTAAATCTTCCTATGTCTAATTGCTAGGAGACTTTTGGTATATTTTAAGGTAGTATGATTGATGAAAGAGCCCAAAGAGCCTTTCTCCATAGTATTGAGGTACACATAGCAACCGTCTTCTCTTATATGGTTGGACATGATTTAAAGAACTTAACTAGGAATTATTCATTTAACCTAAGGTTTTTTCATAATGCCATCATTGGAAAAGTATGATCAAATTCTTCTATTATAAAGAATTAGTCTATGTGCCTCTAGTAATCACTATAAATGTTTGTAAGGATAAAATGACTAATTGCATCAGGTAGGAGAGAATCAACTTTGAGTTTTTCAAAGATTATATTCCGCTATTAATAATTTTTAAGGGTTGTGTGTGGAGGAGGTTATCACTACCAAGAAGGGAGGAGACCTTTCCTTGTATTTTTTTTATAATTTTCATTATTCTTATTTAATTTACACTTACATTTACAAATACACATACATATGTATTTACTGTTTTCATTTATTTCTCATGTAGCTTAATAGTTTGATGGATTTTATATTATATGTGTTGAAGGCTTTAGAATTTCAATTACATTAATTTATGGATATGTTGTATCTATAACACTACAAAACCATATGCTCTTTATATTTACACTTGCATTTATAAATACACATTTATATACATAGATATAGATTTCTTTAATGATATGTTGTGTTTATTGTTCTAGGAGAGCATCATGTAATTGCATTTACATTTACATTTAAAAATACACATACATACATACATACATACATACATACATACATACATACATATATGTGTGTGTGAATAAATATTATTTATATTCAATGTTCAAAAATAACTCATTAGGCCTACACATGGATAAAAATTCATAAAATCATATCTCCCATACATGTTTTGTTGAAACCCAGGCTTGAACCTCTCATTTCACATGTTTTTCTTCACAAAACTATTAAGGACAACAACTATACCTTCTTTATTTCTCATCCTACACCCTATTCATGCATCCTACAAATTACAACAGTATCCATGGGGCCTCTTACATAAGCTACAATAATCACAAAAAGTGTAAGAGCCCATTTATATCATGTTTCAACTACAAAACCCTCAAAAATAGGGTAACTCAGATTATGATTTGTTGGTGAGCTGTATGGACAAAATCATTAGCACTAGCTCATTCTTGGAGTCTTTTGAAAGAAAACTGAACTAGGTGGCAATTAAATACAAACCTTATAGTTTCAAGGTGAATGAGGTGATCAATTTTGATTGGCCAACTCATGAAGAGTACTGGAAATGGGTAAATGTATATTTAACTGAGGAAGAGTGAAAAATAGTGGCTACTAACGGTTGACAAATCAGTTGTTGCAGTTACAACAAATTCTAGTTTTGATTTTTTGTGACAGTCTAGGCATAAAATTCTTGGAGTTTTTTGTTGCTGCATCAACCATTCTCAGCAAGCATGATGAACAAGAAGATTCTTTGGGGAGATTGTTATTGTAAAAAAAAAATTGAATATCACAAGGCTATCCAATTGGCTGCGGACACGTGTGCTTTCTGGCCTAATGCTTGTTTTCTCCTTCTTTTTCTATAAGAAGGATTTCAAGGCCAAAAGTATGGGTTAGCAAGTTAGATATTTTTGGTCGAGTCAAGATGAAGTTGCATAGCCAATTGTAAAGTCTGATGGTTTTAGGGAAAATGCAATTTAGGTTTTGAGCCATTCTATAGTAGGTTTTGAATTCATGGGGATTTGATGTTTTATGATAGTACTAAAATTTGAATTGATATGATTAATTCAAACTCATGTCTCTCCATTATACAAGCATATTTGAATTTTGAATAAAATAATCAAGGGTTGTTTTTTTCATCTCACTGTTGTGGTGTATATGATTCTTGTTTTAGCTTTAATTTAATGAATTAATTAAAATGCTTGAATGGGATTGTAGGTGGATATGTTATGTATAAGGATTTGATAAGTAGTATTGGGTTAGAATACATATTGATGAGATTGTAAAGCAATGTTATCAAGGATCTTATATTTTATGTGTTAAATCTGTCATAAACCCTTAGATGCTTATAAATTTTAATCCTCCAATGGATATATGGCATTGATCTAAGTTGTACTTATTCATATGGTTTAGTATTTTTTTTCCTTTACCTAGAGCTTGCTACAAATTGCAAATCGATGACTATCTTATACTGTGAAATGTTGGTGTAATTATCTCATGCTCTAGATAGTTGACATTAATGATAAACAACCAATTCATTCGGTATTATCTTATTATGTTGAGCTATTAAATGAGATTATCTTTTGTTGTTAATGTTGTTATGATGATGGTGCAAAGGTTGTAAATACATTAAGGGATCACCCTCATGGGTCTTGCAAAGCCCAAAGTGTAGGAGGTCTTTCAAATCCTCTTTAGTTGGTCAAGGTCCTTTGAGCTGCCCTTTATTGGAATTGGAAATTCCATAGGTAGATTAGAAGATCAACCTACTTACTATAAAAACAACCAACACTTGCATATGTTTGTGGTGGAGGTATTAAATAAGAATTGTATGCTTCTATTTCCATTCATTAGATCTACCTTATCCTAGCATATACTTGGGCTAGGTTTACAATTGCTTCAAAATCATGTGATGAAAGCTATGTATGATGAAATCATAAACCTCAACCAAGATGTGGGTAGATTATGGGAGTTTTTCCAAGACCTAAGGTTGGTCGATAAAAATGTGAAAGACTACGCTATTTTACTTTTTTTTTTCTTATCTTATACCACTTTATGAGAATGGGGGTGCCAATGTACGAGAAGATATTTGGAAACTAGGAATGAGAATTGAAGGTTAAAGAGAATTGGGGTTTGAAATTTACAGTACTCATTGCCCCTTGGTCATCGATTTTCCCTCAATGCCCTCAACCTAATCCTCAGTGCTGGTATTGACCTTGTTTTCACTCCTCCAAACTCTTCCTCAGCATTGATACTGACCTTTTTTTCACTCCTCCAAACTCTTCATCAGCACTGGTATTGACCTTCTTTTAACTCCAAACTCTTCCTCGGCGCTGGCATTGACCTTATTTTCACTACTCCAAACTCTTCTTTGGTGCTGGAATTGACCTTGTTTTCACTACTCCAAACTCTTCCTTAGTGTTGGTATTGACCTTTCACTTCTCCAATTTGATGAGCTACAACCTAGTTTTATTAGGTTTTACAGTATGTTAATTAAGTTGAAATTTTTTGTGCCATTTAGCTAGGTTTCAATACTCTACAATATTGTTAAGTATATATTAGCTATATTTTACATAGTAAATAATATAATTATTCAACTCATTACAATTATATATTATATTATTTAACAAAATTATTAAATACATATAAAATTATTATAATTAATAATTAATAATAAGTATATTTTTATATAATACAAAAATATATTTAATATAATAGTAATATATATTAATATGAGAGAGAGAAACTAGATTTTGATTGGGCTTTTCATGTCAACAATCCAAGGATGACATGTGTCCTTAGGGAGTTATGCTCAAGGTAGCATGCCATTTGATTAAATATATGATAATTCTCCTTTGAGACCTTTTCGATGTACCCATTGCACACTTAAGGAAACAAAGATAAATGTAGGGAAGAAAATATATAGAGAGAGGGAGATAATGACAAACATACAAATAGAAAGGGAGATAAAGAGATAGGGAGGGGTAGAGAGATAAAGAGATAAGGATGAATAGATAGAGATATAGGGAGGGTGATTGATATATCTCTCCCTATCGCTCTCTATATCTCTATATCTCCCAATATCTATGTCACTCCCTCTTCCCCCCTCTATCTATTGATCTAACTCTCCCTCTCCCCCTTTCTCTCTCATTCACTCCATCCCTCCCTCCATATCTCCTACTCTATATATCTATCTCTATTTCTCTTTTTATCTCTCTCTCACTCCTCTCTCTATCTCTTTTTATCTATATCCCTTTCTCCCCCTCCCCCTCTCTATCTCCCCCTCTCTATCTCTCACTATCTCTCCCTCCCTATCCCCCATATCCATCAACTCTTTATCTCCACCTCTCTTCCTTTCTCTTCCGATATATCTCCATCTCTCTTTCTCTTCCCATATATCTCTATCGTTCTCTCTTTCTCTCCCCATCTATCTCTATCTCCCCATATATTAAATAAGAAGCCATGCAAGCATACAATAGTATATGTTGGTAAGACTATAGTAGTGTTTTATGAAACTATAAGTAACATTTATCTTTCTAATGTCAAGCCTTCTTATAAAAATAGTGGTTTATTAAACTATAAGTAGATTATTGTCACCACTCTTCATTCAACATGAAATGCCAAATGTAGTAATTATTTTGTTACTTTTGTCAAGTTTCATTAACCAAGCTATTTACTAGGTTGAATAATGTTGTCTTATGACCCTTCATCTCTTTAAAATAATTAGACAATATTAGCGAGATTAGGAAGGGGAGAGAAATAAACTCCTTCAAAATAGGGGTAGTTGTGGGTTTGTTGGTTTTCTTTGTATACTATATAATTAGTTTCTCTATGATAAATAAGTCACTTTAGATCATTTTCTTAGTTGTGTATCCTAACTAATATAGAGTTAGCTTTTTCATTTTAATTGACTACTACATAATAGTTTATGTGTTGAAAGAATTGTTTCCATTCTTTGTAGTTTTTACATTGGAATACAAATCATATTTAATTTCATGCCAATATACTTCTTTCATAAAGATATTTGTTTGAAATAAGTGCTTCATAACCCATCTAATCAAATCATAATTAACCTATCAAAAAGATAATAGGAATTTTCTAAAGAAAAGAACACTTGACCCAATCATAAGTGTATGGCCTTTGAATAAAGGAGTGATCCACCTTAGCAATAACTACCTAATTTAGACATGTGTATTTGTAGGATCATGATGGGCCAAAAAGTGGCAACATGAAAAAAGTAGCATTTTGAGCTCGCCAAAAAATGTGAAAATCTCGAGTTGACTTTTCTTTTGGGTTGGGTGTTAGTACATTGCTCCATAGCAATGCCCAAGCCAAAGTACTATAAAGCGGATATCAAATTTGTTTTCGATATCCAATTCGTGTCTAATATCTAATTTGAAACACATTCTAAAATTCAATATTTTGGTGCTATAAATTAGATATCAGATCTAAATCGGATATCTAATTTTTTCACACATATAGCCAAGAGTAATTAGGAGGTGGAGAGTGGTAGAGAGAGAGAGAGAGGGAAAGGGAGAGAGAGGGAGGGAAAGGGAGAGAGAGAGAGAGTGAAAGAGTGAGAGACAAATAGAGGGAGAGAGAGAATTAGGAGGGGGAAGGGAGAAAGAGAGATAGAGAGAGGGGGGGAAGGGAAAGGGGGAAAGGGAGAGATATATATAGAGTGAGAATTAGGAGGGGGAAGAGGGAGGGGAAGAAGGCAAGATGGGGAGAGGTAGAGAGAGAGAAAGAGAATTGGGCGGGGGAAGGGAGAGGGGAAGAGTGTTGAGCATAGAGGATAAAAGGTTTAAGGGTTTATGGTTGAGGGGGTTGGCGGGAGAGACTTGAGAGATAGAGAGAGAGGGGGGAGGTAGTGGGAGAGAGATAAAGGAAGGGAGGGTTAAGGGTAGCGGGTAGAGTGTTTAGGGTTAATAGGAGAGAGATAGAGGGAGTGAGTGAGTGAGTGAGAGACCTAAGAGAGGGAGAGGGGGTAGGATATTGAAGTTACTTGAGAGAGAGAGAGAGGGAGGGAGTGGGAGAGAGATAGGGGGAGGGTTAAGGGTAGAGAGTAAATGGTTTAAGGGTTTAGGGTTAAGGGTGGAGGGGAGAGAGATAGAGGGAGTGAGTTAGTGAGATAAAGACCTAAGAGAGGGAGAAGGGGTAGGAGGGAGAGAATTGAGATAGAGTGAGCGAGTGAGTGGGAGAGTGACCTTAAAGAGGGAGTGGTAGAGAGAGGTAGTCTAAAATGAAGAGAAGTGGAGGAAGGGAGAGGAAAAGAGTGTTAAGAATTAGAAGGGATAGAATGTTTAGGGTTTATGGTTGAGGGTTCACAGTTAGCAAGAAGTGCAGGAGGAGAAACTTGAGAGAGAGAGAAAGAGGAGGGAGTAGAAGGAGAGAGAGATAAAAGGAAAGGGAGGAGTTAAAAATTAGAAATTAGAGGGAGTTTACACAGGAGTTAAAGGTTTTAGGGTTTTAGGCTTAAGGGGAGAGAGATAGAAATTTGAATGAAGCGAGAGAGAGAGACCTCAAAGAGGAGTAGTGCTAGGAGGAGACTTAAGAGGAGAGCTGATAAAGAGGAGGGTTAAGGGTAGAGGATAAAGGTTTGGAGTTTAGGGTTAAGAGAGGAATAGAGAGTGGGAGAGATAGAGGAGGAGGGTTAAGAATTAGAGAAGGTAGATGGTTTTTAAGGGTTTAGGGTTAAGAATTGGGCAGGAGAGAATAAAAAGGAGTAAGGTGAGTGAGGTAAGGTGAGTGAGAGAGAGACCTCAAAAGAGGGAGTGAATTACTAGGAGGAGAGACTTGAGAGGGAGAGAGATAAAAGGAAGGGAGGGTTAGAAGTAGAAATTAGAGGTTTAGAGTTTTAGGGTTTAGGAGTTTAGGAGTGAGTGAGTAGAGAGAGAGACCTAAGAGGGAGGGAGTAAGATGGAGATACTTAGAGAGAGAGAGAGAGAGGGAGGGAGTGGAAGAATAGAGAGGAGTTAAGGGTAGAGGTAGATGGTTTAAGAGTTTAAGGTTTAAGGGTTAAGGAGTTTAGGGTTAAGGTTAAAAGGTAGAGGGAAAGAGATACAGAGGGAGTGAGTGAGTGAGAGAGACCTAAGAGAGGGAGAGGGTGGGATGGAGAGACTTGAGATAGAGTGATTGAGTAAGTGAGAGAGAGAGAGAGAGACCTGAGAGGATTGGTTCTAGGAGGGAGAGACTTGATAGAGAGAGAGGGAGGGAGTGGAAGAGAGATAGAGGGAGACAAGGTTAAGGGTAGAGGATAGGGGATTTAAGGGTTTAGGGTTAAGGGTTCATGATTTTGGGTAGAGGGGAGAGATATAGAGGGATTTATTGAGAGAGAGAGAGGGAGGGAGAAAGAGAGAGATAGAGAGTAGATACTGGTAGATTTTGACCCATTTTTCAGCGACCGCCCATCAAAATTTTGACAACTGTTTGTCATTATTATTGCGTCATAATTTCGATAGCATTTGAAACATCAAAATTCTAGCATGACATCATTTAGGGTTAAGGGGGGAGAGATAGAGGGAGTGAATGAGTGAGAGAAAGACCTAAGAGAGGGAGAGGGGTTAGGATATTGAAGATACTTGAGAGAGAGAGGGAGGGAGTGGTAGAGAGATAGAGGGAGGGATGGTTAAGGGTAGAAGTTAGATGGTTTATGGGTTTAGGGTTAAGGGTGGAGGGGAGAGAGATAGAGGGAGTGAGTGAGTGAGAAAAAGACCTAAGAGAGGTAGAAGGGGTAGGAAGGAGAGACTTGAGATAGAGTGAGTGAGTGAGTGAGAGAGATACCTCAGAGAGAGAGTGGTGATAGGAGCGAGAGACTTGAGAGGGAGAGAGAGATAAAGGAAAGAAGGGTTAAGGATAGAGGGTAGAGGTTTAGGGTTTAAGGAGTGAGTGAGTGAGAGAGAAACCTAAGAGAGAGAGGGAGTAGGATGGAGATACTTGAGAGAGATAGAGAGAGGGAGTGGAAGAGAGATAGAGAGAGGGGGTTAAGGGTAGAGGGTAGATGGTTTAAGAGTTTAAGGTTTAAGTGTTAAGGTTTTAGGGTTTTGGGTTAAGGGTAGAGGGAAGAGAGATAGAGGGAGTGAGTGAGTGAGAGAGAGACCTAAGAGAGGGAGAGGGGGTAGGATGGAGAGACTTGAGATAGAGTGATTGAGTAAGTGAGAGAGAGAGACATGAGAGAAGGAGTGGTTCTAGGAGGGAGAGACTTGATAGAGAGAGAGGGAGGGAGTGGGAGAGAGATAGAGGGAGACAAGGTTAAGGGTAAAGCATGAGGATTTTAGGGTTTAGGGTTAAGGGTTTAGGAATTTGGGTAGAGGGGAGAGATATAGAGGGATTCAGTGAGAGAGAGAGGGAAGGAGTGGGGGAGAGATAGAGAGTGGACACTGGTAGAGTTTGACCCATTTTTTGACAACCTTCCATCAGAATTTGATGGTTGTTCATCGCTATTATTGCGTTGGAATTTTGACAGCATTTGAAATCTCAAAATTCTCAGTTGACATCCGATGCCAAGCCAAAATTTTGATGTTTCAAATTCTGTCAAAATTTTGATGCAATAATAGCGATGAACAACTGTCAAAATTTTGATGGACAATCATCAAAAAATGGGTCAAAATATACTAGTGAGAGGGTAGAAGGGAGAGGGTTAAGGGTGGAGGGGACAGAGATAGGAGTGGGTGAGTGAGAGAGAGAGATACCAGAGAGAGGGAGAGGGGGTAAGAGGGTGACACTTGAGAGAGAGAGGGAAAGAGGGACAGAGTGGGAGAGAGATAAGGGATAGAGGGTTAAAATTAGAGGGTAGAGGGTTTAAGGATTTAGATTTTAGAGTTTAAGGGTTTAGGGTTTAGGGTCTATGAGATAGAGGGAGTGAGAGAGAGAGAGACCTGAGAGAGGGAGAGGGGTAGGATGGAGAGAATTGAGAGAGAGAGAGAGGTTAGAGGGTTTAAGGGTTAAGGGTTAATGGTTTAGGGTTTAGGGTTATGGATAGTGATGGAACTTCAAAGTTTTGTTCTTTGTGTTCTATTTTACCCTACCTTGTCTATCTGGTAATCTATGGTGTTTGGGAAAAGCCTATGGTTGGGGTTTTACCTTCATCTTCATGTAAAACCCTAGTGTTCATCTTACATCTTGGATGGGATCTATTTGGCTGTTACTTTTGGGAAGGCTTTAAAACAACTTAAGCCCCATCGCTTTGTCTAGGTTGGGCCCCCTTTTATTTTATCATTTTATTTCCTTTGCCTGAATTTATTTTTCCAAAGTCTTTTGTTGGTCTTGTGTTCCCTTTTTAAAACAACTTATGTCATTGTTTGTCGTCGGCCTAGTGATGTCCCCTTATTCCTTTAGGGGAGACCCAGTAGTTGTGCAAGCTAACTTTCTTAGCATGTAGCAATTGACTGGAATATCGTAGAACCTTCTTTTTCTTCAAATGTAGACTGGTCTCTTATTTATCTATAACTAAGGTTTGGAGGCATGGCTCATCATGCAACTCACCACATTGGAAAATATTTTGAGAAGTGTCTAAAATTTGACTTTTTAAAGGTTTCACCAAAACTTAATCATGAAACCCCCAATAGTTGAACAAAAAAATATCATTTATTGCTCGTAGAATATCATATTTTTATTTAAATTAAAATTAATATACAACCTAAGTGGACCAAATACTTATTGATAACAATAAATCTTTGATAGCTCTACCTTTTATATTCAACACATATGGACTAATAGTTAAACACAAAAAATCTATTTGTTGTTATAAAAACAATACATAATTATTTAAAATACAACTTATATTGAACAAAAATGGACCAATAGTTGAACACTAAAACTTTTTGAAAATCATTCATATTTAATGGGAAAATACATGTTATTTATTGTGCTCACCTTTTATATTTGTGATAGGAAAAACTATTAACATAAAATTATCTAATGCTTGTACATTGCTACCCCAATTGTTGTACACATAAGAACACTATTTTTTCACTATGATAACAATAATTGTTTAAATGAGTGTCTTATTTTATTAAATGGGCATTTTATTTTTTAAATGATATACTTATAGTGGAGAGTTGTGATATTTTATTTGAAAAAAAAAAATACTTATTTCACTTCTTCATGAATGTATTTATGTTTTTTTCATATAACATTTAGAGGTTCTCATGTGTTCAAGTATGGGTCCATTTTTTATTTATTTACATTTGGACATTTTATTTACAATATATAGTATAAATATGTGGTAAGACTGGGTATTATCATCATGATTGAGTGCGCAACTATTGGACCCCACATGACTAGTAGGCCTTCTCCCCTAATAAATTTTTTTATTTTGTATTGGGACAAGTGTGTATGGCCGTAGATAAATCGTCATGTGATCTCAACTATTCCCTGCCATCCTGCAATGACCACACCACACTATCTTTGTTGATCGCGGGGTGATCCCACAAAGCTGGTTTACAATTTTTGGGAGGAATTAGTTTTTACTGACATCACATATTTTTATAAATTATAATGATTTAAGCCTTAAAAGTTTCCATTTAAAGCATTCCAATTGAAGATGGTTTGATCAAACTACCTTAGATCAAAACCCTTTCGATAGAACCCTGCTAGTTTTAAACCATACCTATAATAGAGTCTCCTTTATACCTATCAATATGTTGATAAAAAACCACTTTTGATTTAACTTTTGGGGAATCAAATGGATTTACTTAAAATTATATTCTTTACACATGTAGTCCTTATTATAAGCTTCCCAAAAAAGTATAAATTTAAATTTAATTTTAATTTTATTATTATATTTATTTTGTATTTCTTATGAATGAGGTTTTTCATGAAAAATCAAGATCTTTGTTCTACACATGTGGAAAAATACTAGATTATAAAAATAAAATAAAAAAATGAGTGCACCAGATATTGAAGTCCTTGATCCAACACACAATTTTTTTTTGAATTTCGATACATCCAAAAAATGTTATGCATCATACGGTTGTGCTATACCTGAATTGTAATTAGTTTGACTTCGAAACTTGATTAAAGAAAAACTATTCAATAAAAAACTATCTAACAAAGTGGAAGCACTAGATATCAGAGTTACAAATCTAAATTCGAAAGAATTGGAATTTTATCCTTTATGGAAAAAAATTATACATTATATGGTGAGCGTCACTTTTTAAAAATGTTTTTTCTGAAAAAAAAAACTAGTTTTTTAGGGGGATGGAAAAATAAGTGCAATCTAATTCCAAAAAGTTTGAAAAAAATTTATTTAGAATCTACAAACAAAATTTCACAAAACTCTAGTTTGCGTCATCTTCAAATTCATCACGGTTTATCCATTATAGGTGCCTGAAAGTGAAGATTTAGTTAAAAAAAATTATTTTAGTGTCTAGTTTGGCCAAAAATTGTAAACCACTATTGTGGGATCACCCCGCGATATCACGGGTGAGTGCCACATGTCTCATCCAGTGAAGCTAAAGGAATGATAAATAATTTGATGCATCTTTAATACATTATGTCATGGGTTACTCAAGCAATTATAAGATGCATGTGTTTTAAATCAACAGAGATGTTATAATCTTGGTGGAAAGGTGCTCGATGGTTAATAACACGGCTGGTGACTATGTTGAATGAACAAGATTGCTGATGGTTGAGATCCATGGTTGCCCGCCATCGCATGATCAAAAGTTGCAATTTATTTATTGATTGCAATATCACAAGTGGGCACCACATGGATCTCCTTGGAAACGAATAGTATGGTGGGCCCCTTATTTCCATGATGGAGACTATGTTAGTTTGCTCTGAAGGCAGCCGTCCGATGATTTGACCAAGATGAAGGATTGGTGGCTAATATTTGAATCTGCATCATATGTGCTTTGAGCCATTCGTGCAGCGCATGAGTAAGCTTTAATGACAGCCATGACATCTATTGCCATGGTTTGATCAAAATAAAGCAACTATTCTTCTTCTTTTGGTATCACAAAGCATTCAAAACATCTTAAATGGGGATTCTAGGTGGATATGTTCTGTATAAGGATTTGATAAGTAGTATTGGGTTAGAATACATGTTGATGAAATTGTAAAGCAATGTTCTCAAGGATCTTATATGCTATTTGTTAAATCTGTCATAAACCCTTAGATATTTATGAATTTGACTCCCTCAATGGATATATGGCACTGATGTAAGTTGTACTAATTTGTATAGTTCGGTATTTTTTTTTGTCTTTACCTAGTGCTTGCTACAAATTCCAAATCAATGACTATTTTACACTGTGGAATGTGTTATAGTTATCTCATGCTCCAAATAGTTGATATTACTGATGATCAACCAATTCTATTCAGTATTATGCTATTATGTTGAGCTATTAAATGAGATTATCTATTTTTGTTAATGTTGTTTACGATAATGGTGCAGAGGTTGTAAACACATTAAGGAATCACCCTCCCAAGTCTTACAGAGCCCAAAGTGTAGGAGGTCTTTAAAATCCTCATCTGTTGGTCCAGGTCCTTCGAGATGCCCTTGATTGGAATTGGCAATTCCATAAGTAAATTAGAAGACCAACCTGGTTACAGTAAAAACAACCAACAGGTAGAGGGGAGAGAGATAGAGGGATTCAGTGAGAGAGAGATGGAGGGAGTGGGAGAGAGATAGAGGGGAGAGGGTTAAGGGTAGAGGGGAGATAAGAGTGAGTGAGTGAGAGAGAGACTTGAGAGAGGGAGAGGGGGTAGGAGTGTGAGACTTGAGAGAGAGAGGGAGGGAGGGAGGGAGTGGGAGAGAGATAGAGAGTAGAGGGTTAAGCGTAGAGGGTTTAAGGGTTAATGGTTTGAGGTTTAAGGTTAAATGTAGAGGGGAGAGAGATAGAGGGAGTGAGAGAGAGAGAGAGACTTGAGAGAGGGAGAGGGGGTAGGAGGGAGATTTTTGAGAGAGAGAGGGAGAGAGTGGGAGAGAGATAGAGGATAACATCTTTGTATGGTTTCCATGTAGAGGTGATGGTGCAAGTAACATCTATTTTAAATTCCTCAACAAACAGAATGAATGTGCAGTTATCGATAGCGTATTGTTGGGTTCCATTCTCTAGGTTTCTATTGTTGTTGAAAGTAGATGTGAGTCAGGATGGAAAGCTTTTGTGGAGGTGCAAGTGCATTCATTGGCTATGAAATCTCTGTGAAGGTGGTTTGATGTTATCTTGTGTTCTTTGCATGCATTCATTCTTGTAAAATCTATGGGTTCTGATAAATTTTTGTTCATTTTTTGTGGGAAGTGGAGAAAGAATGGAGGGAAGAGAAAGCAAGTGGGTAGAGATGTAATTGAAGGAAGCAGGAAAAGGTGTATTTTTTTTTTTCTAGCCCCAACATCTGGTTTCTCTTAGCCAACTCTATAATCTCTTCATATTCATAGTTGCTCCAGAAAACATGCTTCTCCCTTAGGAGAGAGAGTTCAAGAAGTGGGATGTTGATATTCTAGTATACATGCTAAATAGATGAATGAGCTTTCAAAAAAGTGTGAAGATGAAGTGATTATAAGACTGGCTAAGAGAATGGGAACATTAATTTCACCATTCATCATAGTAGTGGCCACCCAATATTAGAGAGAAGGACTCATTTTGTTCTCTTCCATTTTATATTTTTTATGTGTGCAACTGAAATGCTCAATTGAACAATATTGTTCATTGGCATGATCATGAAAAGTTGTTGTACTTTATGGTAAGTAATTGTAGGGGTCTAGTGATAGACGATGACACTCCATGATCCAAAATGGTAGGGTGGAGAGCATGGCACCTTTTGTGTGTCTAGACTTCAATGCATTCTATCCAAAAGGTTTGACCTTTGCATTAAAAGTTTTGCATAGGAATGTGGGTATCAGTTTTTAGCTTTCTGTCATCATGGATGTAATGGAATAAAATAGTTAATTTTATGTAGTTCATTCTATTTTTGCATAACCAACATACTAAACTTCACACTTTTTTGTTATTCTTGCAGACCGTATTCTAGCCACAATGCAGTATTTGATGGACTAATGTCTTACAAACAACCTTTCACAATAATGATAGTGGTTGGAAAATTAGTAACAATGGTCAATTACATGATCAAATCCTAATGTACTCTATATTGATTGTAATAAGCAATATTCATTTCACCACTGATCAGAGTGGTGGGAAATGTATATTCTTGCTTAGGGGTTTGGTGAGAGTCCATAAGGCTCCATGACCCAATCTGGTAGGGTGGAGAGCAGGCCTTCTTGTGTTGATTTTTATTTTATATTTTTTATGTAGAAATTGCTATCTTTTTGACATAGGATTCATAAAAAAATTCATATACTTTAGATTATGCTTACAACATAGTGAACTAGTTGATCTTATACTCTTTATGTTAGACTCCATTAGGAATTGTTGATTATTGTTCTCTTGCCTAAGCTATATTGTTCAATTATTAAGAAGGTGTTGTAAAAATGTCTATGCTATTTCAATTTTTGATAGGGTTTTGTCGAATTTCCATCAATTCCCTCTTGCTCTCCCTTTATGCTTTGTGTTTTGTGCTTGAATTTTTAAATTACTTCACTGATCATCCAATTGCTCTTAGCCAATTTTACAATCTATTCATATTCATAGTTGCTTGAAAAAACATGCTTCCCCTTGGGATAGATAGTTCAAGAAGTTGGGTGTTGATATTCCAATTTATATGGTAAATAGATGGACAACCTTTGTGAATGAAGTTCAAGCAACTATGAAGATGAAGTGATTGTAATTGTGGTTATGAATCAACATCCCACTTCTTGAACTCTCTTTCCCGAGGGAAAATAGCCAATGACACTCCATGACCCAATATGGTAGGGTGGAGAGCAGGCCTACTTTTTTATGTCTAGACTTGAATCCATTCCCTACATAAGGTATACCTAGATTTTATTTACTTATTGTGTTCTACTGCAACTGTATTGCATCATCTCTGTAATTAATTGTATAAGTCTTTATGTTTTTTATTTATTTATTGTGTACCAATGGTGCGTGTTTATTACATTAACACCTTTTCAGTATTCCTACAAACCATGCTCCAATAATAATGTGGTATTTTCTTAACTAATGTGTTATAGATAACCTTCCTGAATAATGATAGTGACTATATAATAAGCAACAATTCTCAAATAGACAATCATATCCTAATGTACTCTATATTGATTGTAATACGAAATACTCATTTCACCACCAATCATAGTGGTGGAAAATCTATATTCTTGCTCGGGGGTTTGATGAGGGTCCATGAGGCTCCATGACCCAATATGGTAAGGTGGAGAGTAGGCCTCATTGTGTTTACTTTTACTTTATATTTTGTATGTACAAATCATTATCTTTCTGACGTAGGAATAAAAAAAAATCATATGTTTAAGTTTATGGTTACAATGGAGTAAAGTAGTTGATCTTATACACTTTATGTTAGATTCCATTGGGCATTGTTGATTATTGTTCTCTTGCTTATACTCTACCTCACACAAATAATTAAATTGTTTTAAGCAAAATTCTTCTACGGTACTTTGTTGCTAGCTATGAAAAGATCCTTTGTTTGTATTATAAAGAATTGATGCAATTGCCAAATTATGGGGTGTCCTTATATAATCATGAATTCAACTAATAGTATGCCTCTATTATTATTTCCCATCTAAATACACATTAGTAATGTCATCAATTATTTAGACATTCAACCTTATCTATAATAATATTATATTTTGATTAACTAATGAAACTTAATATATTGGTATTATTTTTAGATTGTTTTAACTATAATTGATGTAGGATTCTTTGTTACTAGCTACAAAAAGATCCTTACTTTGTATTATAAAGAATTGATGCAGTGGCTAAATTATGGGGTCAACTTATATAATGATAAATTCAACTAATTTTATGTCAACATTATTATTTCCCAACTAAATACACATTAGTAATGTCATCAATTTAGACATTGAACCATATCCATAATAATATTATATTTTGATTAACTAATAAAACTTAATGATATTGGTATTACTTAATAAAATCATTTCAAATTTAATAATAATATTTTCTTTAATTAACAACTTAACAACATAATATTATTATTTACCTTACCCAACCAATTACCAATAATAATGACGTCATCACCAAATAATTAATTGAATGTTAATACAATTGTTCTTCAACCAAACCTCTATATGTGTATATATACATATATATTCTACAAACTTATTTTTTCACCAACTATTACTTACACACTTTATCCTTTATATACATATCCTCCTTTCAACCCATTAGGGTTAACACCCTCCTTCTGTCCCCATTATAATTTAAAATAAAATAATAAAATAATGATGCTGAACTGCAAGGTAAAAATGGGATACAATATTGTTCCCACTCAGTCACTCTAAGGATTCATTGTATTGTTCGTTGGATTCCCTAATGAATAACTATATTATCTACATCTGCATATAGCTACTGTACTCACTTATGCCATTCGCATTCTAATGTTTTTCCATAGACACTCCTTGTACATGGATCAAATCCTAAAAGATATAATTAGAAAGGTACTGGAATATTTCACGTAGTTTCACCAGAAGTAGTAAAAAATGTAGCGGGTGGGATGAGTCTTTGTTTTCTTTCCCATAAGATTTTGTGAAGTCCTGGTTCATTTAGGTATAACAGATGAATAACATGAACAAAAGGCTCTGTAAAGAAACCATATCCATTGAAATGAAAGCGAATTTACCCAGAAGAAGAAAAATTTGTTGCAGTGATTAATAATACAAAGTTAAATATTAATTAATAATACAAAGTTAAATATTAATGCAGTGTGGTCTAGATTTAATGAAAGTTAGAGATAAACATATAACCTATCATATTATATAGAATTCTTATCATCCACTCTGTAGTACCTTGTCACTGGATTTCTTCTGCGTTGAATTTACTTTTAAATTTTCATAGGCACTTCTTGCAGCAATCTTCTTTGCCAGTTTTTTCGTTTTATTTTCGCCTCTTCCAGCCATCTTACCATCTATAAATACTTCCACAGCTATCATTTCCTCTTCGGACGCTTTGAACGTATGGTCTCTATAGTCAATACGGTGGGCATATTTCTGACATAAATCGTGAAGTTCTGTAACAGGATGCTTCTGAAATGTCTTCGCAGTTCCCAATGGGTCTAACAAAATCTTGAATTTCTACAAACCAATAGTTTTGAAGTCAGAGAAAGGAAAAGAGTATGTCACCATGCACAAATAATTATTTAGATGAATGAAAGTGTTTAAAAAAGTATATAAAGATTTGCTACGAAAAGTGAATTTAACTGTAATTAAGAGAAAGAGCTGTTTACTTGCAACCCACATCACGTGCCCAAAGATAAATCAAAACCCTTCAACTGGATATTCAAAGGAACAACATTTCGAAAAAAAGACAGAAACAAAGGGAGAGGGAATTGAGTTCACTCAATACCTCCCAAACTTTTTCCATAGCAGAGATGCTGTTCTGCAACGACACTCCACTGATATCAAGAAATATTGCACCAGCAATCGATTTGACCATATTACACAAAATTGACGGTGAATTCACATCCTCACAACTATCATTGATGTTTTCAGTCAATCTGCTAACCTATATGACACAAAAAAGACTGAGTAAAGGGTGGGTATATCTCCTTACAATCATACTTGGTTTATCAATGAATTTGTTAACGGGCATGACACCAAATATAAATTTGCTGAATTGTGAATAAATCATCTTCTAGATTTCACTCAAAGAGTTACCTTATTCCCCAAAGGTTTATCTTCAAAGCTGAGATGCTTATGAACTTTTAATTGAACTATACCAACTCTTGCAAGCTTCTCATTGTCCATAATGTTAGATATTAAAGTGGTCAGCATTCCTGGTTGAAGGTCGAGATAAGTGATGTACAAATATTTTGTTATTGCTTGCTTGAGGACCAGATGTCCAAGGAACTCCATCAACTTTTTAGACTTCATACCTGTTAATATAATGAGTTCCTTGCATGCATTGCGACACTTGAATTTGTTGAGAGTTAGTATCTCTAAACTCTTCAAGTATGAATCTATTAGAAAATTTCTACTCTTGAATTTGCATTCATTTTCTCTTCAATCTCATCCAATTCATTAGACTTATATTTAGGATCAAGGACATGGCAAACGAAATTCTGAATCACTTTTCTCACTCCATTGCAGTTAAACGTTGCCGACTCTAGTTTTTGTTTTGAACTGTCATCAAGATTTACGGAATGCATAACTGTTTCTTTAAGTACCCCTTAATAATTAACTGGACAAATATACTCTTTGGCATTATGTTCTTGGCAGGGACTCTTCCGACCTCCTATGTTGTGTTGAGGTGTTTCTGTACTTAGTAATGGACTCAACAAAGACCGAAAGACCTGTAAAACATGGTAGCCAAGCCCGCTATAGTTAAATTTCTATATACCTACTGGAGTATTATAATTGTCTATAAAGATATATCAAAATTTTCTGAGATTTTCTTAATTTCTTATAAATTCTTCATATTTGAACTATTAAAAGTTTGTTGAAAAGCTATCACCCTAATCAAAACTCTGAAACACAGAACATAATTGAATACTCTCTTACTTTCCAAACTTTATCATATGAAAACTCGCTATCAGCATACACAGCACCAGCTAGGAATTCAATAATATTAGCAAGAACCTTCGGAGGCTTGACATTGCCATCTAATTCAGACTTGCCAATCATATCTCGAAAGCATTTTACAGTCTGCGAAAACACATTTCAATCATTAAAAATCAATACCCATTAAGCAAGGAGTTTTAAATAGTATCAATATAACTAGTTACCCTATCTTTGAGCGGCTCAGTTGATAGAATATTGTCAAACACATGTTTTATAGCAGCTCTCACAAGAACACCATTCTCCACATTTATTTGAACTAACTTGATCAATGTTTTTTATCTACATTTTGACAAGTACTGTATATGTTCATAGTCACAAACTGTAATACTGTATCCCCAAGGAATTCTAAGCGGTGGTATGATCCTCGTAGTGCTTCCATTAATAGATCTCTGTTATTGAAGCTGTAATGTATCGTGCATTCAAACTCAGCTATATTAGTTTTGAATTTTATATTCGCCATTTTCTCAGGCATAAAGCAAACCCTAATTTTGTAAGAACAGATGTACACCGTGAAATAGATTGAATTTTACGGCAATAAAAGACTGAAAAATATATACTGTAATCAACAAGGAAGAAAAAGTAACAACTAACTTTATTGGAGAGTCAGATGGTTCATTATTAGTCCAGGGCTTCTGACGACATGCTGACGGTTTTCGAATCAGTGATGATGGACACCGAAAGTGATTTGGCTGATCGGGCTATTACTGTTGAGTTTCTCTACAGATTTGCCTTTGTGAAGCAAGGAAAACTCGCTAGAAAGCCATGTCAGAATCTTTTGTGAAACTTTTTTAATATTGATTACACAGTTTTCACAAATTTGGTGATAATCTAAATATATCTATCAAATTTCTTTATAGATCCATGTATTATAAACGCACAGTAAATGGGATGAAATGGTTAAAAATCAATTTTGAAAGATTTTAATTTTATTTTTTTTCAAAATTGAACACATTTATTGCAGCTTAATTTTAAGCTTAATAACCTTAAGAGTATAATTAATCTTATTGTTTGACAAAGAAAAAAAATAAATTATCTAGAGTATTAAAGAATATAGAGGCGACTAAGCAAATGATGGAATAATTGATGCCTATAAAACATTATTAATGTGAAATAGCACAAGCCCAACGTCATCCCTTATGATGTTGGGGCCTTGCACTCAACAAGACTTGATCCCTGGTGGACTCATTTAAAACCATTCAACTTCACCAATAGACTAAAAACCCATTGACAATTCATGCTATTTTTATTAACTGAATATGCTAATATTTTGAAAAACTTAGATGCCTTATTAAAATATATTTGAATTAGGAATGATACGTAAATTAATTATAAAAATCAAAACTTAGACTTGTAGAATATTTGGAGAGTGAATCTAGGAGAAGTTTAGTTTGAATGTCAATGTACCCATCTTGTTGTCCATAAAGCACATTGTCATCCTAGATCCATGCTATCATTTTGAAATATCAAAAAAAAAAAACTTAGTGTGTAAGTTTAAAAGTTTCCCACATGTAGAATCCAAATGTACATGATATAAAATTTGAAATTGCTTTAAAACTAGAAGAAAATAACAAAGTACTGTCCTAATGTATGAAAGTAGGGAAATAACGTATGAATAAAAATACTAGAAATAGAAGAGACATCACTATGAATTGTGTCTTTAAATGTATCTATATACTAGGATAAAAGAAAAGGGCTTGACAATAAATGATCAAAGCACTATTTCAGCTTTTTAATCTTGATGAATAGAAAATTATATAAGATTGAGTTTTTGTTTTGGTGCTCTTAACCTTAAGTATATTTAGAATATAAAATAAAATAAAAAAATCAAATTATTGATATTAATAATTCATATTTATGGGGCTCTTAATATCTTAGTGTGTATGAAAGAAAATGTTACATATTAAAGTTCTAAAATATTGAACTAAATAGAAAGGTAAATACTTGCAAATATATCACAAAAAGAGAGTGAAAATTGTGTCAAAAGTAATGAGAATTATATCAAGAGGTTCAAATATAAGAGAATCTTTAAAAGAAATAACAAATACATGCTTTACCTCATGCAAGAAGGCTATAAAAATGATTGTATTAGTTGTTAGTAAATGAAGTTATTCTTGCAAGATGTTAGGAATGTTCTAGTAAATCTTTATCAAGCTCACCAAGGTGTTGTTTACAATGTTTTTGTTGAAGAGGACAAGGAGAATGTTAATATTTGCAGTAAAATTTGAAATTGAATTATACAAATGAGTGAGTTTGTAGGAGGGAACCCAAATAGTCATTAAAATACTTGGCGATTAGTCAGATTCCTTCCAATGTGCTATGTGATTCTTAAAGAAGAGAATTTAGAAATTCAACAATATATTTTGATATAAAAGAAATTTTGTATGATTTTATTGTTGTAAGATAGCACATGCATGAAAAAATTGGTGTATCATGCTAATGTCCAAGTAGAAAATGTCTAGAAACCTTACAAAATAGAAATAGAACATCAAAACTAGATGAACATATATAAAGACATAACACATAATCTAACAAATAATACATAATGATATAGTTGGAATTCAAATCAACGTATAGGTCAAGGCTAGATTAAATGAATACTAAAAACATGCTAAGGAAGTTATACACTAAAATAAGTGTAATTTATAATGCTAGAATTGTAAGGAATACGAATATCTACAGGTTGTAGTTATTTGTAATATTTATATATTATTATTTAATATTTTGTTAAATTCCCTCTTTTCAAGTTACAAGGTCCTTAAAACATCATATTTTTAATAGTTTGAATAATTTTTTTACTTTTATATAGAACAAACATTATTTTTTTAAAAGCATCATGTCCGAATTTTATAAAATATTAATTTAGTCTAGTGCACATTACTCCTCATTACCTTCTATTTTTTTTCATAGGGTATGCTTTCTCTTAAAATAATATATTGACTAGATCTCCTTCAAATCATATAACTACATGTATCCTTATAAATCTTCAAAAAAATCAATAATTAATCACTTTTACGATAGTGAACTATTTCCTTTGTAATCTAAGAATAGAAAAATTAAAAATTTTCATTCATGTTGTAGACAAATAAAATTGAACATAATCATTTTAGTTAATCACCTAACCATTTCTTTGATAAATAATTGAATAAGGTCCTATTTATTAAATTCTTTATCCAAATTTCACCCCATATTAATAATGTAATATTGTATTATTTAATTAATAAAGTCACTATTTACCAACTACTCATCAATACTCGTCCAATCCTATTCTAGTTTTAAATAACTTAATCACCATCCATCTAATGTCCATTTTGAGTTTGGAAAACTAACTATTTTTTTATCTACCTACATGTCCTATATCCTTGTAGACACTAAAAAATATCTTGAATGATATCATGCACTTGAATCAGGTATACTAACATCATTTCCTCTCAAACTCATCCTTTTTTCACTTAATTAACTAAATTAGCCTAGCTATTTAATTACTTGTGTCATTTCATCTCATTGAATTAAATAAATAAAACTATTTAATTCAATTCCCTAATTCTTCTTATTTAGTTAAATAACCCTAAGCTATTTAATTAAATATCATTTCTCCTTTCCCCATTCATTAAAATATTCAATTTAATGAATATCACTTTATTATTCTAAATCCCCTAATTGCATGACTAAACCTTGTTTAATTATCAATTATCTAATTAATCCAATTCCTCCCACTTGCAAAGGAATATTCCAAAACAATATTCCTCCTTTGAAAAATTAAATTTAGTTTTAATTAACTAAATAACATTTTTCCTCGCCCGTATGAATATTCTAAAATAATATTCTTTCTCCTCCAATCATTTGAAAAAGGGAATATTCTCACTTGGCTTCTTAAGGAAGCTAAATTTGAAACCTCTTGAGTAAGTTAACTTTTGACCTTTTAAACACGTCAAAAGTGTGTTTGTTTGGAAGGAATGAGAAAACTTGATTAAATCTCATATTGCACTCTCACCCATTGATGAGAATCCATTATCCATGCCTCCAATTTCCTCCATCCTTGACCGTTGATTAGATTTTTCAATTTCAACCCTCTATTTCTCATTTTCTTTCCTATAAATAGAACACTATTTGGAGGAAAATGGATCCATCTTTCAATTTGCAAACTTATTATGTTGGAATCACTCACACCTACACTCATCTTTGTTCACATTTAGCATATTTTTGTTCATTTTTAGCTGTATATTAGCTTTAAGCTTCCATTAATGGCTTTCATGCATCCATTTAGCTTGTTTATAAATTAGGGTTTAAATCCTTTTAACTTGGAATTCACTTAGATTAGCTTAGATTTTACATATTTAGATCATTTTAGCATAAAATCATATTAATTTAGCTTGCATCATGTTTAATTTAGCATAAATCATGTTTTCACATATCACAATAGTTTCATCAATTCTCTTCAATAGAATCAATTGGAACAATCTCACTGATCATGGGATTGGGAAAGGGTCATTGTTCGACATCAGCACGACACCAATTCCAAAATGGGATAAGTTTCAAATGGGTTAGAGTAGACATTTAAATGCTTTCACAATTTAGAATGCTTCATTTCAATATATGTTTAGTTTATCTTTCATTTGAATGATCTTGTTTCAGATTGAGTATTAGTGGCTATGTCATGCTTCAATTTTTCATGAATCAAGTGTAATCAGCCATACTAGTATCCTCAGTCAACAATCCTTTAAAAAAAATAATATTCCTATTTATTTAAATTTTTTTCTCATCAACCTTTTCATGAGTACTCTAAAATAAATTTGTCCCTTAACCTCCCACATGCACATTCAATACTTGATCAACCCTTCAAATCCTCCACACTCTCCAAGGTGTATAAAATCATGAGATATTTTTATACAATAGATGAACCTTTATACACATGATATGGTTTTTCTTGCATGCCACATTCATCAAGGACTCATCCATCCCCCTAGAGTTGTACCAAATATCTTTCTTCATATCACCCATTCAATATTGTTAAGTGAATACTCCACCATTGATTTTATTTTATTTTTAGATTCCTCCCTATCCATCAAAAAATTAAGGTTAATTGTAATCCTCTTATTATAAAGGATCTCCACCAATTTGATCCTTTGGTCTCTTGAATGCCATCTCAAGTAACTTGGGAAGACTCCATGAAATTCAACATCACATCCATCATCCTTAAGAATTATCACCATGAATCCATGCAACAACAGTTGGTTTTGATAAAATTTCATTTTTTCATCTATGTTTAATAGCTATTTTTTATCCAAATGTTACTTTAAATTGAGAGTAGAATAGATTTTATTTTTTTCATGTGCAGACATACTAAATAACTAATAAAAATACTTCTTTTTGAATTATTGTTTTATTTTTTTATATAGAGTAAATTTTTGTGTTTATTTGGTGTAAGTAAATAATTGAGAATCTTATGAGAATGTTAATTATTTTGGCCCAAATGACTCAACCAAGAAATTTTACTTTAACTTATGAATTAAAATTATAGAGAGTGTATTTGAAAGAATAAAAAATCACACATAATTATAAACTTTGAGAGATAATTTAGATTTCTATATTCAAACTTGCATAGTTTGCAATAACAAGATACAAGAAGAAAACTAGTCACAACCAAAAAATTTCTAATACAAAGATTTATCGCACAACCACTAAAAATCATATTCTAAAGCTCCATACTCAGCTATAGGAATCAAAAATAAATCTCTAAATGTAGGATACTCCACTCTTGGATGCCCAGGCCAAGTTTTCCTTTGTTTTCCTCTTTTCTCTCTTAATTCCCAACCTAAGGCATTCCAAATTCCTTCCCTCCCCCATTTTATTGAATTGAAAATTGCAAATTCAAAGAGTTAAATGATACCAAGAAATGACCTCATCCGACTTAGGTATGGGATTATGTGCAACATTACAATTTTTTGTAAACACAAAATTCTAGCACTTTTATTCCCAAATTCAACTTAAATTAACAACCTTACAAGATAAATTTATTTTGAAGTATTTGGAGGGAAAATGGTGTATTTATAATTAACGTCTACAATAAAACAATAAAACACAATCAAAAATGAAAAATTAAAGAGAGCAATTTTTTTTGGTGTGTAGATTGCTCGTTCACTTGGATGCTCTTGCATCAAGAAACTTGGGAAAAAAAAAATTCATTAGTGAGAGCTCATGAAAAATCATCTAGATATAGAATTCCTAGCCTCCAAAACTTTGAAACCACAACCCATGTTGCTTCTTCCATATATTTTCCTTTCTATTTGATAAAATACTCTTTGTACTCTTTGCCTATATCTTCCTGGTTGTTCTAGAATCCATCACTTCATTAGTTTCTTCTTATTTCCTCTCTGGTATTTGTTGTGCAAATTTATTTGAGTCCTTAAAATTAGAAACATCCTCCTCCTTTCCATTAGTATCTCCTTCAACCACATTGAATATTGGTGAAATACACAACCCTAGTGGTACTCTATTTCATAAGCATTAGCTGAAAATTTCCTAATCACCTTGCATGGCCCAATACTTTTTCATTTCAATTTGTTACAAGTATCATGTGGAAATATCTCTTTGTAGATGAGCTAGAAACAAATCTCCCACCTCAATCTTTTTTCTTTCTCCCTTTTAAATCAATGTGCTCTATGTATCTCTTGGTGATTTCTTCTAACTTCTCCTTTATTTCCTTCTATAATTCTTGAAAATACTCTACATACTCTTTAGCTACAACAATTATTCTTCCAAAATCTATATTATCTCATAATTAATGAACTCTTCTTGAGCTGAAGCAATAAGCATTATTAAAGGGACTCTAACATGTACTTATTTCATAGAGTTATTGTAGAAAAAATCAGCTTCTATTAAAATTGCATCCCATTATTTTGGTTCCCCATATATCAAACCTACACAAATTTACAAGAAATTATTTGAAAATTTTGATTTTTCCATCCATTTGAGGATGATAGGTTGAACTAAAATTCAATTTTGTATCCAACTTCTTCTATAAGATTTTTCTAAAAATGGCCAACAAACTTAATATCTCTACCTCAAACAATGGTTTTTGGAAAACCATGTAACCTTACTTCTTTGAATTTTTTTTGGGCAATATGTTATGCATTATTTGAATTCTTGTATGGAATAAAATGAGCCTTTTATGAAAATATATCTAGCACAAAAAGATGGAATCACTACCTTTTTTAGTCTTTTACAGCCCACGAATGAAATTCATACTCACTTCATCCCATGGTCTCTTTGGGAATGGAAAAGGCTGATATAACCCCATGATTTGGCTTGTTCCTTTTACATATTGACATACTGAACACTCTTGCACAATATTCTTTACATCCTTACTCAATTTTCACCAATAATATCATTCAATAAGCTTCTCCAAAGTTATTTTTCACTCTAAAGTGACCTCTAAGTCCCCTTCTATGCTTTTTTCTCTATTTAAATTTTCCCTCATTGATCCTCTTAGAATGCACAAATGCTGCCCCTTAAAAAACAACCTCTCTTGAATGAAATACTCTAACTATTTTGTTCTATCATTTTTAATTGGATATTAACAAGTTTCCCATGATGGAGGAGAAAAACCCCTTCGAGCCATGACTCTTTTATCTCTATATCCTTTTCAAAATTTGTGAAAGAGAATAAAATCATTGGATTTTATTTTTCATGCAATTATATTTCACTTTCCCCCAAAACTAGCTACAATTTCCTCCATGCAAAGAAGTTACAAGAATCTTTTGCAGTGTGCAACCATTATATTTTTCTCATGCAAAGTAATGCAATTGAATGCCAACAAGCACTCCTTGCTCCCAGTGCTTGCTCCCTCTTTGAAAGTGGCCTTCGAGATCATTATTCTTTTTCATGCAATTTGTTTCTTGCAATAACTCCCTTAATACAATTTTAAAAGACATGATGGAAGAATCTAGTTTTCTTAAAACTTAATTAGTTTATGAAAAAATTTTAAACAAGGTTTATTGAATGCCATCTTAATTATTTTTATATATTTATATATAATATTAATAATATATTTCATTATTAGTATTATAAACAAATAATTAGGCAACTTGACTATATATCTATATATATATATATATATTAACAAAAGAAATTCTCTCTTATTTATTATTTTTAATAATTTATTTTCATAATAATTAAATTATTCAAAAAATGGTTTATGACAATTGTAGTTAATTTATATAGCGATCTAATTGTCACCATGGTTTTTCCCTTGGATTTTCCATGTAAATCTAGTGCTCTATTGTGTATGGTGTTGATGTGTTTCTATTTTTGTTATTTACTTTCATGCTAAATGAGTTTAAAAAATTAAAGAATAATAAGGATATTTTAATATACAACTAATTCACCTCCCCTTAGTTGTCTTATGCATTTAACATATACATGGGTAAAACCATTTTAGGTAAAAACACACACTCCAAATGCATGGATATTTATATCTTTGTCTTATTTAGAGGAAATTCGACAACATAAACTTACAACTAAAAATTCTCCTCTCAACTCCTCAAGGAAACTATCATATTTAAATACCAATAAGATAAATTACTAAAAGATTGGTGCAGTCATTGTAGGAGGGTTTCAAAAGGAATAGTCTGAACTATGTAGAAAAGAGTCAAAACAATAGAAACAACACAAAAACTTGATATGCAAACATGAATCTTCATTAATATAGAATGCTTACATGCAACATTGGCCACAAGGATGAGTATCAAGGGTTCACATGACTTACCACTAGGGCATCAACAATACAACTAGCCAACATGCCTTATTACATGTCCTCAAAGGGTCTATGTGAAAATATATTGAATCTAAATCTTATCCTAAATATAGTAATCTACTAATGATCTATAATGTATTATAATGCTTATAAATATTCCCCTCAAGCTTCAATATAGGTCTGCATCAACCATAAGGGTTAATAACTTGATGAATGCTTATACAAAAATGTCATCCTTGAGATAAGAAGAATTAACTCCACATGAAATGATATGACTTATGAATCTTCAATATAGGTCCCAAAAAACCCAAAATACTTTAATGATATTCTATTTAAGTCCACATGATCTGGAATAGGTCTACACTAAGAAATATGGACTAGGTCAGCTCTAAATGCTTTGACTAGTAAACATAGTGAATTTTTTAGAGTGGTAACTTTCAACAAATAATTTCAAATGATGTTAAATTTGGATATGTGATAGATTTCAACATGCAGATGCTATATCATACTTTGCGAGCTGAGAAATGATGATGTGGTAAAATGCAGAATGAACTATTGATACTTCTATTGAATACAATGTAAGAAAAGAACTATTTTTGGTTGACACAAGATTTCTTTACAACTAGGAATACTCCTGCATCAAACACTTGAGGTTGGAAGAAAAGTGACTCCCTCACTTTCCAAGGCTTAGAGGAAAATCCAAGACAATATATCTCAACCTAAGAAATCCATGATGAATCCTCCACTGGTCTACCTTTCCACTTCACAAGATATTCTTTGTACTGCTTGCTCCTAGTGCTTCTTTTGGTTCTAGTATCCAAAATCTTCTCAATCTCCTCTAGTACTTGATGTGGTAATTTCTCCTTCATATCTTCTTCACCACTACTACCACCTGATTCTCATTTTTGAAACTCATATATGTCTACAATATTGAAAATAGGTGATATACCCAATGTCTCTAGTAAGTCTAATTCATATGCATTTCCATAATCAAAATTCCTTAGTATCATACATGGTCCATAGTTCCTCATTTTCAACTTATTGTATACGCCAACTAGAAATATCTCCTTCCTCAAATATACCATCACTTCATCTCTAATAGAAAATTCCTTATGTCTCCCATGCTCATCTTCTTTCTCCTTATACATATCATTCATGCCTTCCAAATTCTTTTGGAATTGATTGTCTAATGTGTCCATGAATTCTACAAAAAAATTCACTTCTGCAATATTGTTACTCTTTGCACTAATGTCTCTTAACTCTACAACTCCTATAGGACTTACTCCAATAACAATTTGGAATGGTGTCTTTATTGAACTTTGATTTACTGAATTGTTGTATGCAAACTATACCTATGGTAAAACTATATCCCAACTTCCTACCTTATCTCTGACCAAACATCTCAACAAGGTACCCAAACTTATGTTTACTACGTCCATCTATCCATTTTTCTATGGGTGATATATTGAATTGAATTTCAAATCTATTTTCATCTTCTTCCACAATGTCCTCCAAAAGTATCCAATGAATTTAGTCTCTCTATTTGAAAAAATACTCTTAGGTAATCCATGAAATCTCATAATATGTTTGAAAAATAAATCAACAACATGTGTAGCATCATTAGTCTTCTTACAAGGAATAAAATGTGTCATTTTAGAAAATATATCTGCTACAAGCATTATAGAATCATAACCTCTCTATGTTCTTGGTAATCCCTATTGCAAGAAGGAAGGCATTGTCATTGATTTCAATTGGTCAATTGGTTACCAATTGGTTGTTGTTGTCATTGATGTCATTGATGCAGGTTATTGGCTATATATGTTGAGGATATTGAGAAAATTATAGTTGCAGGTGTTTAGTGGTTGCTCAAGGTTTTTCTCCATAATTTTATTCTATGTTTGTGTGGTTTGGATATGTTGATCATGATTGTTGGAAGTTGCTATATCCATATTTTTTTCTTTCCACTCATTGTACAGTGTGACTTATGTTCATCAGTTGTGAACTATGGTTTTTTATGTTTCTGGCTGAGGTCTAGGAGAAATATTGTTGGTTTGGATTTCCTTTTGGTTAAGTCTTATGACTTGTGGTTCTAGAGTTAAGTTTTTATGATCATGTTGAAGATAATTTTGGTTTTTAGAAGGATTTGATCATGCTAAGGGTTGTGTGTTCTTAATTGTTCTATATGTTTTACACTCGTTTGGTTGACCTTGTGTTGAACACTAGTTTTGATGTTGATGAAGTGTCTTGGGAACTACTTGGGTCCTCATGAATCATGTTTTTGGGTTGCCCTCATTCTAATTCCACCCTAGGATGTTTTGGTGTCGACCTAATTTGAATTTAATGATGGATGGATGACTTTGGATATGAACATTTCAAAGTTGAAGTTGGTATAAATACAAGATGAGTTAGTGGTGAATGTAGTAAAAAGAGATAAGTGCAAAGAAATAGAGAAGATAGAAGTGAAGAACATGTAAATTAGTGGTTGTATGTGATATGAGTGTGGTAGATTAGTGTGAAATCTAACTGCTAAGTTTTTGGATGCAACAAGTTGAATGTGTACTCTATCATTCATGCATGTTTGCAATTGGTTGAGTAAATTATGGTGGAAATATCTATTGCATTGAGATTTTATTCTCTTTGTAACATATCATTTCTATCTTCTTTGTATCTTTATGGTAGTGAGCCCTCCGGGTGGTTAACCTTGTTGGACAGTGAGTCCTAATTTGGATAGTGAGTCCTTGTTTTGGAAGTGAGCCTTTTTCTTAGGTAGTTCACCTTTATAACCAGTTTCGATATTCTCTATAGTGTAATTTAATTATCATAGTGGTTTTTCCCTCATTTTATTTTCCATGTAAATTTTTTGTTACTATTTTTTTGTGATGGTTTTTAGTTTCTGCACTTGCACTTAGTGTTTAATCATTTGTGATTGATCTAATTTTTGGTGAATGTTTTAAAAAGTTAAATTTGCTATAGTTATTTCACCCCCCTCTTAGTTTTCTTGTTCAAAAATCCCAATATGAAATCCATTCCTAAATCTTCGCAAAGTCTCTCTGGTACTGTTAAAGGTTTGTACAATCTAGTATTCTGACTACTCCCTTTTGCAACTTGATAAATTCTACAACTTTGAACATAATTTTTTACATGTTTGTATATCTATGGCTAAAAATAATGTTCAGTCACCAAATCTAGTATCTTATCCACTCCAAAATGTCATGTTGATCCCTTACTATGTTTTTCTTTGATAAAATTCTCCCTCATTGAGCTCCTTGATATACACAATGTATTTCCTTTGAATAACATACCTTCTTGAATGAAATAATCCAACCATTGGCTTTGGTCTGTCACTAATAGTTCCTTACATGCTATCCATGGTTCACCAAAATCCATATCCTCCTCATACATATTCCTCAACTCTCCAAACCCTAATACTTGCACTCTCATCTCTGTCAAAAAATTCCTTCTCCTTCTCAATGCATCTACAACTTTGTTTGAATTTCCACTCCTATGCTTTGACACAAATGTACAACTCTACAAGAAATCAACCCATCTCATATGTACCTGATTCAACTTCCCTTGACTATTTAAATATTGTAAATCTTGATTATTTGTATACAACACAAATTCTTTAGGCACCAAATAATGTCTCCACTTCTTTAGGGCTTGAATTATGGAATAAATTTTTTGATCATAAACTATTTTTTTGGCATCATTTAATTTCTTACTAAAAAAAGAAACAAGTCTTCCTTCTCGAATTAATACCACTCCAATTGATTTGTCACTTGCATCACAATCAACTCTAAATACCTTGTAAAATTATGGTAATGCTAACACTAGTTGTTATATCACATTCTACTTGAACAATTCAAAACTCTTTTGTGCTCTAGATGTCAACTTAAAGTCTCACTTATCTCCTCTCATTTTCTCTATTATAGGGTTACAAATCCTACTAAAAATTCCAATATTTTTTTTGTAGAAACTAGCTAACCCATGTCCAATGATCTAACTTCTCCAATGTTTACAAGTGTAGGCCAATCTAAAATTGCTTTCACTTTCTCTAGATCCATCTTCAATCCTTCAGTAGAAATAACAATTACCAAGTATACCAACTTTGTCTTCATGAAACTACATTTCTTGACATGAATCAACAAATTTTCTTCTCTCAACCTCCTCAATACTTGTTAGATGTGCTACAAATACTCTTCTATGGTCTTACTAAAAATATGAATATCATCCAAGTAAATAATGAAAAACTTACCTTGGAATTTCTTCAATATGCCATTCATCAATCTCATGAAGGTGCTCGATCCATTAGTCAATCTAAAAGGCATAACTAACCATTCATATAGTCCCTCATTGGTCTTAAATGAAATCCTCTATTCATCTCCTTCTCTGAACCTGATTTGATGATACCGACTCTTGAGATCAATCTTTGTAAAATACCTTGTCAAACAGTCCATGTTATCATCCATCCTTGGCAATGGGAATCTATACTTGACAGTGATCTTATTGATTGCTCTTAAATATGTACACATTCTCCACTCTCCATATTTCTTAGATACAAGTACAATAGGTACTACACATGGGCTCAAAATTTTTCTAATCAATCCTTTCCTCAACAGCTCTTGGATCTATCGGTTCAATTTTGCATTCTCTATTGGTGTCATTCTATATGATTATTTTTTTGGTAAACTAGATTTTTGTATAAGATATATATGATGTCTAATACTCTAAATAGGTGGAATTCCCTCTGGTACATTATCAAACATGATATCTTCATACTATATCAACAATTCTACAACTTCTTTATATGGTAGATCCTCACTCTTTTCTATCTCCAAACTCCCATTCTTCTTTGAAATCAATGTAAAACATATTTTCTCATGACTCAATCAATTTACAAAATTTCCTTCCATCTACCAAACATAGTTTGGTAGTGCCACAAAATTTATTCCTCTCCTCTTCTTCCAAAGGTAGCAATTTATTTCTCTTTCCATTTTATGTCATAGTATATGTATTTCTTCTTCCATCATGAATTTTTTTCTTATCATGTTGTCATGAACTTTCTAATAATAAATGGCATGCATCCATAGGAATAATATCACACAACACGTCATCCCTATATGATCCAATACGAAATTTCACCAAGCATTGTTCATTCACTAGTATCTTATGATCATCTTGAATCCATGTTATCCTATAAGGGTTTGGGTGTTTCAATACCTTCAAATTTAACTTGGTCACCATCTCCTCTAAAACTAGATTATTAGTACTACTACTATCAATGATTACATACCTTTCCTTCAGACTTACATCTTGTTTTGAATTGACTTTTCCTTTGAATTTGTTCTTTAGCTACTTCCTTATGCATGAAAGCTCTTCTCATCACCGAAAATTCACCTTTCTCTAGTTTTCCATATGTATTGGGGGATCCAACATGTTCTTCATCCATAAATGCTTCTCTTTTGGTATGCTCAAGTTTCCTTCCAGTACTTCCATGATGACACTCAAATGCTATATGTCATTCACCTCCACACTTAGGTTCATTTGAATGGTCCTTTCTTAGATGGTCCTTCATCTCTCTAGTATCCATCATTATGGTAAGAATTATGGCTTCCTCTATAGTATGGTTTAGCATCATTTTCTTTATTTTGGTAGGGTTTTTGCTCTTTGTTCTACTTCACATATGTTCTCCTTTCTCCATTCTCTACCTCTATTCAAACCTCTTGTTCAACTTATCTTCTACTGTTAATGTAAACTAGTATGCTTCTTCAATGGATGTCATCTTCACCAAGCTCAAATATTTTTGTATATTTGATCTCAATCCATTGATATATCTAACAACATTTTCTTTGTTTTCTTCACTATGATCGATTCTAATTATCATCTTGTAGAATTATTTAGCACACTTTCACAGATTTTTCTTTTTGTCGCAGTTTTTGCAATCTCTTTAACAATTCCAACTCATAATCGGTTGGTATGAATTGATTCTTCAAATTTGAAACCATTCTATTCCATTTGATAATTTTTTTTTTTTCCTCTTCTATTTTGGTCTAACTGAACTTCTTTCCACCATAATGCAGCATGACCTTTCAACTTTTTTTTTCGCAAATCAGACTCTTTTTGGATCTTCAATTTCTTCATATTCAAAGTATTCTTCCATCTCATTTATCCAATAAATCAACTCTCTAGGATTCAAATTTCCTACATAATTTTGAATTTCAACTCTAGGTCACTTTCCAATCTTCAAAATTTCTTTTAAAATTTTTACTTGATCTAATTCTTCTTCCTCATCATCTACTATTTTTGCAATTTGATTTGTATGTTCTACATCATCATCACTTTCATCATTCTACCTAGGGTTGAGGCCTTTCCCTCAATCTTCCTCAACAACATCCATCTAAACTCGCATCTTGTGCATCATTTCTAAAATTTCATCCATTCATCCAACAACATTTTTCATAGTAGGTGCTCTCCTTTGCGGCATGTCTCCCCTCAAATTGATAGAACTGCCTCAATTTGATAATATGACTACAAGGTTTTCAACTGCCTCACACTCGGTGATTGATTGGAAAAAATACAGTTTTCCATAGTTTGGTGATTTTTTCACATCAAGGAATGCCTTGAAGAATCGAACCTCACTCTATCACCACTTAGTGAATTCATGATAGGAGGGTTCCAAAAGGAATAGTCTAAACCGTGCAAGAATGAGTCATGTTCACAACGAAACAATGCATAAATTGATATGAGAACATGAATCTTCATTAATATGGAATTATTACATGCAACATTGGCCACAAGGGTGAGTATCTAGGGCTCATAATCCTTACCACTAGGTCCTCAATAATACAATTGGCCAGAAAGCCTTATTACATGCCCTTGAAGGGTTTATGTGAAAATATATTGAATGAGTCTTATCCTAAAGCTACTAATCTACTAATCATATACAATAAATTAAAATGATTATAAATGTGCTCCTCAAGCTCCAGTATAGGTCCACATCAGGCACAAGGGTTAATAACATGATGAATTCTTAAACATGAATGTCCGCCTTATGATAAAAAAAATTAACTCTATGTGCAATGATATGACTTATGAATCTTCAGGATAGGTCCCAATGAACCCACAATGATTTAATGATAAACTCTATTTAACTTTGCATTATTTGGAATAGGTCTAGACTAAGAAATCTAGACTAGGTTGGCCCCAAATGCTTTGATTGGTAAACAAAGTGAATTTCAGAGAGTGATAGCTTTCAACAAACAATTGCAAATGATGTTAAATTTGGATATGTGATAGATGTCGATGTGTTGATGTTATATCCTTCTCCATGAGTTGAGAAACAAAAATGTGATAAAATGTTGAATGAACTACTTGAACTACTACTAAATAAAATGTAATAAAATAACTATTTTTGGTTGACAAGTGATTGATTTACAACTAGGGATGCTCCTACATTAAAAATCATCAGCATTCTTTAAAAAAACCAGTATCTATAAAATCTTAAAAAATAAGCTTTAATTGAACCTTCTAATCCAAAAATAATGTTAGGCTCATCATTGGCATCTATATTCAAGGAAAACATCTTCTCCATATCAATTCAATATCTTATCTATATCTTGGGCAAGTAAAGAAGATAAAAATAAAAGAAATATTCTTATTCAATTCTTATATAAAAACAACTAACAAAGACTCTCAAGTAGATATAGGAAGTTTACAATATATTTTTATCACCAGTGTGTAAATATTTGATATCATCCTCTTAAAAAGTAAGAACTCCTAGAGTGGACACCAACTTCCTAAAAAAGAAGGATCATTTCATATGTCATCGTCTATTATGTAGGAGGTCATCTCAACAATAGGATCCATAGAGTGAATGTAAACATAGGAATATTAATACATTAGGATAAATTAATATACACCAAGTAATCAACTGATTAATGTTAAGACTCAAAGGTTGAGAAACCTTAATCGCAAGATAGTGAAGTATCAAGGAGGAGAATTTGTTACATTAAGAAGTGCAATTTGATGAAGGATTTATTTGTTTATTTGGGATGGGTTATCTCATATCAAGGGTTACAAATGGGTCACAAAAAGGTACAAACTGTAAGATAATGGGTTATACCTAAGAGTGTGCATGAAGTTTGAAGTTTCCATTGTTTAAGTTTCTTTTAGCATTGGTTTACTCAAAATTTTAGTAGGATACATGAACCAATAATAAAAACCATAAGGTCAAATAAAAGGAGTTTAAGTGGACAACAACAACTAATAAGAGTTTTGAGAACCTAAAGAATTTTGTCACTAAGGAAAAAATATTAGAGTTACCTAGTCTTACAAAGGTGTTTCTAGTAGGACAACAAGATGAGTTGTCCTTATTCAAGAGGGAAAACCTATTGCATATTTAATTTGAAATATTGATGATGCCAAGAAAATGTATTATGTTTTTTACCAATATTTTTATTTCATATTGAAATCCTTAAATAATTTGTAACACTACTTTCTTCTTATGGAATGTTTTCTTTACATATATGATCATTCTTTGTAATTTATTAATAGTCAAACCATGGTTAACTAGTGACACATGAAGTGGGTTGACTTACTATAAGAGTATACATTTTTCTCAAGAATAAACATATACATTTGAACAAAGGGGTAGATTCTTTCAGTAGGAGATAAGTGGTTTTTGCTAAAATGAGAGATGAACTATCTTGATTTAATGATATAAAGTTATACAAAGATAATTCAAACTTTGAGCATGCATTCATAACATGATATATGGATCCTACTAATATGAATATGATAAAGTGAATGGATTCCCTCATATAGTGCGGGTTGTTATTCAAAGGAAAATTCCTATATACACCTCAATGATCAATGAGAGAATTTATTGTGAAAATAATTGCGGTGTTTTAGCTAGACATTTTGGTATTTATAAGACCATAGTAAAACTCAATGATAGATATTATTGGATAAGGATGAGGATAGAAATTAAAAAAATGTAAATATATCATTTTTTTTATATATAATAAAGGAGAGAGTCAAAATACTAGGCTATGTTGATTACTACCAATATTGTAGAAACTATGGGATGGGATAAGAAATGATATTTTTCTTGGAATACCAAGAACACTTTTTTCTTGTTGATAGTTTTTCAAGATTACCACATCTTTCAAAATGGAAAATAATACTACACATGGTGTAAATTTATTTTCATGGAGGTTGTTAGATTGAATTTTTACTTAAAAGTATAGTGTCATATTGTGACATTAAGATTATATAATATTTTAGAGGACACTTCAAAAAAATATAGGCATTGATTTAAATTTTAGCTCTACATATCATACTCAAATTAATAGGTAGAGTAAAGTTGTTAATAAGATCTTTGGAAATTTATTAAGGTGTTTGATTGGTGACAACCCTAACCAAAGTGATTTGATACTATCACAAGATAAATTTCCATATAATGACTTAATTAGAAAGTTTAAATGTAAGAATTATTTCCATATAATGACTTAGTTAGAAAATTTGTATGTAAAAATGCTTTCCACATTAGTTTTAGGTACACTCATAGAGGTATTTCAAAATTAAGGGATCTTACAAATAATAAGGTTCACGAGAAAAGTGCTAGAAGATAAGATTTTCCAAAATACATGCAATATTTGCACCAAAACGGAAGAGAATAGACTCAAATGGACCAACCAAAATTATGCATGAGTGCATTTTGAGATGACCTGGACAATGTTTTCTTTGCGATGATGCAGTTTTTACATGTCTAGTGTGAGGTCATGAATGCTAGCTGTAACAATATCATAGAAGCACATTTTGGGCTCATTTTGACGGGGTAAAATTGTAATGTTGTGCACTGGTGGCACATGTCCAAAGCAGTTTTTTGCATTCCTATTGATCAGAGTATATTTAGCCAATAGGCTATTATAGGTGGGAATTCCCGCCGGAAAAGTATACTGTCTGATGTCGGTAGACTATTCTGGTGGGAAATTCCTGGCGTATGATGTGCAGTCACAGTCAGGATCAGTAGGTATGGGTCCACATTCCTGGGCTCTCCGTGCATTGCCAGGCATTTAAGAAGTGACCAAATTCACTGGAGGTAATAAATTTGAACCAGGTTTAAGACGGATCCACCTGCCGCTCTGCTTTTTGCATTGTGATTTCAAAGCTCTTCCTTCGACACCAAAGCAACGATTTTTCCAAGCCTGAGTTAGAGTGCGATCTGAGTAACTGTTGGTTCTCAGAAGGGAGTTGATGGATTCTCTTTTGACAGGCCCATTGTTTCTCATCATAGAGGGGTCATGGCTATTGATGAGCGGGTTTAGGGAGGAAGTCTGAAGCATACGAGTCAGGACACACCAAAAATACAGCCAGTAACCTCTGTTCTCATTGTCTAAGGCCTTTCACCAGAATCAAATCTTTCTTCATGACACAAATTTGTATACATCTTGTTTTTGTGCTTCTTTGATGGTGTGAATTCATCTTAAAATCATTTTGGTGTATTGGGTATTTGTGAAATTTATCATGAAATTTGTATAATAAAATGGCCAAATCATTTGGTGCATCTTTGGTAAGCATCAGTATTTCTATTCATGGGTTTTAGCAGCAATACCCATATCTATTATACAAGCAATCTCATATTTAAGATAGATCTTATAGGTTAGTAATTTGTTACAAGGTTTATCTGATGCAGTGCCCACTTCAAATTTTTTATTTTCTATTTTTTCAATTTTTTCAGGGGATGCCTCGCTCCCTTGGTTATAGCTACTCAGTACTCCATCTTAAATAGTATATTTACCTCCAAATTTTTTTATCTTGATGATTATTGTATTTAAATCTCCTCTCTGTGGATCCTTTAAGCAATGGCACCCCAATATAGAAGCCTATAACAGAGGGTGCATGGCAAAATAGGGTAGTAGCGAGATATATCCTTCCAGAGAGACACCCCTGTTCTATGGGAAGTTGAAGTGAGCAAGTGCCTCAAGGAAGTAGCTGTCAGCATGCCTTCTGTGGAGCTGGGAGATATCCTTGTATCGCATCTTTGTTGGGGCAACAATGGACCCATTTTGTGGAAGTACATTGAACAGGCTATGCCATCCCACATGATGCCTTAGTTACTTATCTTGAACTTATTGAATTCTAGGTATATGTGTTTTCTATTTGAATTTCAGTTGAATAAACAGGGCTTTCACAGAACCCTCACAAGTCTCGGCTGCCCAAAAAACTTGAAGGCCTTGATAGTAGGTTGATTAACTATGCTCAAATTTAGATAATAGAATGAAATTTGTGGCTATAGTCAAAATCTAATTCCAAAGCTCCAAGATGTTGTGGTGTAATGGCAATAGAACATACTTATAAGAATACGCGATGAGCTTCTGGTGTAACATTTATGGCATACAAGAGAGCCTTAACTGTGTTTAAACATCTTTAAAATGTGGTGGAAATCTGATCCCACCTCCTCAATTAGGGGAAATGTACCAATAGCCGCCAGGGTTAACTCCGCACAGAGTGCAAAATAGGTCCGATTTCTTTTTTTTTTTGGGCTTCTCAGTAAGCGAGTTAGGACCTTAAAAAGAAAAATTTGGCTTCTGGTTATTTAAAATGCAACTTGTGGAACCTGTAAAGCGAAAGGTGCTCAAAAATAGTGTTTTTAAACCTCTATCCCCTACATCTTTACCACTTCACCAATACCTGTTAATTTAGACAACCAATAAAAAACCATAAAAATTTAAGGTGTTTACAATAGTTTTCAATGTTTTTTATTTTTTTTGGTTGACTACACATTCAATAGTGAACATATATTGGTGTAATTTGTAAAGTTTTATTGGCATAATTAAAACAATGTAATGACTAAAATGTAAATGGTTATTGGGGGGTCAGGTGAACAAGGAGTAAACAACAATTGGATCATGAACAACAATTGGGGGTTTTCCCCTAGGCGGCTCATAACTTCACCCTAGAATTACTAAGCGATAAAGGTCACATGTCCAAATGAAAGAAAATTATTCATGCCCAAACAAAGGTTGTAGTTTGATATCACATTCTTGTCAGTTAGCAATTGCATTATGTAATTATAACTGAACCGAGATCATTGATACCCAAATTCAGTTTTTGTTTGTTATAATGATGCCTTCTAATTAAAACATCAACAATACTTGCTAAATTAGGGTCTTCAGTGCAATCAAAACTGACAATACGATCAAATTTTGACAATTAGTTGGTAGTAAACATATTGCCTACCTGAAAATATAAATCAATTTGTGTATCATGTAAGCAATGATTAATCAAATGGAAAAGAATTGGAGTGAGGGGAATAGATAAATGTCAACAAGAATGAACACAAAATGAATTGATTGAAAACTGTATCTTTCATTTACAAAAACCATATTAATGTTTTTGAAATAGAGAAAAAACTTGAAATTTATGCTATTAGAAAACTTGAAAAAACAAAGAAAGCATTACAAAGTAGCAAATTTAGCAAATCTCCAGCTTTTTGCAGTAACTGAGTTAATGGATTCCTCAAGAAACCCATATGATGTATATGATGAAATCGCTTGTTCCAAAAAAAATATTATCAAAGTATCTAAGCCATAAGACATAGTTTGAGAAAGCTGGTAAAAACCAACAGAAACTAAAGACCAGAGCCATGATTATTGGAAATATAAATATTAATAATAAAGAGCATACCCTTTCTGAATGAGGAATAAAAAAATTGAAACATAAACATAGAAGTGAAAGCTAAGCAACATCCAAAATCCTTCATCCAGTTTTGATACCTTTGTTAGCACCTTGCTTTTCCCTGTCAATGAATGCCTTTCCCCCTATACCAACAGAGAGCCAAGGACCTTTGCAATGATTTTTTTTTTCAATGAGAGGGTTTCACATACATGTGGGCCTCTATCACTAATATCATACAAACACCTAGAAATTTGCTCAAAAGAGCATCTGGTTTGAAACCCTCCATGTTAGGGCCAACCTTTAGGGGAACTAGAGTATTAGAGCAATCTGAGGGGATGTTTCTCATGGCTAGACCAGCTACTTGCAACTCAACTTGTTGCTGCATGACAACTAGCTTCAGATTAGCCGAGTCTTTTTTTATTTCTTCTAGTTTGTGGGCTTAGGAGGAAGCCTCATGTGTTTCACTAGGCGTAGCAATGTTATCTAACTCTTCTAACATTCTACTGGTGATATTGTTTTGATGGTGTATAAATCATTAGCTAGAAGACTGATTCTTCTTTAATAGATGCCTTCACATTTAACTATTTGGCCCTAAGAGACCTTGTGATTCAAGCCCAGTTGAAATTGGTGATGGCCGTCATTATTAAAAGCCAATGCCTAGCACAGTGTTGAGAGGATTAGGTTGGATAGGGACTTTTAGATATTTTCAAATCCATCAAACTATTAGTCTTTTGCCATTCCCAAATTTAACATTCTTAATGATTTTACTTTTATAGGATATGAAGGAGTCATGGTGGCTTGAGAGCCTTTTTGAAAGCTACTTAGTAGGATTTGAGTGGGTCTTAGTATAGGATATAAGCTTTATTTAGCTAGGGCCTATATAGGAGCATTTGAACATTTACTCTTTGAGCAATGAAGGTTTTTCCTTGGTCATGGTGTTGAAAATGGAAAAATAATAGAAAATACAAGCTTGAAAAAGCAGAGAAGCTCCCACCATAAAGTAAGCTAAAAGATTTGAGCAAAGCACTGTTGAAGGCCTATATAGGGGCATTTGAACATTTAATCTTTGAGCAATGAAGGTTTTTCCTTGGTCATGGTGTTGAAAATGGAAAAATAATAGAAAATTCAAGCCTGAAAAAGTAGAGAAGCTCCCACCATAAAGTAAGCTAAAAGATTTGAGAAAAGCATTGTTGAAGGCCTATATAGGGGCATTTGAACATTTAATCTTTGAGAAATGAAGGTTTTTCCTTGGTCATGGTGTTGAAAATGGAAAAATAACAGAAAATACAAGCCTGAAAAAGCATAGAAGCTCCCACCATAAAGTAAGCTAAAGATTTGAGCAAAGCACATTGAAGTTTGTAATTGTGATCCAAACTTTTGGTTTGTTTTATTATATGTTGTCTTTGTTATTCCTTGAAAACCTATTTGGGAAAGAAATTAATATACATACTAAGTTTAATTATTCATGATGTGAGCATTCAATTTTTTTTTGTATTCTTATAGTTTAGATACCAACAAGTGGAATTAGAGCCATCCATGCAAGGTTTATGATGGATCTGAGGAACGAATGGAGGATGAGTTGCCATTGTGTTCTTTCTTTTCTTGTAAAGATCCAAATGCCTCTTGTTGTCCCTTTTTAAAGTTTTTAATCTCTATTGGTAGGCATGGAGTTTCAACCTCTGGGAAGTTTGGGGTCTATTTTATCCAATCTAAGGGATGAGGTGAAAGATTTGGGGCCATTAAAGAAGAATCCTGATATCTATTGGGATGTTGCTATGGACCTATAGCTTGCCTAATTTGTCTGCACGGTATGCAATTTTTGGGAAAGAGATGTACTTTCCAAAGATGAACTTAATGAAGCCCTGCACAAAGCAATTTTAGAAAATTTGCCTGCTTTTGATGGGTACGACTCTAGAAGATAATTGAGGATTCCATGTCTTTGACGCCCAAGCGAGCTAAATTGCAGTATGTTTATGAGATTAAAAAATGTTAGGTTTTCTAGGGTTTAGTCAACATTTTTTGTTCTTGTTTCTTTGATAAAATCTTGTGAAGTTACACCTGGGAGGGGTTCATATTAGTTAAATAATAAACATCATCTCATTCACCAAAATGAAGGGGGTAATTATTGTCTAATGGCAGCTGAAGAACGAACTTGTGCAGCTCACAACATATATTAAGATCACAGTTACAGGCATTTAAATGTTACTTATCTCAAAGGGCAAGCACTTTCTGGACCCACTAATTTTATTTAACTAAGGGAAAAAAAATATTTAAATGATAGACATGGGATTAGGTCTATTTTTTAGCTGATATGAGCTTCTCGATTGAGTGAATAAGATAATTAATTTTATTTAACTAAGGGAAAAAAAATTAAATGATAGATGCGTGATTGGGTCTATTTACATGGGATTGGGTCTATTTTTTAGCTGATACTGAGCTTCTCGATTGAGTGAATAAGATAATTAGTATTATTTGGGCAAGCAAGATTGACTAGGTTGGGATGAGAGTACGACGTCATGGCAGAATGGTAGGGTAAATTGGAGCCCAGCTATTCATGTTATGTCTCTTAAATAAAGTTAGTTTTTCAAAGCATCATAACTCAACAACCAACATAAATTTTACTCTAGAGATCTCACATAATCAACTGCTATTTGCGTAAAATAAGAAAGGAATTTATTTCCTACCGCTTATGTGATTGATAGGCTATATCTTGTGTCAGGATGAACCTATTCGCCATAAAAGCATGCAGTAAATCTAATCACTATGTTGGGAATTGTGCTTTTATTAGCCGATAGGCTATTATAGGTGAGAATTCAACCGGAAAAGTCTCATTTTTGATACCGGTTGAGACTATTCCGGCTGGATTCTCACCTAAGACATGGAATCCACATTTTTATCCCTGCGATGGCATTTTTATTGGTTTGATTTTCACTGCCGGTACATACTCCATTCACTTGGGAAGGTGGAAGTATGGGTCTCACTACGTGCTGTTTTAAGTTAATTGGGTTCACCACTTGACACCGGATTAGACTATTCCGGTGGGAAATCCCACCAGAATGGTTTTCTGCCTCCTTTCTTTGCCATTTATGGGAGCGATCTGCAGTGAATGGAAATGGGCATAGATGCATGGACGGTACCCCCAACGACTCCAGTAAAATCAATTCAATTGCATTAAATGAGAATTAATAAAAAGAATGGCCGAGGTAAGGAAAGAAATGGATGTGCCATTAATAAGGCATGGAATTCCTGCCATTACTGCTCTGGGATTTCATCTGTTTCATTTGCAGATGTAACGATGGCAATCACGGTGGCTTTTGGTTCACTGCAGTTTATTGTTGTTTTCTTAATGGTAGCTTTCTCTGTAGCTCTTTGTCAGGCTATTGACAATCCCACAGGAGGAATATGCAACAATAGGAATGATAACAACATTGTCGGTCAAGGAGTAAAGGGGCTTCAATTCTCAAATGTTTCAAAGGCGGGGTCGACCTCATCTCCGCGTGCATCTTCCTACGCCCATCTATCCAGGTTGTGGCTCTGGTAATCTCATTCATGTCTTTTCATTTCTTTGTTTTCAGTGCTTGAAAGGGTTTGGCATGAGGGTTTTTTGTATTTTTACTGAAGCACTGTTGTAATTACATTAGGGTTCGGCCCCTGTTTTGTACATATCCTTTTATTTAGGTTGCAGAAAGGGAGAGGCCTAATTTGTATTTCCTTGAATGGAATTTGCTCCTTTGTTAAAGATCCAAATAGGCACAAAAAAATGGATTTGTTAAAAGGCTTGAGAACTTTCAAGAAAATGCGAGTGGTAGGTGAAAGAGCCAGATTCCAAACCGTGATAGCATCCTCTTGGACTGCACTAAGCAAATGTGAGTGGCAGGTGAAAGAGCCAAATTCCAAACCGTGACAGCATCCTCTTGGACTGCACTAAAAAGGGGAGATTAGAGGTTAGAGAAAGAGGAGAAGTAGTCTAAGGTTGAGAATAGGAAGGCAGCAAGACAAGTTAGGGAGGAGGCACGCGGTTTTGGATAGAAAAATCATTGGTCGTGAGGAAGAGAGAATAGAGAAGAAAATGGGAGTCTCATGTTATAATGCAGAAAGACACCCCATTCTTCCAGCAATGACCCCATTAAAAGGTGTTTTGAGCAAAATAGAGAGGAAGGTGCCCAAATCATATGGGGAAGAGAATACAAAGAGAAATATTCAGAATGCATGCATGGTCTTCAAGAAAAAATATGGGAGATTACAGATGAAGGGCACAGGGTAAGTGAGAGTAAGGATGAGTAAAGGAGGAAGCACACACAAATTTGGAAAGAAAAAAGGAGAGAGAGAGAGAGGATAGAGGCAGGAAGTCCAATGGAGTACATTCGTAAAGGGAGCACACAGATGTTTGTGTAGTCGGTAATGGAGGTAGCGAGTCGGCTGTACACGACTTGGTGACACCGGGTAACTGAAAACTCGTCTCTGTGCGTTTATGACCATTTGGGTATGGTAGCATTTGACTCTTGTACATGAATGATTCATATAGGGAATGTGCATTCAAACACATAAATGTAATGATTTGTCTGATACTTTTACATGGGCCTTATTTGATGTTGATAAGACTATTCTGAATATGTTTAATATTAATGATAGTTACATGGTCTTGTGCTCAGTCTTATTATAAAACCTATAATTGGTACCAAATGGGCCAAAATGGCAGACTATCTACTCGAAAATTGAATTTCTCTACATATGAAGTTCCCTCTTGGCATGCATCGATTGGAATACCCATGTGAAGGCGTAGCCATATGGAGACACAAGTTCAGTCAACAAATAGTATATGAAGAAATTGCTCTACCAGTGCCGCCATTGTTAAAGATTTCGTGAGCTATCAAGTTAGCCCCCAAAGATTCATCTTTTCCCTGAAAACTTGGATTAACTGGCAACGTAATGGCTGAGTTTTTTCTGTTTGCAAGCAATTTTTCACCGTTTCCAATGTTTCTAGGCTTATTTTTTTATTGTTTTTATTTAAAGAGGTACATTTGTATGCAATATAACTATCTCGCCAAAGGCTATTGATGGCTTTAACCTCACTATCATACAAGCGAGAATGACCTGCCAACTAGGGTCAGTTTCTTTGTTCTCAGTGAAAAGGTTAGATCATGAGCTCCATTGCAATCCCTACCTACCTACCCCACACACATAGAATGGATATCTATATTATGATTTTTATTTATCTAAATACACCTACTCCCAGTTATATGGCTGCAGATTACAAGAACATGTAGTGTTTCATTTTCTTATTGTAAACCACAAGTCAATGTATTTTGAACATTGTATTTTGTTTTCTTTAATGTTTATAGCTTCCCAAAATAGAATTGTTTTCCTTTTATTTTATCTGCTGATGAATACAATAGCTATATCTTTCTAAAATTGCAGATTTTAAATAATATAGTTTGAGTTTTGAGCAGCAACTATTTACTTAATTAATCACTCATTTAAAATAATATATTACGAGTTTGAACAACAAATACTTACTTAATTAATTACATATTTTAAACAATGTATTCTTAGTTTTGAACAACAAATGCTTACTTATTTAATTGCAGATTTTATACAATATATTTTGAGTTTTGAACAAAAAAATGCTTGCTTAATTAATTACAAACTTTTAATAATATATTCCTTCACATAAATGAAAATTTCTATTATCTCAAGAATAGGAAATTATCACACTCTTGTCTAACTTAAAAGACTATAAGAATTTTTTTTTTTATATTCTTTTTCTTAGCAACTTGTTTAAACAATACAAAAGGAAATATAATTAAACTTACACAATAATTAACTCACCTTTCAAGTTGCAATATTACAAATAAGGAGAAAAAAAAATATGATTTTCATGCCAAATTTCAAGGACATGCTATTTTCATCATTTCATTTTACAAGAAAATACTAATCTTCAAACAATGAAAAACATACAAATGAACAAAGCTTGCTCTCCTCCCTTCTGTAATGGCATCATGGAGCCTCGTGGGCTCTAGCCATACCCCCGAGCAAGGAATTTTTTTTTTTACCTCCACGATGATGCATGGAGTCTTTTCTCATTTTTACAAGGGATGAAACTAACATAGCTCAACATTTCATGTATCTAGGTTCTCTACTTTCTATTTTCAACCCTGATTCCTACACTATGTCACTTTCTTACAACCAATAAACAAGGATAAATGGAAAATAGGAGGAACTTATCTATTTTCTTTGTGGTGAAGGGATTGTACTCTTTTATCCACTCATTCTTCCTCTCCAAAATATATAGGAGTTTTAACTTGCAAATTTTAGGTGGGAAGGTGTGAAGTGTACCCACCTCCATCAATGAGGGTCTTCTCATTGTTAAAGAGGAACATGCACTTGGACAACCCCTCCATCCTTTTATTTCATCATCTCCTCAAAACTCGTCACTCTCCATGATGAGGAATTTTCAAAGGTCAAATCATGTCCTTGGGACATTATTGTGTGCCCACTTGACCCCTACCACTATGGTATAGACCCTAGGGGGTTTATTCTTGCATCCCAACCAAGGAAATTGACCAACAACCCACTTTAATAACCCATTTAAGATTCCATCCGAGTTTCACACTTGGATAAGGGTTTCTAACCTGAACCCCAACTTACATCTCATGTGACCCATAAATAAATACCCTCACAACCCCCAAATTTTTTTTTCCCTTTAATATCAACCCTCCATCTCAACATAATAACTTTATTTCTTCCTAAGTTCTAAAAGGAGGAGGTCAAATTCATACCCGTGAGATGTCTTTTTGATTTACCAATAGGTTTTTACTTCTCATATTGACACTCTTCCTCTCTCTCAAGAAAAGTCTTCTGATTTGCTCTCAGTGGTTCACCCTTCCCATACTACACCATTACCTTCCTACACAATACCAACACAATCATAAGTAACAATTTGATATCACATAAATGTGTTAACTAAATATTTTATACTTTATTTATATAATAAATCCATTTAAAATTTCAATTTTCTTTTCACAATATACAAGTGCATTCTACCTTCATGGTAATCACAATAAAAAAAATGTCAAAATTAAATGCAAAGTTCTTTATCATTATTTTGAATACACTCATTAAGGGCTGCTATTCTATTTCTGCTAATTGGACATCGAAAGCTTGGTGGTTGCAAATGAAATGAAAATTAGTATTAATATCAAACGTGTAACTATTCTTCATTTTGATTATTATTGATTTATCCATGCAAAGTAATATGAAGGAGCAGTTTGATAAGATGTTCAATCTATCAAATTGGAGCAAATCAAAAAAGATAATAATCTTAACAAGAATTTAACAAGATTCTCTCACTCAATCTTCTCTCCATCCATAATCAATCTCAATTGTTCATCCTTGTAGCTTTTCCTAGAAGACAACAAGCTTACCCTAATCAATCTCAACAATTTATTTCAATCAAATTTCAACCATCCATATTTTCATGGACACATCTATAAATCTAACTATATCCTCCATCAGATGAAACCCCATGGAGCTAAGATTTGCAAGTACATGCTACTAAAATTCCAAAGGATCTTCATCAAGCCTCCATCAGTTCAACATCAATATAGGTGCATATCACTTGGAATCTTATCAATGTAGATCCTGAAGAAGGTGCATGAGATTGGGGCTGCCTTGTTTCATTTTCTTATCATTGCCAGACAAAAAAATTTCTATTCATCTTGACTTTTATTCTCATACGATCTATCTATTATTGAAATCTATGTGGTTGGAACCCTTGTTTGTTACATTCTCCTTCACAGCTCTTCCAAATGTTTTCAAAAAACTTCTTAAAATCAAGAAACAACAATAAGGCTCCTCATTGTTTGAATACCTAACCTTCTCAAGGTTACACAACAATCTTGTAGAGTAAATCACACACATTTAGTTGTTCTTTTACCATTTTCTTCCCCTTTGCTTATTTTCTCATAATTTTGTAACAGATACTTAGCCAATATTGGGTTGATCCAAATTGAGGGGTCTTTTCTACCTCCACTTTTGAAGATTAGGATTTTCAAGCTGTTGCAATCTATTTGATGAAAGTCTTTGATGGTGCATGTAGAATAAATCCTTTGGCAATAGATAGTTTTTTGTTTTATCTATCTTAAGAGTTTGGGAAATAGTTAGTTGATATGAATACTATTAGCATATTTTACCTTTGATCTTATACTCTTATATAATCTTATGTTGATACTATCCATTGATTTTTTATTTTATTTTATTATGCAAAATGACTTGGTTCTTTATAATTTAGAGAAAAATGAATGAAAGGTAATAAAATCAAGAGAACACAAGTAAGCAAAGGATAAATTTATCTTAAAGGAAAAATAAGTTCTTAAGAATAATCATGCAACTGACAATCAAAGACCTGCATAGAGATGAAATTTGGTGGATGAATATTAGCATTTTAGTTTTGTTTTCAATTTGGCTAATCCCTACAATGATGCAAGGTTGGGGGATTTGATGTTGTATTTATGGTCAAAGATACTTTAGTTGTACTGTAAGTGGAATTTGACACGTCTCCTGTACATAGAAACAAATTAACAATAATACAAGCACAAAACATTGAGCATATGAAATCTGCAATGTGCACTTGAATACATTCTTAGTAAGCTCAACAGAGATAGAATTGTTTGAAAAAATGCCTCAAAGAAAGGTTATCTCATGGAATGCAATGATTGCAGGAAATGCAAAATATGGATTATTTTAAAAATCCTTCGAAACTTTCAATCAAATGCAATTGGCAGGCATAATTTTTAGTTGATAAATTTGTTGTCATGTGCTATTCTAATTTTAGGTAACCCCCTACCCTGTTGTCATGTGCTATTCTAATTTCCAGAGTATATCTTGCTATCGGCGTAACCATTGCACCTCATTAAGGTGCAAGCGCTAGTTTTTAATATATTGAGCTAGGGTGTAATACTGATGAGTCATCAATGATGCAACAGCTCAACATCCTCTCTCTATGCAAATCACCTAGACCAACCTACGCTCCTCTGGTTCTTTAGTTAAGTGGGTGAGAGAGGTGGAAATTATATCTATTTGAATTTATGGAAATTACATATGTATGTTACAATGACATTCTATGTGATTTATTGTAGATACAATCTATTGGAGTATTGCTTAAAGTCATTAAATTACTATGTATGAATTTTGGTAAAAAAGAAAAAAAAAGAGAGAAATTGTTCATCTTTGTATGGCCATACAATCCTCCACCCCTCCCTCAAATATCTTTTCAAAAAACATAAATAAATAAATAAAATGACATACCTATAATATCCCGTGTAGTTGAAACAAATAAATATATAAAGAGAAAAAAATTCCAAACACATTTCTCCACTCTGTCACTCCTTGAATCACCCAAAAAGAAAGAATGCAAGTTAAAGAGGATGATTAAGGTTTCTAACATTTCCACCAAAGAAATAAATGAAATAAAGCAATCCCCTTGTGTAAGTACTTTAAATCATTTCCTTTAGTTTTTTAGTTATATTTAGTGGTATATTTAAGGAATGCTTAAACTCTCAATAAGAGTATATATATCTATCTTTATACATATAAAATAAATAAAAATATTAAAAAATAGAGGAAGACTATATGTATTTTGGTATTGGTTACTATACATGAATAAAATAATTTAAATGGAGGAGTTGTTCATTTAACATCAAGAAAATCATTCAATACATAAAAAAAAAACTAATAATTAAAAGTTTTAAATCACCCCTTTTTTACCTCACCTCTCATATGACTTGGTAATTAAGAATTTTTTAAAAAAGTGTGAATATAAATAATCACATTATTATATCTTATTAAAAGAACATAAGGTTTAAATAATAGTCATATTTTTGAGCATTTTCTTAAATAGAGATTTATTATTTAACATTAATTTTATTTGATGGAAAGTAAAATGTTAATGTATTTTTTCAAAAGGATAAGGGTTTAAATTATTTTACTTAAACTAAAAGTTATAAATTTAAGTTATGAGTTTTACCAAGGTTAATTTGTTAAGTATAATTTATTTTAAGGTTTCACATTAAGATCACAATATTATTACAAGTTAGAAGTTTTTATTAATAATTTTTAAATTTAAATTATACTGAATTTTATTTAATTTGATGGGGAGATAAAAAAAAAAATTGAGATGTTATTCTCTTTAACATATAGATGTTTTAAATTCTACAATAGTCCCTTATTTATAAAGCAGGAATTGAGAAGAGAATACGAGTACTAACCCATTCCATTACTAAGTAGGGATTTATCACTTTGAATGTTCATTTAATCCAAGTAAAAGTGAAAATAAAATGTTATAAATAGATAATAACGTCAATAAATAATAACAAGGAGATATTTGCATATATATAAGGGAATAAAATTGGGCACTTAAGTTCTAATATTGACTTATTTTATTTTGATTTGACATCATTTAAATGTCTTAGCTCGGATTAAAATGACACATAAAATTTATTATCAATCCCCCAAAAAAATGAGAATAAATAAAATTGTTGCCATAATATTAATGTTTTATAAAGAGTGGTGTTTATAATTCATGAGCTAAATATTAGTAGAAATTTATCATTAAAGATAGGCTTTTTATGTGGGCAATTGTAACAATATTAGTGAGGGAGGTAATGATTGGTTAGATACCCTTTTAAGGTTAGCATGATAAAATTAATGACACAGTTATCAATAATACTATTATTAATGTTCATAAAAAATAATAATACTATTCCAATGGTTAATAATAAAAGTACAAATCTTATAAACAAGGATGGTGTTAGATTTAAAGATGAAACCATCTCAAATTATGGCATCAATATAATCTTTATTGTTTTTAATCATCCACACATCTTTATGGATGATTTTAGTGGATATGTTTATTTGGTTGTTGTGGTAAATTACATAGGGAATTTAACTATAAGTCATTAACAATAAATATTATATTGGGATAGGTTTGTGAACTATGTTAGAGTTATAAAAATAGATAAATAAACAAATGGACACTATCTTAAGAGAAATATGTAACAAGTTCAACAATATTCTTATCAATGTTTAGAAGATTCCTAATATAATATTATGTATTGATGGTGTTGTGTATGTATCTCTTAGAAAAGAAAAAGAAAAAAAGGGAATAATAACATTATTATGGTAAAAGAGGGAGTAAAAGTTATTGTTATTATTTGGTTGATAAGATAATTATTTAAGGTTAAATGGCAATTTGATAATATTGGGATAACAATGGTTTGTTGGATGCAATAACAAAAACTTATTCAACAAATGGAAAATTCATATCTACGGGTTTAATCAATCCACATCAATGGATTGATTTTTCCCCATTGATGGTGTGCAAAATCTTATTGACTTCCCCATAAAGTTGGTAGCATCACTGAGTAAGTTGGAATGTTTTCATAGAACTCGGCACAAGCATGTTTCCTGAAAGTATCCTTATATTATAGTAAAATAAAATCAAATTTATAGTTTATTTACATGACTTTTACACCAAGAGCCACCTACTTATATCTACAAATAATCTCTATGTTCGTCTTTATCCTTGCAAGGTCCTATCGAAATTGACTTCTAGCACTTGAAAGGGTTCTTTAATTATTACATGCAAGGTGTTCCCTTTTTGAAGTGAATTGAACTTATTTATAGATTGTCATCTCTATCTGTTCTAAAAGAGATGCAAAACAATTTAAATCATCTCATGTTTTCGATGGTTTGAACACATTGCTTTACTGACTATCCACTTGATTGCAGTCTTTAGATAAGGTGATTGGACATGCTTACAACTTTTTACTTTAGTATATAGTGATGCATAAAGCTACACTTATATTATAGTTAATTAAAAATTAAATACATGCATTATACTTGTGGGGAATATTTGATTCAAATGTATACATTTTGTAGATTCAAATTTACGTTTTCTTATGATTTTTACCCCTGCCATAGATTCAAATTTATGTTTTCTTGTGATTTTTACCCCTGCCCTTCAATATATTGCCCAAGTATATCCTGCTATCTGTGTAACCATTGCTCCTCGTTGAGGTGCAAGCGCTAGTCTATAGGAATATGAATCAGGTTTTGAATTTCAGCCGTATGTTCATGGCCACGAAAACAAAGATATACGGATTAGATTCAAACGTAATAAGCAACTAGTTCCTGATGTAGAATTTGAATTTGCATAGATTGATAAGGTAGAAATATAAAATATCTTTCAGTTTTCTACTTCTCATTCTCCAACATATGTATTTTTTGTCTAGGCTGACTTCCCCTTCACCAATAAATGCAAATTTTAGTGCAGGTCAACATTGCAATATTGTCTTTTACCTAGATCGATATCTATACTCAACAACTTATACATAAGAGGACTATTTTCTTGTCGCCTATTATGAACTTGGCTTTGCTCGGGGCTTGAAAATGTGCCTTCTACCACTCATTTTTTATGGATAGAACTATTTTTTAATGTACAAAAACCAATGCTGTATCATCATTTATAAAAAAAAAAAAAATCATTAAAATAATTATATTTGAACAAGATAAATTCAAACTAAACACCTCTAAAATAAAATTTATATAATTATGATTTAAATATTCTAACTAATAATCATAGGTAAAAAAAAATCTCTAAGAAGATAAAAATATAAACTAGGCACAACCTTAATTTGTTCTTGTTAACTTAATAAATAACGAAGAACATAATTGTCAAAATGTTTTTTGGAAAACCATGTCCATGGACGTGAAATATGTCTGATTCACAGTAAGATAGGTTTTCAGTGATCTAGATGTGAAGAAAGCCACAAAAAAGCATTCAACCCACCGATTCCTTACAAATTTTGTTATTCTCGTTTCATACGCTTCAATTCAGTTTTCATTTCCTCGATTTTACGTTTTTGCTCTATTTCCTCGATTTTACGTATCTTCTCTATTTCCTCGATTTTATGGAGAGCACTTCTCGTAGCAATTTTCTTTGCCGCTTCTTTCTTTTTACTTTCACCCCTTCCAACCATCTCACTATCTATAAATACTTTCACAACTATCATTTCCTCTTTTGACACTTTGAACTTATGGTCTTTGTACACAACTTTATTTCCCCTTTTTTGACAAAACTCCTCAAGTTCAGAAACAGGATGCTTCTCCACTGTCTCTGGAGTGGCAAATGGCTCTAATAAAATCTTGAATCTCTAACAAACATATAGTATTTGAAGTGAAAGAAGAGGAAAGATTGTGTCAATATACGCTAATATCTTAAAAAAATTATATGAAAATATAAATCTTATTACAATAAAAGATAACAGATGGAAACACAAGTAGAAGAGGGCCAATTCAGTTTACTTAATACCTCCCAAACTTGCTTCAAACCAGAGCTGATATTCTGCAATGACTCACCACTGCTGTCAATAAGCATTTCACCTGCTATTGATTCAACTACATCAAATAAAACTGAGGGTGGATTCACATCGGTACAATTCTCTTCGATGTCTGAAACAAACCTTTTCACCTGCATGACACCAAATATGAACTTCCTTAAATAACGATTAATCATCCTCCAAACTTGAGTCAAATGTTCTGAAGTGTTACCTTATCTTCCCGGGATTTATTCGGAAAGATGAGGTGCTTATGAACTTCTATTTCACTACGACAATTCTTGCCAGCTTCTCATTGTCCATATTTTTAGATCTTAACGTTGTCAACATGCCTGGTTGCAAGTCAGGATAATTGTGGTGCAAAACAATTGTTATTTCTATCTTTAGGAACAAATTTCCAAGGAACTCCATTGGTTCATGAGACTTTAGACTTGCTGATTCAATGGCTTCGTTGCATGCCTTGCATGGTCCGAGGAAATTTAGAATTACCATCTCTATATGCTTACAAAAAGATTCTTTCAACAAATTTCTTCTCTTGAAATTGTACATTAATTTTCCTTCGATCTCATCCAAGACATTAGACATATATGAAGTTTTATTGAGTTTCGAGACTGAATTCTCAATACACTTTTTCACTTCATTGCAGTTACAGAGTCTAGACACTGCTTTTTCTTTTGAACTTTGTGTTTCTTTCATGGCCCCAGTTTTGCTCGTAGAAGGATTTGTGATGGAACTTGACACATCAATATTGTGTTCACGGTTTTTATTTTCACGAGCTTCCATTGTGTGATGTTTTGGCTGTGGACTTAGCAATGGATTTAGCAAAGGCTGAAAGACCTATAAAAACTCAGGAGGTCTTAATATATACGTAAATGCAAGGAGTTCAATACAGTGGCTTTTAAATATACAAAAAAATAAAAATGAATATTTCCTTACTTTCCAAACTATATCAAATGAATAGTCATTATCGACATGCACAGCACCAGCTATAGCTTCAATAACATTTGCAAGAACTTTTGCTGGACGCTCCACATCGCTTTCAGATTTAGATTCGTCTGCCATAGCTTGCTTGATTTTATTAGCCTGTTAAAACACATCGATCATTAAAAATCAATATCAATTGAATAATGAGTTTTGAAATGTTTCAATATAACCAAACTTACTTTACTTTTGAGATCCTCATTTAATAGGAAGTTGTGAAAACCATGTTTTATAGCAGCCCTTCCAAGGACACTATTCTCCACATTTTTCCTGACTAAGCGAACAAATGTTCCTTTATCTATTCTTTCACTAGACTTGTATACGTTAATGGTAATCAAAAACTCTAATACTGCATCTCCAAGGAGTTCTAGGCGGTGATACGATTCTAGCGCTTCTTTCAATAAATCTTTGTTTTTGAAGCTGTAATTTAAAATGGATTCTATCCTAGGTATGTCAATTCTGAAATTTGTCCACTCCATTTAGTCTGCCATAGTTTAAACTAAGATAACTTTTGTAACTGACGTACTTTATGTAGCTGATAAATGGCTGGAACTTGGGCACAATTACAGATTTTAAAAATCTGTCACACAGAATTACAAATAGATATTATGGTGTTTCCAGCAATATACTTTTAGAACTTTCGTTATTTATATTATGCAAAAAGGTTTCCGTGTTTCGGTTACTTCGATTCCATGTATCTTCTTAATTACATTACTCTCCAATTAATAAAAATAAATTATTACGCCTTCTAAAAATATTGTACTTATCATACTGTTGACTTTTTTATGTGTAAAATGGTCATGTTTTGAAACTTGCAAAGTTTTAACAAAGAATATAAGCGTGCAAGTAAAGGTTGAAGAAAATGGAAAACTGAAATCTTGACTGAAACTAAGTGCCAAGAGAAAGGAGAATGGGTTTCAGTTTGTAACTACGTAGCAAGGCAAATCGTTAGGGTTTTTATCTTTGCTGGCATTAAACATTGAAGGGATGGCTTTTGTCTTTGCTTTCAATGGGTACAACAAAATACTTTAAAAAATACAAACAACATGAAAATTTAAATATTATTTCCATTTTAGAAACCTCATTCCAAACTTACCCTTGATGTCCTTCTAGGTAACTCCCAAAAGGCAAAAAAAACATTGAAAAAGTAAAGAGAAAAATGATGGCTACTTTTGCCTCCAAAGAAGCACAAACCAAACCTAACTCAATACACAATAAGTACAATGAACCGTTAAAGAAGCATCAAATCTTTTAAGGTAAGAAATAATTATGTAACATGAAAAACTGCACAGATTTTGAATCCCCATTTTCCTCTACAAACGACCCCTATCAATATATTTATTCTATCGTACAATTTTTCTATGTTCCCCTTAACCGAACATGCGCACTACCTAAGCCCCCAAGCCGCAACCACAGTAATTGCCAAAAGGGTTGCGGCCCCGGCCGGGCTGTTTCCCCTGTACCAGCACGGAGGCCTACGTATTAAACAGTGCTCAGTTTCGTTATCTTAGGATTTGGTCTGGTTTTGTGGGTCATGAAGAAAATTTGCAGTGTAATGAGATTAGACAGAAAGGTTGCGCAAAGAACTGAATTAACGTACGCGCTACCTTTCTGTCTAATCTCATTACACTGCAAATTTTCCACAGATTTTCTTCATGACCCACAAAACCAGATCAAATCCTAAGATAACGAAACTGCGCACTGTTTAATACGTAGGCCTCCGTGCTGGTACAGGGGAAACAGCCCGGCCCGGGGCCACAACCCTTTTGGCAATTACTGTAGTTGCGGCTTGGGGGCTTAAGTAGTGCGCATTTTCCGTTAAGGGCAACATAGAAAATTTGTACGATGGAATAAATATATTGATAGGGGTCGTTTGTAGAGGAAAATGGGGATTCAAAATCTGTGCAGGTTTTCATGTTACATAATCATTTCTTACCTTTAAAGATTTGATGCTTAATTAACGGTTCATTGTACTTATTGTGTATGGAGTTAGGGTTGGTTTATGCTTCTTTGGAGGCAAAAGTAGACATCATTTTTCTATTTACTTTTTCAATGTTTTTGCCTTTTGGGAGTTACCTAGAAGGACATCAAGGGTAAGTTTGGTATGAGGTTTTTAAAATGGAAATAATATTTAAATTTTCATGTTGTTTGTATTTCTTAAAGTATTTTGTATGGTCAGAGATCAAAATGGAGAATGGAACACGTTGCAGGGTTTTCACTACTTTGTTGGCGTTAAAGAGGCCTTAGAAAGACACACAGCTCTTTGGATACCACCCCGTTGCAGGAATTTAGGGCAGTTTTGGCACGTTGCTTGCAATAAAACAATTCCAAGCATGTATTCTCTTCACCCATTTTATTAGACGTGTATTTTTTCCCTCATTTTCTCCCAGCCACCATTTAAGGCATTTATGAAAGCTCATAGATTTCATGTAGTTGTTCAACTCCTACAAAATCACTGTCACATTCAATAGGACTATCTACTCATACATTAGGGATTTCTAGTCCAAATATTCAAGAAGCATATTGCTGCTATTAGTTTGAATACACTGTTTAAAGCTGCTTTTTTTTGTGAGATAGTCCATGATTCTACACTTCTTGAACCTGGGATTCGTGACATTTTTCTTGAGATGGGTCTTTGAAAAATGGCAATATAGCGGAATGTGAAATTCTCTTGCAAGTTCTTAAACCCCATCTTAGTTGTATGATTAGTGAGGGTTCCAAACAAGCAAGGGGAAGTAAAAAATATTACAAATCTCTGAACAATGGAACCTATTAGATATGGTGATAGGAATCTCAAGTTGTCTAGGACTTGAAATCAGCAATAATGATGAAATACTAAAAAAAACAGCAAGGGGAGACATGGTTCAACTGGAGTCATAGTAGTAACAATTATTGGATCTAAGTAGTAGAGAGCTGGAGTCTTTGAGGCTTACTAATGCAAAACTTGAGTCCATTTCAAAGCAATTTTTAGATGAAGAAAACAAGAAAGAGAAGACGAGATTTGTTATAAGTTGTAGAGAGCATAAAATGGCAGATCTTGGTATATGATGAATAGTGATGCATTGTAAAAATGACAGTGTATTGGTCAAAGTTGGTAGATAATAGAGTTAACAGCCAAAAGGAGTTAAAGAAAATCTCCCAAAGAGGAAGCCTAATGCTAGGACATTCATAGTGGCACTGGTAAAGCCAAAGAAGACTCTTTATCCAATGAGGTTTTGCAGAAGCAAATCACTTCAAGGCAGAGAATGTGGTTAAAGGTCAATATGAATAAGAAATAACAAAAGGTTTCAAATGCAGCAGAACCTTAAAAAAAGCGTTGACCTTTATGCTTGTGAAGATTTTTCCTCTATGGTTAAGTCATTTGCTATTACAGTTGACTTTCTGCTAGAGAAATGTAACACAACATACAACAACAAGATTAAAAACAAAACAAAGTTTTGTATTAATGCCTTGAATAAAACAGAGCTGTCGATGCTCTTCATCAATACATTCATACCATATCAAAAAATAGAGAGTCTACTCTTAAAACTTTTTACAAAAAAAGAGCATCATTTCAAAGAGACCACAGAGGCTTCACAAATACACCAACAAAAATAGGAGAGTCTAGAAACATTGAAGAAGAAAGTAGAAGGGAAGAAGAATTAAATGCATAATTTGCAGAGTAGTTGATGAACAAAGGCAGGGGAGATTAAATTAGCTGAACTGGAAACACATGTATGCCAACACTCCCCCTTAATCTTCACTACCATGTATGTCTACAATACAATTTCCTTCCCAAAGATGCTCAAAAACATTCTTTGCAAGTGGCTTTGTGAAGATGTCTGCTAGTTGTTCTTCAGACTTGCAAAACTCAAGATATATGTCACCATTGTTCACCAATTCTCGTATAAAATGATATTGTGTATCAATATGCTTGTTCTGTTTATGAAAAACATGATTTTTAGATAAGGAAATTGCTGAATTATTATCACAATAAAATTTTGTAGGTTCTTCTTATGGATGCCTCAAATCTAAAAGTACTCTTCTAATCCATACTACTTGGTAAGTTGTTGATGTGTCTGCAACATATTCTGCTTCAGTTGATGAAAGTGTCACAATTGGTTGTTTCTTTGATGCCCAAGAGATAGCACCCAACCCTAGATGAAAGATATACCCCGAAGTGATTTTTCTATCATCCATGCTACCTCCCCAATCACTATCCGTATATCCAATCAATGTGTAGTCATTTGAAGATTTATACAAGATCCCAAAGTTCTTTGTTCTGAGTATGTATCTTAAAACTCTTTTTCCAGCTTTCCAATGTTATTCCTTTGGTTTTTCCATGAATCTAGAAATGAGACTAACCCCATACATGATATTTAGTCTTGTGGCGGTTAGATACATAAGGCTTCCAACTAATCTCTTGAATAAAGTTGTGTCAACACTAGGACTTTTTCCATCCTTGCTAAGTTTTAAGCCCAATACAATGGGTGTAGGAGATGGATTTACATGTTTCATTTTAAATCTTTTCAACAAATCATTAGCATACTTGCTTTGACATATAAAAATGTCTTGTTCATTTTGACATACCTCTATCATAAGAAAATATCTCATGAGCCCCAAATCGGTCATATCAAATTCTCTTTCCATGGCTACCTTGAATGAGTCAATTGACATGTTACCTATGAATATCAAATCATCTACATACAAACACACTATCAATATTTCTCCTCTATCATTCACTTTGAAATACAAAGTTGGTTTATTTCCACACTTGCTAAATGCAATGTTCACAAAATAAGAGTATATCCTGTTGTACCAAGCTCTAGGAGCTTGTTTCAAACCATATACTACATTTTTTTGTTTCTATAATTTATGTTCTTCTCCCAAAATTTCATAACCAGGTGGTTGTTTTATATACACTTCTTCTAAAATGTCATTCAAAAATGTTGATTTAACATCCATTTGGTAAACCTTACAATTGTTTTGATTTGCTATAGATAAGACCATTCTAATGGTATCCAATCTTGGCATAGGTGTGAATGTTTCATTGTAGTCTATGCACGACTATTATGTAAAGCCTTTAGCTACTGCTATTTCCTTGTATTTCTCTATTTTTCCATCTGCATTATACTTTGTCTTGTAAACCCATTTAACTCCAATGGCATCCTTGCCGTTAGGAAGCTCTATTGGATCCCAAGTTTGATTCTTTTCTATTGACTAAATTTCTTCATCCATGGTTGTAATCCAATTGTAATCTTTAATAGAATCCTCAAAATAAATTGGATCAGCTTGTGCTAAGAATGAAAAATTAGAGCATAGATCATCATTTTCAACCTCTTGTATTTCATCATAAATGTCTCTTAGACTACGTGTATTCTTTGAAGTCTTTATAGACCTTGATCTTAGTGATGCAAGTGTTGGATTAGAAGAATCGTTGTTGTTATTACTTATTGGAGTAGTAGGATTTGGAGTAGGTGCCCTAGAACATGTTGTAGAAATATTTTCTTGTGTTGTAGGATTCACAACTTGAGTTTCATTCTCTTGTGGAATACTAGCTGCAATTGTAGTTGTTTTGTCTATGCTACCATCCCATGCTTCTTCTTCAACAAACTTAATATCACGAATTATTATCAACTTGTTTGTGATAGGATTGTATAGCTTGCATGCCTTGGATTGTTCACTATATCCCACAAATATACACTTCTCTCCTCTATCATCTAGTTTCTTTCTCAACTCTTGAGGTATCAGTGAGTATGCTACACATCCAAAGACTCTCAAATGTGCTATATTATGCTTCCTTTAGCTCTAAGCTTCTTTTGCTGATTTATTTATTATTCCTTTTGTTTGAAATCTATTTAAAATGTATACAGAACATGCAACCACTTCAGCCCAATACTTATTTGGTAGATGTTTTACTTTTATCATAGTTCGAGCCATTTCCATAATTTTTCTATTCTTTTTCACAACTACATTTTTTTGAGGAGTATATCTTGTTGTAAATTGTTTTCTTATGCCATTTTCTTTGGAAAAGAATTGAAAATCATTTGATATGTACTCTCCACCTTGATTCGTTCTCAATGTTTTGATATAATATCCACTTTCTTTCTGATCTTTTTCCTTGAACTTCTTAAAAACAACAAATGCATCTGATTTGTATTTCAAGAAATAAACCCATACTTTTCTGCTGAAATCATCAATAAATGGCAAGAATTAGAGTTTTCCACTTATGGATGGTGTTTGCATAGGTCCACAAAGGTCTAAATGCACTATCTCAAGTGGATGATTTTCCTATAAGACTCCCCAACTAGAATTTTTTTCCTATGTTGCTTTGCCAATATGCAACTCTCACATGTTGTCTTAAGTGGCTCTATTGGTGGCAATCTAGATACCATTTTTTTCTTATATAACAACTGCAACCCTTTGAAGTTTAAATGCCCAAGCCTTACATTCTATAGCCAAGATTCATTTTTGTATGAAGCTTTGAAGGATAATTCAGCAACCTTTTGCAATCCTTGTGGCTCTAAGAATAGTTCACTTTGAATTTTGAGTGGAAACATCCTATTTTTTTTCAAATGTTCAACTTTTGCAATCAACCTATTGTTTGGTTTGTTATCTAGAATAAAAAATTCACCATTTTCAAAGTATATCATGTATCCTTTTTGCACTAGTTTCCCAATGCTTATGAGATTGGGTTGCAATCTAGGGACATAGTATGCAACAAAATACACTTCTCCTCACCTTACTTAGTTCTTATGTTAATCGATCCTTTTCCAATGACTTAAACTCGGTGATCATTCCCCATTTTTACTTTTGATTTTACTGAATTGTCAATTGTCGTAAACATCTCCTTACTCCCACTCATGTGATTATTACAACCACTATCTAGGAACCATACTTCTTTCGAGCTCTATTGTACTATATTGCATGTTACCAATATGGTGTTTTCTTCACTAGTGTTGGACTAGTTTTCATTTGTAAAATGTGCTTTTTGCTTATTCATGTTATATTGCTTTTTCCTACATTCTAATGCAAATTCCCAAATTTATTGCAATAATGGAATTAGATGTTGGATTTATCATACCTTTCTCCTTGATGATGGCTATGAGAATTGTTACTCCCCCTTCCTCTTGTTGGTGTAAAATGAGCATGCAAACTTGATGTTGTTCTTCTGCTCTCAAATTGTTTATTTTCTCTACCTCCTTTTGGTGTAAAATGTCATCTACCTCTGCTATAATTTGATCTCCCTCTTGTTCTATAAAATGAAAGATGAGTCTTGAATAAATTTTAGAATGATGATGTTCCTGATTGATTTAATCTTTTCTCATGTACTAAGAGTGATCCCATTAATTCATCTATTGATAGATAAGTAAAATCTTTGGCCTCCTGAATGGCTATCACAACTAGATCAAACTTTGTTGGTAGACTTCTAAGTATTTTCTCTACAATCTATTTGATCTCCAATGGTTTCTCCATAGGATATAAGTTGATTTACTATTGCCACTGCATGAGTGAAGAATGAATCTATTAAATTTGTATCCTTCATTTGTAGATTTTCAAAATCCCTTCTAAGAATTTGTGATTTTTCTATTCTCACCTTGTTTATGCCTTGGTAAGCTATTTGAAAACTTTTCCATGCTTATTTTGATCTTGTGGCAGCTGCAACTTTTAGAAAATATTGATTCCTCCATTGCCTATTGAATGATAAACAATGCTTTAGTATCCTTATTTTCTTTCAACAAATCCTTCTCAACATGTGACAAAACTTGATAAGCTTGCTAGTTTGCTGGTTCAGGGAACCCATTTTCAACCAAGACCCAAACATCCTGAAAGAAAATTATGGTTTTCATTTTTATGCTCCAATAAACATAATTTTTTCCATTAAAGATTGTAATCTATGGTTGTGAAATACTTCCACTTGTTCCTGCCATGATTTTTCAAAATAAAATTTTCCTCTCACTGCTATTCAGGTTAGTTTCCTTTTCTTTAATTATTTGTCTTTTTTTTAATGGAAACAAGTAATAGAGACTTCATAAACTTTTAATGGCTTCATAAAAATGAGAACTCCAAACTTCTTGTCTCTATGTCTTGCTTGATTTTGACATTTTAATACCTTCAAATACTCGTAGCCATTTTCCTTTCTACGGCTTCTTCTAACCCTCACGGCTCATATTCTCCAACCAGAAGCAACCTTCTTTCAAATCTTGTCTCTAAAAATATTCTTTGGTTGTGGCATTAATCTTGCAACAAACTCTTTCCTTTAGTTGGCATCACTTTCTGTAATTAGTCCTCCAATGGTTTTTAGCTGGCTCTGATACCACTTTGCTATAGAAATCTAACACAATTTATAGCAACAAGATTAAAAATAGAACAAGTTTTTGTATTAGAAACTAAGAGGAGTTTTGTATTAATTCCTTGAATAAAATAGAGTTTTCGATGCTCTTCACCAATACATTCATACCATATCAAAAAATAGAAAGTCTACCCTTAAATATTTTTACAAAAACATAGAATTATTTCAAAGAGACCACATAAGCTTCATGAATACGCCAACAAAAATATAAGAGTCTAGAAACATTGAAGAAGAAAGTAGGAGGGAAGAAGAATTAAATGCAAAAGTTGGAGAGTAGTTGATGAATGAAGGTAGGGGAGATTAAATTAGTTGAGTTGAGAGCACATGTACGCCAACACTTTCAAGATTCAATAATTGGAGGTAGTGTTGTGCCAGATCATATTTATGAGTATCATGTTTCAATGGTAAAGATAAATCCCATGAAGTTGTTGGAAGAAATTCTGATTTCAAATATCAGATTGGAATTTCCATTAAAATTGGAAAATGCAATTAGAAGTCAGAAAATAATTCACACAAAATGGAGCTACATGAGCACACACAAAAAGGTTGGTCAACTATGAGAGACAATGAACATTCTATTGCAAGTATGAGCTAGTCTGGTGGTGTTTTCATTAATGTTGTCATTGATGTCAACATAGTTCAATATGTTGTAGATTGTACATGTATAATTGAGATGGTGTTGAGATGTTGTGAGGACATGGAGCTATCTTTATGTCATTGTAGAAGTACCGTGTTGATGAGTTTCCAAGTGCTTTTGAGAAAATTAGTAAAGAAAAGAAGTTAGAGTGATGAATGTGTTCAAAATGCGATATGCATTTCTCCTATGTTTATCCTATGCTTTTTTGGATCTAAATATTTGATAATGGTTATCTTGTGGTGATATATCCTATTTTTTAGCTTCTGGTGTGATATTACATGAAATTTACATTCACCAGTGTGTGAATTGTTCTGGAAAAGGTGATCTTCTCTGGACTAAGAGAAATGTTTCTACTCTGCAATCCTCCGCTGTTTTGTTTCAGATCTTGTGGATCTAGGATATGTCTTGAGATAGTGTTATCTGGGTTTTGGAAAAGAAGGTTGAAGTTTGATGATTTGAAAGTTATGTTTCAGTGTTTTAGTATGGGTTTGCACGGTTTAGATGAACTGGTGAAAGCTGTTCAGAGTTTGAAGCATATTGCATTTGCTATAGATGTATCTAAAGAAATTTGAGATGTATTCTTGTACATATTGAAGCATGTTGTGGAGTCTGCATGTCATCTTCTTGTTGGGAAGTGTGTACATCAATGTTGATTTGTGTTTTCATTAGGTTTGGTTGACCTAGTGTTTACACTTCATTCGAATAATAAAATTTAATTAAGCAAGTGTGTGGTTTATCCGAGACATTATTTTTGGTCTTGGTTAAATGTTTTAATGGTCCATTCTCATTCCTATCCATTGTGGGAATGTTGAGTTGCTGACCTAATTTGAATTTATGAAATGAGGTATTTGTGGTTAACCTTGGAGAAAGTTTCTAAGGTTGAAGATGGTATAAAAACAAGTTGAATTGTGAATAATTGTATGACAGTGTGATGCAAAGTGACAAAAGTGAGCCACAAATCATGAGAGTAGAAGTGTGTGTGTGAGTGAGTTGAGACAATAGTTATTTATTATGTTGGATTCCTTAAGGCAGTGAGCTAAAGGTTTCTACAATTCTTATTCAAAGTTGCAGATGTGTGTTAATTGTTGTGGTGGATCTCTTGTTCTCTTTTGTATATGTAGGCAATGAGTTCTTTCTATAGGAAGTGATCCTTTGTACTTGGATAGTGAGTCCTATTCTAGGAAGTGTTCCCTTGGCAGTGAGCCTTTGTATTCGGTTTTATAATGTTTTTATATTGTGAGTTAACCCTCACTGTGGTTTTTCCCTTATTGGCTTTTTCACGTAAAAATATGGTGTTTATTGTGTGGATTTACCTTTTGTTATTTTTGTTTCATGCTCTTACTTAAGAATAGAATAATGTGTTTGTGGAATTGATAAATGTTGAAGTCTTAAGTTTTAATTTTGTGACAACTGATTCACCCCCCCTCTCAATTTTCCTGCGCCTATTTAACAATTGGTATTAGAGCATTGGTTCCTTAGTGTAGAGATTAACCACTTAAGGAAGATCAGATGACACATAAGTTGGTGATCTCTATGTTCAATGGAACTGACTACAATTATTGGTAGGGATAGATGAAAGGATATATAATCTCTCTTTGTATCAAGACCTAGAAGGCTATTGAGAAATAGTATACACCCCCATCTGGTGGTCTTACTACTATAGATGAGATTTTTTCTTATGAAGAAAAGGAGAAGGAAAACTATGTTATTTGTAGTGGCTTACCTTAAAATGAGTGAGCTAAGGCTCTTTCTTTGGATACTGCATATGAAGTCTAGAAGAAGTTGGAAGACATGTATGAAGGAAATGAAATAATGAAATTGATAAAGAAGATGGTGATAAAGCACAAATTTGTAAATCTAAAAATGGAAGAAGGTGAAGAATTTATAAGCTTCTTTTAGAGAGTTGAATTGACTACAAATGAATTTAGAAATCAAGGAGGAAAAATATCGTATGAAGATATAATTGAGAAGACCCTAATCACCCTACTGGATTGCTACATCGATAAGATCTTAGTTATTTAAGAAATTTATGATCCTAAGAAGTACACTTTAGAACCGTTTTTTAGCACATTGAAAGCATTTGAGATGAGAAAGTTCTAGAAAGAAGACAAGATAGAAGAAAAGACAAAAACAACATTTAAGGCAATGAAGATTAAAGATGAACTGGATAGTGAAGGTGATGATGAGTTGGAAGCAAACTTCACGAGGAAGTTGAAGAAAGGAACAAGAAATTATAAAGATATGTTTCCCTTTAAATGTTTCAATTGTGGTAATATTGGTCATTATGCTTCAAGATGTCTGAATAGAGCTGTACATAAGAAGAGCAAGGACTATAAGGATAAGGGTATAAAGGATAAGAGATATAAGAAGTTGTACTATATTAAAGAAGAAACAAGAATTTCCAATGATGAATTTGAGAATGAGGTTGATGATAGTGAATGCTTATTCTTAACTTTGGAAAGTAAATATATATCCACTAACCCTAGAAAATGTGTAAGAAAAAAGGCTTTGGAGAATAAGAGGAATAGGATGGAAGGTAATTTGGTTACCGTTTTTATGCAAGATAGGATGAAGACTACTGGGTAATTGATAGTGGATGTTCTAATTACATGACCAAAGATAAGAGTAAGTTTACTAAACTTGAGAAATATGATGGTGGTTTAGTTATGTTTGGTGATGATTCAGGAGCTAAGATTTGTGGGAAAGGTTCAATTAGTTTTGATGGAGTGCACAGTATTGATGATGTATATTATGTTAAGGGTTTGAGGCATAAGCTTCTAAGTGTTGGTGAGATGTGCAGCAATGGTTTTAAACTTGTGTTTCAGAATAATACCCATGAAATTAGAAGAGGATATAGAAATGGAGGTATGGTTGCTGCTAGAAGAAGAACTCATGGAAACATCTATTAACTTAAGGGAGTTGATGCTCAATTCCTTGTATCTCATATCAATGAAAGTTGGTTATGGCACCAGAGAATGGGACATGTAAATTTTGATAACCTAGTCAAAATCACTTTAAAGGAGATTGTTCAAGGGCTGCCCATAATCACAAGGCTTGCTAATGCTATTTTTAGAAGTTGTCAATTGGTGAAACAAAAAAGATGTAACTTTAAGGGAAAAGAGCACTCTACTACCAGAATGCTAGAGTTAGCTCATACCTGAATGGTATGACTAGAATTGGAAAATTGAATGGTGATAGGTATTTCATACTTCTTTTTTATAATTATACTCAAATGACATGGGTTGATTTTCTTAGAGAAAAGACTCAGGCTCTCGATAGGTTTAATGTATTCAAAACAAGAGTGGAAGATGAAGTAAATTTGAAAATCAAGTTTTTGAGATCTGATAGAGGTGGAGAATTCACTTATGGTGAATTTAATGCATTTTGTGAACAACATGGCATAAAAGACACTTTTCTGCTCTAAGAACCCCTCAATAGAATGGAGTAGTTAAAAGGAAAACTAGGAAAGTACAAGAAGTTGGTAGAACCATGATGAAAGAATCAAATGTATTGGATGTGTACTCGAGAGAGGCAATAAACACTACTTTTTATGTTCTTAATAGAGATCATATCATATACAACAACATAAAGAATCCTTTTGAGTTATGGATTGGTAAGACTCCTACTATGAAGTATTTCAAGGTATTTGGAAGCAGATGTTATATTAAAAGAGATGATGAAAATCTTGGATAGTTTGATGCTAGATGTGATGAAGGAATCTTCCTTGGATACTCTACTACTATCAAATCATACAAATGCTTTAATAAAAGATTAAGAAAAGTTGTTGAAAGTGCTAATGTGAAAGTTGATGAAGACATACACAAACCTATTGAGGTAAGTGAAGTTGAACCTGATGATCCTATTTATGGACATGTATCTGAGGAGATTAAGGAGAAGGAAGAAAAAGAGAAAGAAGAACAAATGGAAGAAGAAGAAGAAGAGAATGAGCTGAAATCTATTGTTAAGACTCCTAAGTATGTACAAAAGAACCATCTAGAGGAGCAAATAATTGGAGATAAAAGTGAAGGTGTGAAGATAAGAAGTAAAGTAGCAATTGGGGTAAATCTATGTTTACTCTCTAAAGTTGAACCTAAGTCTATGAGTGAAGCATGTGAAGATGAGAGTTGGATGAAGGCTATGAAAGAAAAGTTGTAGTAGATAGAAAATAATCATACATGAGAACTAGTCCCTAGGCCCATGAATAAAAATGTGATTGGATTGAAATAGGTGTTCCGGAATAAGATAAATGAAAGTGGAGAAGTTGTAAGGAAAAAGGAAAGACTTGTATGCAAGGGATATTCACAAGTTCAACATATATATTTTGAAGAGACATTTTCCCCTATGGATAGAATAGAAGCTATTGGGATGTTTTTGACTTCTACCCAAAAGGACTTCAAAGTGTATCAAATGGATGTTAAGTCAACATTTTTGAATGGTGAATTGGAGGAAGAAGTGTACATGGAACAACCTGAAGGGTTTTAGTTATCTGAAAAATTAGACATGGTTTATAAGTTGAAGAAGGCATTGTATGGACTGAAGCAAGCTTCAAGAGCTTGGTATGCAAGATTGGATAGATACCTAACAAAGCAAGGATTCAACAAAGGCTCTACTGACAAAAATCTTTACTTCAAAGTGCAAGGTAACAAAATGTTGATAGTTGTATATGTTGATGATATCATTTTTTAAGGCATGTGTAAAAAGTTTGTTGAAGAGATGTAGAAAGAATTTGAGATGTCTATGAGTGGTGAATTGAATTTCTTCCTTGGTCTACAAGTGAATCAAACTGATAAAGGGATATTCATTTCATAATCTAATTATGTAAAACAACTATTGAAGAAGTTTGTGATGGATGATTCCAAACCAATTTGTACTCCTATGGTAACTGGATGTAATCTTAGCAGAAATGATGAATATGCTAAGACTGATCAAAGTAAATAAAGATCTATGATTGGAAGACTTTTGTATCTTACTGGTACTAGACCAGATATTATGCATGTAGTATGTTTAGTTTCCAGATTCCAAGAAGACCCTAAAGAAGCACATGTTATAGTTGTAAAGAGGATATTTAGATATCTTAAAGGTACACTAGATTATGGATTATGGTATCCTAAGAGTGATGATTTCACCTTGAGTTCTTATATTGATGTTGATTGGGTTGGATGTTTAGATGACCGAAAGAGTACTAGTGGTGGTTCTTTCTTTCTTAGTGGAAGATTGGTTTCATGGTTGAGTAAAAAGCAAGACTTGATTTATTTATCCAGTGCAAAGGTAGAATAGTTTGCTGCAACATCCTATTGTACATAGGTTTTATGGATGAAGCAAACTTTGAAAGAAATTGGAGTGATATGTGATGAGCCTATTTCTATTTTCTATGACAACACAAGTGCAATAAACATTTCAAAGAACTCAATTATGCATTCAAGAACAAAACACATATCTATCAAATATCATTTCTTGAGAGAAAAATTGTTGGAGAATGAAGTCAGATTGGAGTATGTGACAAGAAAGGAAAAAATTGCAGACATATTTACTAAAGCTCTTTTGAGGATACTTTTGAGGATCTTAAAGAGAGGTTTGGGGTCATTGGCCCTCTGAACTATGTGCACATGAAGGTGCATCAGTCAAGTGAATTCATAGATTCTTTATTTATCTAGACTGATAAATGGGTCTACTCTACAAGGGGAGTAGAAAAAAATTTCATTGTTGCAATATGAGTTTACTCCTAAGTAGGAGTAATTAGAGTTATTGGTCTTTGCTATTGATGTAAAATGGGGGGAGAAAGTCAAGTGAAAAAAAATTCCAGTAGAAGAGGTGTTCTCCTAGGTGGGGTATTGTGTAAATTTTTTTCTTTGATGGTTTTTCACATCATGTGTTGCCATCAATGAAAAAGGGGGAGATTGTTGCAAGTATGAGCTAGTCTGGTGGTGTTGTCATTAATGTTGCCATTGATGTCAACATAGTTCAGTATGTTGTAGATTGTACATGTATAGCTGAGATGGTGCTGAGATGTTGTTAGTACATGGAGCTATCTTTATGTCATTGCAGATGTATAGTGTTGATGAGTTTCCAAGTGATATTGAGAAAATTAATAAAGAAGAGAAGTCAAAGTGATGACTATGTTTAGAATGTGCTTTGGTATGTGCTTCATATTTCTACTATGTTCATCCTATGCTTGTTTGGATCTTAAGATTTAATAATGGTGATCTTGTGGTGATTTATCCTAATTTTTACCTTCTACTGTGATAGTACATGAAAGTTGCGTTCACCGGTGTGTGAAATGTTTTTATAGAGTTGATCTTTTATGGACAAAGAGAAATTTTCTTGCTCTGTAGTCTTTCGCTATTTTGTTTTAGATCTTGCAGATTTGGGATATGTATTGAGATGGTGTTCTCTAGGTTTTGGAAAAGAAGGTTGAAGTTTGGTGATTCAAAAGTTATGTTTTTGTGTTTTAGTATGGGTTTGCAGTCTAGATGAAATGGTGAAAGGTTTTTAGAGTTTGAAGCATATTGCATTTGTTGTGGATGTATCTGAAGAAATATGAGATGCATTTTTGTGCATAATGAAGCAGGTTGTGGATTATGTGTGTCATCTTCTTATTGGGAAGTGTGTACATCAATGTTCATTTGTGTTTTCATTAAGTTTGGCCGACTTGGTGTTTACACTTCACTTGAAGAATAAAATTTAATTAAGGAAGTGTGTGGTTGCTCTGAGACATTATTTTTGGCCTTGGTTAAATTTTTTATTGGTCCACTCTCATTCCATTCCACTGTGGGAATGTGTAGTTGCTGACCTTATTTAATTTTATGAAATGAGGTATTTGTGGCTAACCTTGGAGAAAGTTTCTAAAGTTGAGGATGTTATGAAAGAAAGTCAAATTGTGAAGAATTGTATGACAATGTGATGCAAAGTGATGAAAGTGAGACACAAATCATAAAAGTAGAAGTGCATGTGTGAGTGAGTTGAGACAACAGTTATTTATTTTGTTGGATTCCTGAAGGTAGTGAGCTAAAGGTTTTTGTAATCCTTATTCAAAGCTACAAATGTGTGTTAATTATTGTGGTGGATCTTTTGTTCGCTTTTGTATCTATAGGTAGTGAGTCTCCCTATTGGACATTGACTCCTTTCTGTAGTCAGTGAGCCTTTGTACTTGGATAGTGAGTCCTATTCTGGGTAGTGTGCCCTTGGCAGTGAGCCTCTGTATTTAGTTTTATAATCTTTTTATATTGTGAGTTAACCCTCACGATGGTTTTTCCCTTATTGGGTTTTCCACGTAAAAAATATAGTCTTCGTTGTGTTGATTTACCTTATGTTATTTGTCTTTCATGCTCTTACTTAATAACAAAATAATTTGGTTATGGAATTGATAAGTGTTGAAGTCTCGAGTTTGAATTTTGTTATAACCAATTCACCCTCCCTCTTAGTTGTCATGTGCCTGTTTAACACATTCAGGATAACAACATGTACAATATAGAAGGTAAATTTCCATAAGGGATAATAGATAGTCATGAGCCATAGTAGTCTCCATAGAAGAAAAGAAGTTTCTCATGAAAAGTGACTTTATCTCAAAAGGCAACCTCAATGAAGAAAAACAACTAGTTAAAAGAACATTCATGATAGCAAGTCACTACATGTAGAGTGCAACCTTTTCAATATGTAACATAGTCATTTCAAGGAACTGTCACATCCAATTCAAGACAAAGAGCTCACCATGCTAAGATCTATCAAGTATTAGGGACCATGCCAAAGGGTAGCACTATGAAAAGTCCCAAAGAAGAAGATTAAGTTACAGTCAAGTGGAAGTGCTCTCAACATGTGTATGTTGATTACTGGTTTAGATGACAATATGAGGGAGGAGTATTGTATTATAGCCAAGAAATGGTGCTCGCTATTGGCATGGAATTTTTCAAGAAAATATAAGTATGTTAGTGACTGTCACAAGGTAGAGTTTGATGATTTCTACAATGAACTAGGTTGTGACAGTCATAAGAGCAACAGTATTGTGATTGTATAGTCTTTCTAGAAGCTACAAGCTTGAGAAGACAATACATAGCCAACACACCCTATAAAACAAAGCACATTAAAAATAAAATCAATCCTCAGATGATAGTGATGTAAAGGCATCTATAGATGACTGTCCACTATTAATGGTTGAGTTAGAGAAGGTAAGTGAAATTGTCATAATTAGAAAATAGGACAATAAGAAGAAAATATTTGAAATTGAAGCACCATTATACTTTCATATGATTTACTTGATCCCTACTAAAATTTATTTTCATTGTAAGCATTAAAACCCTTAAATAATCAAATGTCAAACCATGTCAAGAGACCAAATGCACTATGAAGATAAAGTGTTCAAAATATGATCAAAAGGGAGATTTCATATTATGATTGGTAGTTCTATGAGGAGTGATTGATAAGAGAATACAAAAATGAAGCTTTTAAAGTTACAAAGTTGTTAAGTGAGAGTCATGACACAGTGACGGTGAAACATAGGGACAACCATAATTAGGGGTTGTCAAACATAAAGGATAGTTGGAGAAATTAAAGGAGAAATCATTGTACAAATTAATTGAGGAGGAGATATTAACATAGCTTAATTAGTTCATAGAGAAGGTTGGCAATGTGAATCACTCTCCAAAGGAAAGGCCATTAAAGAGAAGGTAGAACTAAAGTCATGAGGGAATTGAAGCACAACCATTCCAAGTAAGTCTCTTTAACAATCAAGAGGATATCTTAAATATTGAAGAAAGAGTGTGAATATAGGTGAGATGAATAGAGCTCAAAATAAAATAACAATATGTCACAATGTCAATGATAGACAAGTATATGACAAGCATAATGATAGTCTACAACACAAAGACACGAGAGTTGTTAAGAGGGCATTCTTACAGTCATAAATATGAGAGAGATTGATCATATCATCTTCAATGGCTTCAAAAATGATAATATAATTTAAACATTAAATAAGTAAGAGAGGAAAGTTATCTCCTAAAAGATATTCATCATTCAGGAATGTGGAAGATCATGATGGGCCAAAAAGTGGCGATATGATAGGTATTTTTAGGGTATGTCGCTGATGACTTTTTTCTTAGCCAAAATTGATGAAATGAAAAGGGTTTTTAAAGGAGATTCTTAGCTTTCCACCAATATAAATTATTATTAATTTTCTATTTGAATTACTACTAAAGTCCTAATTGATAGGCTGATTGAAAAACATCTATAGCTTTCAAAAAGTATCATATTTTTTTAATCTGAAACATGCATCACATTCTATGCTTCGTATACTATATGATTAGAAAAAAAGAAATTAATTTAATGAAGTTTTGACCAAGTTAAGGTGGTCAGACAAACAAGTTTATATATTTTTTTAAAGTTGTAATAAAAAAATCATAATTATTTATTTACTTGGAAAAAAATTACAAAAAAATATGCATCACATCACGACATGAGTCCTCTACTTATGTCTAAAATCTTATAAAAAAATATTACCATTTTATTGTGGTTAGGGTGGTTAGACAGACACGTACTTCTTATTTTTCCCTGAAATTTAAGTACTACTTTATTGAAATTTCAAATTTTCACCAAATATTTAAAAATAAATAAAGAAAACATAGTAGTTTAGAAACTAGATTCAATTTTCTCTGTATTCTATTCTTAGATATTTTTGAAATAATATAGATAACTTATTCAATTTTTTATGTCAAGTTTCCTAACTCTGATTTTTTGGAATTTTTTGCCACTTAAGGGCCTTTTTTTCCATGATGATCTGGAACATACCCATTCATAAGGACACTAACCTTTGTCCTCACTATTATATTGGTTTTCACAGTGGTAATGGGTTTACAATGAAACTGTTGGAATATGATGAGGGCATGCAGCTTGAACAATAGAGATGATAGTTTAGAAGCTATAAAAGTTGTTCTCCTTTGAGGTTTCATAGAAAGGAGTATGACAAGGTTTGTTGGACTATTCTTATAAGAGGTCATTGGGTAGTCAAGAGTTAGTGAAGACTGCAAGTTATATTGAAAACTGCTAAAGTATTTTTCTCATATTATGAGCCTTGTCAAAACCCTACTTAAGGAACCCTTGATAAGTAAGTGGGAAAGGCATGTGATCCTTCTTGAGGATGAGTATCAAGGAAACTTATTAACACCATGATTAATCAAAGAGGACCATGAAATGAACCCTCAAGATTTCAATGTAATTGTATGGTTGCTATTATAGGCAGGGTACAATGCTAAGATTAATAAGACCTCATGCACTATATAATGGACAATACAACATAGAGAATAGGAGTTACACTTCACATTGGATTAACAAATAAAGTGGCAGAGCTTCAAGGGTTTTGTGAGAAGAGTATAGTGATATCTTAAGGTCATAAACTATAAATAAGGAAGTAGTCATCTTAAAGCAATTTGGGATCATCAAGAGTTAAAGAGTAGACCACCATGTAACTCCAATAATGAGAATTATGGGTAGAGACAAAAGAATGCAAAGATAACAAAAGAGTAGTGAATGGTATGGCATGATTATGACAATGGTATTGATAGGTGATCAAACAAGTGAATGACATGATAGTTGGTAGAAGCTAACAAGAGAATGACCCTAGGCAGTTAGAATGAGCAGACCTATGGAGAGAAAGGCTGGATGTAAGACAATCAATAAGGAAGCCATGTGCACCACAAATTGATGATAAGGATGAAAATAAGTGTAACAATCTTGTAGGTAACTGATAAATGTAGTGTGAACCTGACAAAGGTACTAAGGACAGTGAAGTATGGAGCTTAAAGACATTTGTCAAATGTCATGTATTAGTCCTAAAACTTTGAGAATTTCAAACACCACTCACACATGCCCTATAATCATGCATATTATGGTTGGTATTTGCAATTTAGAGGAGTTACAAGATAGTTTCAAGTAATTAGAGGTCAATTGGTGGCCTGGAAAACAAGTAGAGAGCAACTAGGAACTAGTATCAAAGAAACATGTGCAAAATGAGGTCAAAATAAATAAATATTATCCTTTTTCAATGCCATCTTGGAGTACTTGAAGGAGCAAAACAAGGAGACCACTCAACTAGGTTCCCAAAAGACTCTTTTGAATTTTTCAAGTAGCTGTGACATACATGTCACATGTTGGTTGTAACTTGTAACTAGGACTTAGGAAATGCAGTTTGGAGGCTAAAAAGGCATGCCTTGTTTCCTTTTGAGTCAGTTATTCACTTTTGAAAAGGCATTGTAAGTTGCAAAAGTTTCTTTTTCTTTGTGGATATAACTCTTATTTTCAATTTACAAACTAAAACAATCAATGTAATTTTATATTTTCAAGCAATTAGAGCATATTTTAGACTATTTGTTGTTGTAAAGACACCTCATAGAAATAATTTTTTAGTTTTTTACTTTCAAAAGTTTGCTTTATTTTGTGCAAACTACTAATTGATGTTTATTTCTATGATTTCATGAATAAATCCTATAGTATATGTCTTATTTTGGCACCTTTAAACAATAAACAACATATTTTGTGTAGATCATAGTCTATGTTAATGTGAAAATAGCTCCTATTTGTGAAGAACATTCAATTTTCTTCCTTTTGAGACTGAAAACATTCATCCTCTCTATAAAAATGCTAATAAATGAGTATGTTTGAGTTGTGTAAAAATAGCTGAGTTATTGATCTTTTGTGTGTCAAAATAGTAGTTTGAGGTCTAAAGAAATCACATTTGGCGCATCACCCACTTAGTTAGTTTCATTTGTATGCCATCTTTCTACCCTGTTCATCAGTAGAAACAATAGCTTAAGTTAGGATAGGTGAGTACCAAGGGAACCAACACTCTCTGGAGATTCTTTCCATCATAGGTTGTCCACAAACCTAGGAAGCTCCCATGTTTCACTAGTAGGTTTAGTTTTGCAACTTAGTAATGGTGCACTAATTTGGTGATAACACATATATTATTGAATATTCACTAGATTTGAATTATAACATGTTTGTTGTAATAATAAAATAATTATATACTTTTAATTGAATAAATACAATTTTTTTACTAGAAATACAATTAATAAGTGAACATTAGGGAAACAGGTGTGTTTACCTTTTAGGAGATGGACAACTTTGGGGACATACTTCACACTTTGGTTCATTAGGAAACCAAGATCCCTCAACCAAGAGACTCAGTTGAGGGAAAGGACCATTTTACTAGGTGGTTTCCTTCGGTGTGATTAGATGAGGGTTCACCATTAAATGAAGCTTCAAAGGAGAAATGAAAACTCTAATGTAATAAACCTTAGAATATTAAAAACATGAAATAATATTGAAAAATGGTATGAAATAGAAAATTACATAGAAGAATGGAGAGGTCAAACAAGGTTTGAAAGCCCTAAAAAAATATTGTTTTAAAGTGCACTAGGACTCATATTCCAAGCTAGGTGATTTAGTCCTAGTTTAGGGTTTTTGGGCAGGATCTAGAATCTCCTAGTGACTGATTTGGACCTATAGAAGACTAGAAAGAAAGAGTGTATTGGGAATCATACACCTATATTGTTGCAAAGGATCCCAAAAAAGTGAAAAGTGTCCTATGGGCAAAATTTTGAACTAAAACTTTGTGAACCTCTGAAGATGGATTAAATAATCACTTTTCCACTAATTTCATGTAAATAAGTTGGATATCTTGCTCTAGATATGAGTTTTTGTGAGCCTTGAAAAATTCTTATGAATACTTTTGCAACTTTTGAAACTTTGCAATTTTGGTCCTTTTGAAGGCTTCAAATCCACTTTTCCTTGAATCTATAAACTCACAACATACAAAGAGAGGGGAAAAATGTTCTTTTGTTAGGGAATGAGGGTTTTCCTTGGTGAAATCCCATTTTTGTAATCAAACCATAATGAGAAATGAAGCATGAATGAAACAAAACATAAAACATAATGAGATGAAATAACAGAACCTTGTTTGAAACAGTTTCAAAGAAAAATGGCATACTGGGGGTTATTAAAATGAAATTTTCAAGATGATAAGCTACTAATTTTTTCTATGGAACATATAATTGTGTGTAGCATCTGATGCAAATAACACTTAGAAATCACCCCTAACTATTATGAAAACAATAAGGGGGGTTTTGAAATGCTGAAACAATGTGTACCTTGTTGAAAATGTGTTATTTTGAGGTCTTTGAGGACTCATTCACCCAAAGTGGTGCATGGTTCCATCTTAGGGTTTCTAAAAATTAACTTTTGGGTTCTTTTATGTTATCATTAAATCCAGTTGTGCTCGATTCATGAGGTAACACCTACAAAACTTGTTTGTTTCGTAGCCCACATACTCTAGGCATGCAAAACGAGGCATATTGCTTTTGTCCTAGTGCATGATCCCCCATCCTCAAAAGGTCATTCTGAGCATTAACCTCTATTAGTTCGTCAAAATCCACATTTTAAACCAAGTTGTGAAAATTTAGTTTTAGGAGTTAGAAAATTTTCTGCACATGTAGGAGTGTTGTTTTTTGGTGCTTTAGCATATTTCATGTAGGAGCTCTTATTTTCAGTGCTTTTTCATATTTTCAATGCCTTAGTCATTTTCTGGCACATGTAATGCCAAGGTTTTTTAGCACTTTTGAATCTTTTCCAACATGTAAAAGCACTAAATTTTTTTGCTCTTGCATATTACATGTTGGAGTGTTGTTTTTTAGCGCTTCTACATCTTGAATTTCAAGTCACATGTAGAAGCTATGTTTTTCACTGATTTTACATATGACATGTAACAACTCATTTTTTCAACGCTCTTACAGTGAAGTGTCCTTCCCACATGCAGAAGTGTTGATTTTCACCGCTTTTACATATGACATGTAAAAGCATTGCTTTTCATTGCCTTTGCATGAAATTACCAAGTCTTTCCCAAGATGTCGAAACACTATTTTTTTATCACTCTTGCATATTACATGTTCGAGAATTTTTTTCAGCACTTGTGCACAAAATACAGTTTCTTCCAAGTGTAAGGGCGCTAATTTTAAGCACCCTTGTACAAATTTCTGAAAATTTTACTAACACCCAAGAACTTCCAAAAATGAATTTTGAGCTTTGTTTCACTCATTTTGGTCATTTTTTCTTGCTCCATTGTTCACATCCACTTTCTATTTTTCTTGTTTCCACTCCGTTCTCCATCATTTTCACATCCAAGTTTCTCAAACCCATGAAATTGCTTAGATTTACACCTTTATTTTTCTTACTTTTACATTAGAATTGTTAAAGCCTACTCTTGCAGACATTTTGATCTCATGTGCCCGAATTTTGGAGCAATTTTGATCAAGTTCTTGCTTATCACCAAGCAAGAAGGCTTTGAATTATAACCAAAAAATTCTTCTTGTGTTTCAGTTTTTCAAAGAAGTGTTCATAAATTGTTCAAGAAGAATTTGAAGATGAAATTTTCTCAATAACTTCAATGAACGAAATGATGGATTTTTAGCTTGGTCTAGATTTGAGAATTGTTCCTAAAAGGCACTAGAAAGAATTCAATCTCATCGGAGAAGTGAATCTGAAGAATCCTCTCTATCTCCAAAGTGCACTCCAATGCTAAAAATTGATGAAGTACTCGCCATCATGAAGTTTTCATGGAGAAAGATGTTAAAGAATGCCAAATTTTTCCTTAGATTAGATTTCCTAGTTTTAACATTTTTCATGCTTTATGTTGATTGATTTTTACATTTTACCTGTCATTTAAAAAATGTAATTACATGTAAAACAAATATGTTCTCCTACATTTATGGACTACTTTTTTGAATAAGTCAACTAGTTGGTTAGGGTTTTTCCTAGATTAGCTCTCTTCTCCCATCTATAGATAAGAGAGGATTCTATTGTACTTGTTATCTTTTATCTTATGTAATGAAGTGTTGCCCAATTGAGAAGCAATTATTGAGACTTTGAGTTCATTTTTGTGAATCTAAATTTGATCAATAAAGAAGTGAAGTTGTAGACCAAAATTTGTGTTGGAAAGAACTATCATTTTATTTGATTGAGTTGGTAGTGATTAGTAATTGAGATTGAAAGGGGTTGGAGTAAATCTGTGTAAACTTTAAGTTACACTTATCACTTGAAATTGTGATATTGTTGAATACTGTTGGTGAATTATCTATAATAATTTGTGCTTATATTTATTCATGTTCTTCATGGGATTATTTTGAAGTATATAGAATACTTTGTGCTTCTTTTATAATGTTGGTTACTATCTTGAAGGATTCATTATTGAGAACTATGGAATGACTTTGTGCCTCTATGAGGTTTTCTTATTGGTTACTTATCATTATCATGTTGGTATTCTTAGGCTTTGCTTTGACAAGATAGGAATATTGGAATTACTACTTAATTTTAGTTTGAAGTTGTATTGCATCAAGAAGTTAAAATTGTTAAGCATTGTAAAACATATTCTTTGAAAAAAAAGAGAATCATGAATGTGAGATGCCCCTATATTGTTATTCTTAGTGTACATTGTTGTGAATATTTAATTAGTTTGCCTTAGTTTCAATAAGTAGTAAGAAGGGTGCCTCCCCTTTTCAAGAGGAGAGATTCTATCTCACAAAATTGTGGTTGAAATCAAGGTTTTGCAATATGTTAAAAGGGATTACAAATTTTTCACCCAAAATTTTTTTGGTGACTTTGATAGGGAATGAATCATGTAATCAAAGCCTCATGATTTCAATTGAAGTGAATAAGCACTCAAATATCTTATTTTACTCTTGTGTATTGTTATTATTTTAATCTCTCTTGTTTCAGGACTAAATTCTAGTTGACAGAAGTTATACATGAGGTTTAAAGGTGCAAGGAGTGGTGGATCCATTTTCAAATTGTTGCAGTGAAATAACATCCTTCCTTGTCCATGAGCAAGGTCATCATTACAACGAACTACAAGCTATCCTCTGGAAAGACTAAGATATCCACTTCCAAGCAAATCTTTTATTTTTCATAGGGTTCTAACTCAAATACCTATCATACAAAATATCATAGCTACTCAACTTATAGGACCTTAGGGAAATTCTTTTGGTCTTCTCAGGTTAGCAGGCCCTTTACTTGAACTTCCTCATGTTTCATGAAAGCATATTTCAAAGTTCCACTTGGTAATGACAAGCGACACCCTGATGAGCACATTGCTTCCTTTTACATTATTTGTGGTGTTCTTGGTGTAGAACATGAAGATGTTGTTGTAAGATCATTTATTGAAACTATATAAGGTGTTGCTTCATAATGGTTCTATAGTCTTCTAGCTACTTTAGTTACTAACAATACTCTTCACACCAAGTTTGAAGAAAGGTTCAAACTTGCTGAAGATGCACATGCCTTATTGGTGCAACTCACGGCCATGCAAAAAGAAGCCCATGAACCCATGCGTGATTTTGCGGCTAAGTTTAATAAGTTGGTGATAAGGATTCATGTGGTAGCTAGACCAATAGATCATAATCTAAAGTGTTTCTTCATCAATACACAACTTCCCAAAGTAAGTTTTCTTTTGCATAGGGAAGCTCTTGCCAATGTTGAAGAAGCTCAACAGTTAGCTACAAGTCTTGAGGATGACATGATTCTTTTTGAAGAAATAAATATGAATAGAAAAAGGAAAGTGCAAGTGTTAGGTTCTTTAGCTTCGAATTCCAACTCCAATTTCACTGATCCCATGGTTCAAAGGTTAGAAAATGTGTTGTTTTCCTTGAAGAAGCAAGTTGTTAATAATAATTCCTATAAGGACATTACTTGAAGGACATATCCCAATTCTTCCAATTATTCTAGCAATGCCAACTAAAATCTGAATCTTCTTCTAGCACCTCAAGGAATACTTTCTTTAGAGGCTCCACCCACCAATGCAGGTGGAGTATATTGTGAAGCAAAGCAAGGTGATTACACACTATAACTAAGATACCCTATGGAAGAAAGTGCTAATATATTCCATGAAGATGAAGGAGATCTAGTTGGTGACTCTAACATTGGTTATTTTAATTTTGAGGATGAACTTGATGAGGAGGCCATAGTGATAGATGCATATGCTGTATTCACTTGGTCACAATAAAATCAGCTTGATCAAAATCAAGTTTACAATACAAAAGCAAAAGACAAGCCATCAATCACAATTTCAAAAAGAGGTACTATTTTTCCACTACAACCAAAGGACCTAGTAAATAAATCAGTGAGTGCTTCTCATCCTCCTATTGTCTCTTCAAGTTTAAAAGACAATTATCAAGTTCCTAAGACCAGTTCCCACTTTGTTAAACCTACCCCCAAAGTTACACCTCCTTTGATCAATTCATTCCAAGCATTTGATATCATTGATCATTCAAAGAAAAAAAAAATCTAGATGTCTAAAGCCAAGTACTTGAAAGCCAATCCTAAGCAATTTGATAGGCTTGTTAGGTTTTTGAAGGATGAAGGAGCTAATCCATCTAAAGAAATACCTTCAAATATTCCTACTGCCCCAAATCCCAAACCTCTACAAAGTGACTTAGTTTCTACTGCCTTGTTAGTTCCAAAAAATATTATTCCTTTCTACATCTCATTGGTAGTCAATGGCTTCAAGTTGAGCAATTATGTTATTAACTCTAGTGCATCTGACAATGTCATGCTTGCTAAGGTAGCCATTTCCTTGGGTCTTAGTTTGACAAAAAAAATTAATTGATGTTTCTCCATGGAGAATAAATGAATGCCCTTAATTGGGAAAATTAAAGATGTATAGTTTGCACTTGTAGCATATCCAGAGAAGAAGGTCAAGATGACAGTCTTGGTTGCAAATGTTCCTGCTTCTTATGGTATTTTACTTGGACACAATTTTTGTAAGGATATGGGAGGAGAGCTCAAAATCAATATGTTAGAGGCAAGGATACCCATCAAGGGTGTTATGAAGAAATTATGTCAAGAAAGGGAAGAAAAGTTTTTTGTAACAAGACTGGGTGACCCAAAGGCTGAAATTCTTTTTGAGTCTCCTCATATGAGCTCTCACTATTTGCAAACTGTAGAAATATTTGAGTCAAGCTGGATAGAGACACAAGCAATGAGCAGGAAACTGATGGCTTGTCCTCTTTAGATACAACATCTATTCTAGATAAGGAATTGGCTTTAGAAAAAAATTCTTCTTCAGATGGAGAATCTTCTTTGGATGAAGGAGTCACAAATTTTGAAGCTATCAATTTAATGGATTCAAACAATGTTTGGAATATTGAATTTGATGGTAGTTGTTCTTCAATTGGATTAGGAGTGGGAATTGTTCTCATACCTCCTAAAGGAAAAATATTAGTACCTTTTTCTTTGAAGGTATAGTCTGACAACAATAATGAAAAAGAAGAGTATGAAGCATTGTTGTTAAGAATGGAGGTTGCACATGTAAGAAAGGAATTCAAAACTTTCATACCCAGTGTGATGCCAATTTAATGATTTTCTTAGAAGAGATGGTATAAAATAAAAAAGGAAAGGTTGTACCATTATCAAAATTATGTTTGGCATCATGGCATGATCATTGTATGATGCGCCATAAGACAAAAGGAGAGCACCAATGGTGAAAAAAGTTTCTTTTTGATTTTGAGTCTTTTTTTTGTCACCTGACTCTATGGCTAATGGATGTATGTGTGAACCTTAAATCTTTATTTTCTGAAAAACAAAAAGCCCTTTGCATTGTTAGTGAACCAAAGAAAACAAAAGATTCCCTATAAGATTCATTTCAACACAAGAATAATGGAAAAGAAGCAAAAAGAAAGAAAAACACAAGGAAACATTATTCTAATGATCAAACCAACATCTTATGGTGGATTGGTGCTTCTTAAATGTGGAAAGAAGCCCTTTTCCAATCCTTTGCTAAGGTCCATGATGAAGATGATATGAAATGCTATGAATATCTGATGAACAAGATGCAAGATGATGTGTATAACAAAGGTACTAAGATTGTGGAGTGGACACAATTAGCTCTCCATTGAAGAGAGTAACTTTGCATGAGGATTGTGGATGCCTTGTTGAAGAATGAAACCTCTACTAATAGATTCTCAAGTTCAAAGAGTGTTCAAAGAGAAAAATTTGGGATAATGTTTTAGCCAATGAGATGGAGCCACTTATCACGTTGTGAGTGTGTTGGCACTCTCAAATTTTGCAAATTTGAGATGCCCATATCAAAAAAAATTCCTCTGCACTTTTAGAAGTGCAACTAATTAATCTACCTGAATGACCTACTTTGAAAGGTCATAACTTGAAGCTTGTTGATTTTCGAAAAATCCCTTTGTAGAAAAGTTTGTGTGTCCTATGTGAATGTGCATGTCAATTTTTAGCTTCTCACGATGAGTTTTGTCAATGTTTTGAAAAGTGAAGCTGGAGGGTTTTGTCACTGTTCAGCTGTTTGCAAACGTTCAGCTCTACAAAGTTACCTCCCGTTTGAGCTTGCATTTTGCAACCAATTGATCGTCAAGAGAAAACGAATGTTGTTATGCATTCTCTATACCAAAATGAGCTTACACGCCAATTTTCAGAGCTTTATGATTTGATTTGCTATTTTTAGCAGATCAAAACCAAATGCAATTTTTCTTATTTTGCATTTGCATTGCTAACAGTGTTTAAAGGTGGTCAATTTTGACACCTCGTATCTTTTGACCAGTGATGATTCAAGGTAATTTCTCTTGTACACATGTTTAGTGTACCTAAATGAACTTATGTTTCCAGTGGCAGCCTCTCAGGAGATGATTTGGTATTTTTCCAAATTGGTGATTTCATCAATTACAATTGGTTTAGAACAGTTGTTCATTGCAAAAATTTTGAGTAATAAACTTTGACAGCGAATGATGTTTTCCTCGTGATTGATTTCTTTGATCCCTATTTTGCATTACATTCTCAGGTATGATGTCTACAAGCCTGCAGATTTTTATAGCTTCATGAGGTCATTTGCCTAGTTTTTAAGACCGATTCTAGAGCCAACTTGGCCTGTTTTCACCATTTTCTAGATTTGCCAAGAAGCAAATTTTAATGAGAACCCATTTCATGTTTTCACTCCAGATACATTCCAAAAGTCGTCTCAAGATAATTTGAGCATAAAATTTGTTTCAAAATGAAACCTATTTTAGTCAGACCCATATGGGGCCCAACATGCTTTGCATTGTTATGGGCTCATTAAAAGCAAAAGATGTCTTGAGAGTAAATGTTGAGACTCTTGATAATATACATTGTAGGATGTCTCCATATTTGTATGAGCACATGTTTCTAAGTGTGGTGAAGGGTTTTCAAGATTGGTATCTCCTTTTATGTCAGAGGCTAAAAGTATGACATTACCTATTGTAAGTACAATTATTCCTATTCAAATATTGATGCAATATATGAATACCTTTTTGAGTCCTCTAAAGGATTCAATGTAATTTTTCAAGTGACATTTCAATATGTTAAAAAAGAGGTATACCTGACATAGCAACCTTGAAGGAAAACTACACCATTGTAGTAATTATACAGTGGTGTCATGAGACCACATGAAATTGATCTTCATGACTTGGCAGGAGTTGGACTAGTAGTTTTGTTTTAAACGGTCTCACCATTCCTCCATCATTTGAGCATGGGGACTTGGATGAAGCTTATCAAGAGATTAATTTGGTCAAATTTATCAGAGACAATTATCACAAATTGTCTTTCTAAGGTTGTACCTGATGAAGTTTATGGAGTAATTGAATTCCAAAAGACAGTGAAATTGACAAGAGATTTTGAGTACGAGCTAAAGAATATGGTGTTGATACTTTCATTTGATGATAAAGATGACGGAAGAGAGTGCATGAAGCATTATGAGATTGCGTAGAAGTCTCAGACCAAAATGACTGGTGGATGGTGAGATGTCAATGCTCAAACAATGGGAACCCTATATAGCAGTGAAAGATATTTAAAAGACCCGAATGGGCAATCATGGCACGGGTCTTGAAGACAAAGGGAAAATTTATCAAATAAATTAAGTTGTCTTATGATGTGCCCTGGCTGCATGGCGTATGAAATGGATTTGATAAAGTCAATTCATACTTTCAAGTGAGGGAATTGATGTGGAGAAGTTGCGCTAGAAGGTCTTTAGGGAATGCCATCACAATGCATAAGCAAAGTTGATTTGTTGAAAGGATTCAATAACCCTTATGTAGATGCATTTGCATAGTTGAAAATGTCTCATAAATTTTATTGAATGGAGATATAGCACACCCCACAAAGAATCTATTGAAAAGGCTTTAGAAACTTTAAAACAAATAAATGAGAAATAAAGGTGCACACATTGGGAGGGAGCTCTTTGGTTTTTGCAAAGGGTATCAAGGCTGCAAGGAATGCCATAATTCCTGCCATGCACAAAATAAATTAGTTGAAAATTCTATTGAAACTTCTGACAGAGGCAAGGAATATTGAAATGTATGCAGCCCAAGAAGGCTTGAAGAAGCCCGCACGCCAAATCTTTGGATTTTAGTAATTCCCAAGCAAGTGCATTAAGGAAAAAGCCACATATAGATAGGGCATGAAGAATGATTCATAGGATGTTGTTGCTAGAGAAGCATTTAACTATTGAGATTGAAATAAGACATTAAGGAGAATATAGCCCACACACCTAGTAGCAGAGCAACTCAATATAAATTTGTTGAGTAGATTTTAGAAATTATCCATCAATGCATATTGGTAGGGTTAACTTCACCATGAATACCAAATGGAATACCATTTAGATGGTTGAATGACACCCAAATTAAATTAGATCCATTTGTAAATCTTTTGAAACTCCCAAGGTCGATGCAAGTGGAGGAGAAACTCACAAAATGAGTCAACATTCTTTGCAAAGGGCTCGAACCACCATGGATAATGGGTAACTTCTCCGCAGCCTGAACGCAACATAGAAGGGACTCATTTAACAAAGGTGATGTAGATTAAGGGCATGAACATTCATCAAACTAGTGTGAGAGGGAGAATTCTAATGGAAAGTAGGATGAAGAGTATATATTAAATGTTTCAAAAAACTTTAGTGCAAATATAGAGTAGCAATGCAAAACATGCATGTGGATGCCCCTCAAAGCATAAAGTCAGGAAAATGAATGTTGAAGGACGGTTCCTGTAGTGCACCCCATCAAATATGAAATGTGAAAATGTTTATGAAGCTTTCTAAACAGTTAGAGGACGTGCTAGAGAAGGTAGGCATCAATCAAAGCAAACAAATGGCATGGCAACATACATGCCAAACATGAAGTTTGGAAGAGTTTTTAAAGATTTTCAGGCAAGTAAGATTGAAGGGTGTGGCTAAGTCTGCACAAGTATAAAATGCAATCATCTAGTGAAGAAGCAACCACCATGACTCTTGTGAAGCAGAGCAACCGAGCACGATGAAGATTAGGGAAAACAACAAAATGTGAACATGAAGGAGAAAAATAAGATCAACGGAGGAGAATGAAGGTCAAAACCCAGCCACATCTTATCCGTTGCCCACTATATCATGGTTCACGGGTTAACATCCGTGAAATTGCAGGCTTGTGACATGTGGATCATGGTGTGGGCCTGGTAAGTTGGAGGGCTCTCGTAAATAATTGAAAGAGACCATTTAATTTTAAATGCTATAAAGCTTTTATTACCTGATGAAAAATTAAAGGATATCACATTTGAAATAATAAAGGTGGGCCTAGAAGAAAAACCAATTAAAGGGTAAATATTTTAACTTGTGCAGCCCAGGCAAAATCTTAATTTTCCAAGTGAGTTTTTAAAGGGGATTTCACTTTTGTAAAGTGAAATAAAGCATTATAGATAAATACTTCAAGTGAATGTGTAGATAAAAGAATGGGTGAAGTGAATTTTATTTGGAGAGTTTTATATAAACAAATATTTTAAACTAAATGTTTAAAATATCATTTGCCTGGGCGAATGTCTTTATTGGAACCATGTAAAATTTAGGTGAAATACTTTATGCTGGAAAATTAATGAGGTGAATATTTTAAATGGCACAGGAAAAGTGAATACAATAATCACTTTAAATTTTATTTTTTGAGGGTGAATACTTTACTTGGCTGTAATGTAAAATGCACATGGGATATGAGTAAAGTGATATTCACTTTATAGACAAGCATATGTGCTAGGAGGTAAAGTTTTATAAAAGGTAGAAAATGAAATTTTCATAGGGAAAGGCTGAGATAACTGGTATTTTCATGCAACTGAGTGAATTTGGAGATTCTCCACATGGGAAAATTTTTTTGTTACTCAACAACTTGGACAAAGGAAAATGAAGAGGAAAATTCAGTTATAGAGAGAGGAGAGATGTAACGCCCCGCCACGCAACCCTAGGGGAAGTTGTAATTTACTACACAAATGAACTAATTTTTATTTTTATTTTGCGAAGAACAATTAACATGCAAGTTCACTAACCATTGCCAACCAATCCCCTAAGGTTACGAGACTGAGTTACTTAAACCCAAACAAGAAACATGAATTATAACCATAACATTTAATTACTTAACAATTAAGTTCACATACATTCCATACATAATAATTTGCATCAAAGAATATGAATACCACTTGATTCCAATAATATAATTTACAACATGATTACAACACTCATTCCCCGAATGAGATAAATCCCAAAGCATGATTACATATTACAAAATCCACCTCGATAACAAATGAGGGGTAATAAAATACAAATCAACTGAATGAATTAAGCATGGAAGAAGCTAGATCGCACAAGCTCTCCAACTAGAAATCTCATCCACATGAATAAGAAGAAAACCCAATGGATTAAGGTGCATGTTCCACACAACCATGTGATACCCAAAGGCTCACCCCCCGTGCTAGGAGATAGTAACAAGGAATCCTACACAAGACCATCTACCTCTAGACACAGGCAAAAACATAACTGAACTGAATCAAATTCAAATACAAAATCACTTAACACAAAGGTTACAATGCTTCCAGAGAACAATGATATTTTATGCAGTACAACAATACTGACTTCTGGTTGACATAGAGAGAGTGTCACATGACATTTTCTATGAGTTACCCTGGCTCAACTGTCTTAGGCAACCAGACCCCCACCTTGGGTTACCCTGGCTCAACTCTACCAGCCACTGGACCCTCATACCAACTGTGCTTCTTGTCTCATCTCAAACCTTAAAAGCGAATGAGTTATGAGAGAGGCATTACTTATCTTAATTATTTTGAGAGTTTTTCATTAATTCTTTTTAAGTTATCACTTACGTAAACCCTAAGTTAGTTACCACAGAAACACGTAGCCGGACCCCACATAGAGAGCCACTCTCCTACTCCGAGAACACACATGGGTACAAAATGACAATCTAATCGATAAGCTTCGATTTAGGCAGCGTCTCAAACCAAGGAGGCAAAAAATAAAGGAACCTCACTCCAAACATAGGAGGAAACAAAAGTACAAAACCCTCTCCAAACATTGGAGGCTACAAAGTTCAAAATCCTCTCCAAACACTAGAGGAAACAAAGGTCAAACCCTCTCCAAACACTAGAGGCAACCAAACACATACTCCACTCCTAATCCAAAGGAGACACAAAACTCATAACCCACTCCTAATCCAAAGGAGGCACAACACCCAAGACAATCCAAAGGTTGACTATCATAATGACAACCCATACAAAGGAATGAAACCCTATCTAGAAGACTTCAGGACATTTACTCATTTTGCGCAACATCGAGAATGAACGAAGCATGATTTAAAAAGCATTCCAAACAACTCAATATCTAATGTTAGGGTTTCCTAAACCCAATCCAAGCAATGAGGTAGTACATGAAATTAATTAAATAAATATCATTATTTGCACATACTCTAAGTAAACCAACCACCTTGGCAACATTAAGGGATTTAAAAACTAACAATTTAATTTCATTTGCTCAATGCTACATAATGATTAAAATCAAACTTTGTAAATAAAATTATTTATTATAATATCAAATCCATCTCCACTATATTAACACAATAATCATTTAAAAAGAAACAATTTCTATTTAAAATATTTAAACATCATTTAAATTATGACTCAAATGAAAATATTATTATAATAACCAGGTTAATTAAAATTTATACATTATTATTTATATATATATATATATATATTTAAATAATAATAATAATAAAATTTAAATTATATTACATTATATATATAATATATATATTATAATATATATATATATATATTATAATATATATATATTATAAAATATATATAAAATAGAAACAAAATAAAACAAACAAAACAAAGAGTTTAAAAGAACCCAAAGCCATAATTAGGGGCACTCGGGGTTACTCCATGGCTGTGACTGTGTGCCTAAGCACATAGCCCACCTCCCCATGGGCGGCTTGTGTGCTCACCTGACCAGCCTCCCCATGGTGGCAATGTGCCCCTATGCACAGTCTGCCTCCCCATAGATCCCTTGGCTTTGTGTCTTGGTGACTTGATCGGCCTCAGCACAGGGGGCGGCACGTGTCTGAGGCACCTGATCAGCACAGGGCATGGCACGTGTCGCGAGAGCACGTAGTCACCACCTCCCACAGGGGCTGGCTGATGGGGCAGGCTTCCCGCCCTCCCTCAACAACCAAAAAAATTTTATAATTTTAAAAAGCATTCAATAAAAAGCAGTCGGAGAAAGAAAGACACAGTTTCCTTTTTTTTTTTTACCACACGGTTAAATTCAAATATATATATATATATATATATATATATATATATCTTAGATTTCAATTAAATTGAACAAATTTTCCCCACATAAACAACATACCCAACAAATATAAATTCTTAAGATCAAATATTTTGCCAAAGTTTCTGTTTGAAGAGATTGAATTTTCTACAAAATTTCTAAATCTTTCTCAAGGTTTTAATAGTGGTTCTTCTTTCTTTTCAAATTAAAACAAGATTTTGACATGGGTTTCCCATTGAAACTCCACCAGCATTTATAAAATTTTCAACACTATAGCCAGATTTAAACTCTTTTCCAAAATGAAACAAAGAACTTGATTTTCTTTCCTGCAAAGCTTGAAGAACTCTAAGATGGTCCTTTCAACTTCTATTTTTTATTCCAGCTCAACCAAGGAATCTACTTTCCTTCTCAAAAAATCCAAGAGCAATAGCCAAATCCTTTCTCCTCTTCCTTTTTTTTTTGTCTCGACAATTTCCAAATTAAAAATCAAAATGAAATTTCATTTGCTTACATAGGGTTTCCCCAAAATTTGGTCAAACCCCTAAAATATCCCCACCCACTAAATTTATTAAATATTTGGAGGATATTTCCATTTTTAAACATTAAAACCAAATTTCAAATTCCAATAGAAATTCATGTATTTTAAATAAAACCAATTTCACTTTCTATTTTTTATGAAATCCCATGCATTTTCAAATTTTCTTTTAAACAAAATAATTCCAAGTTTGCATATAACTAATTTTATCTATAATTTCAAAAAGTGAAATTAAAAACACATTTTCATTTTTATTTTAATTAAATCTTAATATCCAATAATGCCGAAACAACTACTTTATTTAATTTACCACCATTAACCTAGTTAATCAATAACTAAATCTAATTTTATTAATTACATCAAATTAATCAATGAAATAAATAACATTTCAACATTGCAACTAGATACATTTAAACATCATTTTAACTACACCTGCCATTTAATAACCTTTATAATATGAAATTAAATAAATACTCAAGGTGAAATGGACCCAATTAAAACAACTAACCTGACAACTCGACGACACACTATGACTAGGGTGATGACTTGGCACGAAAAACCTAGCTACTATCTCCCAATCGATTATCGTTGGTCATAGGACACAATCAAACCTATGAACCAGGTGGAGTCAATGTCATGTACTTTTCAACCTACGAACAAAGAGTACATCGAACATGCACATATATATAATATGATCAATCACACCATGAAGAGGAAATCTCAGAATTGAAGGGCACTCACAAGCAAGTGATACAATCCTGTCTCCTTCACCAATACAATATCACTAATTGATGCATCTAATATCAATAATATGATCACAAGCATAAAACATCATTAAATCAAATATTTGCTAAATTAATCCAAACATGCCATAAAGATAACATCAGAGTAAAATAACATCACATTAAAATATTACATATGCATCGCTTAATAGTTCGTGATCAAATAGTAACCAAATTCCAAAGTCATAGCATAAACATAACAAAGCATTACAAAGAAAACATTTCCGATCCAAACATCCAAAATGGAGGGGTGCTACATCCTCCCCCCCAGGGTCAGGCTTACTCCTAGAAGCCTGCAAACAAAATAGGGATAGAACTCCCTCAAAACCAAGTAGACACTAATTGACTCAGAACCTCGATCCGCAACGAGCAACTCCTGAGGCTGAAGGACAAACTACACCTAGATGCTCTGCTTGATCGGTATCCACCACCGTGAATGCCCTATGCGATTTGCTCGCATCTCCTACTGTCGGCTCTGAAGCTGCTGACCTCTAACTAAAACTAGAATTGCCTTGTTGAGGACACTCACGAGCAAAGTGGCCCTACTGACCACAAGAGAAACATCCTGTCCCTCTACTAAAACCCTAAACAACTGGAGGCCCACTAGGTCATGGAAAACCACCTTCACTAAATGCCAACTAAGAACTCTGAGCAGGCCAATCATTATGATCACGATGAGCTCACATGCAACTCCTATCTCTCTTCTTCTACCTCCAACTTCTATTGGGTTGGTACCTAGACTATGAATGCTGCTGCTACTACTCACCCTTAGCGGGTGACTGATGCCCTCTAGAAAACCCTGTGGCCTAAGATCAGCCACCCTAACATGCAACACCAATGGAAGGTGCACTACCAAACTGATCTCCCACTTGACCACCTAAAACCAAAGCCAAATTCTCCTCAACAATACGAGCCTTATCCATAGCTACCTCGATGGTGTTTGGATCGAATACCCAAACTCCACCACTCATCTAGGGGTTTAAACCCCTAAATGATGTTTAAATATTTTAAATAGGAATCATTTTTAAAAATGATTATTGCATTAATATAGTTGAAATAGATTTGAAATTATAATAAATAATGTTATTTAAAAAGTTTGATTTTAATCATTATGTAGCATTGAGCAAATGAAATTAAATCATTAGTTTTTAAATCCCTTAATGTTGCCAAGGAGGTTGGTTTACTTAGAGCATGTCCAAATAATGCTATTTATTTAATTAATTTCATGTACTATGTCATTGCTTGGATTGGGTTTAGGAAACCCTAACATTAGATATTGAGTTTCCTGGAATGCTTTTTAAATCATGCTTCGTTCATTCTTGATGTTGTGCAAACTGAGTAAATGTCCTGAAGTCTTCCACATAGGGTTTCATTCCTTTGTATGGGTTGTCGTTATGATAGTCAACCTTTGGATTGTCTTGGGTTTTGTGCCTCCTTTATATTAGGAGTGGGTTATGAGTTTTGTGTCTCCTTTGGATTAGGAGTGGAGTATGTGTTTTGTTGCCTCTAGTGCTTAGAGAGGGTTTGAACTTTGTTTCCTCCAGTGTTTGGAGAGGGTTTTGACCTTTGTAGCCTCCAGTGTTTGGAGAGGGTTTTGTACTTTTGTTTCCTCTAGTGTTTAGAGTGAGTTTCCTTTATTTGTTGCCTCTTTGGTTTGGAGAGGTTGTCTTATCGAGTTTACCCATTACATTGTGGTTTTGTACTGTGTGTGTTGTTGATAGGAGAGTGGATCTTGTGGGGGTTCGACACATAGAGGGGCACCAGGATAACTCACTTAGGGTTTAAGTAAGTGATAACTTAAAAAGAATTAATGAAAAACTCTCAAACTAATTAAGATAAGTAATGCCTCTCTCATAACACATTCACTTTTAAGGTTTGAGATGAGACAAGAAGCACAGTTGGTATGAGTGTTCGGCGGTTGGTAGAGTTGAGCCAAGGTAACCCAAGGTGGGGGTTCGGTTGCCTAAGACAGTTGAGCCATGGTAACTCATAGAAAATGTCATGTGACACTCTCTCTATGTCAACCAGAAGTCAGTATTGTTGTACTGCGTAAAAGATCATTGTTCTTTGGAAGCATTGTAACCTTTGTGTCAAGTGATTTTGTATTTGAATTTGATTCGGTTCAGTTATGTTTTAGCTTGTGTCTAGAGGTAGATGGTCTTGTGTAGGATTCCTTGTTACTATCTCCTAGCAGAGGGGGTGAGCCTTTGGGTATCACATGGTTGGGTGGAACGTGCACCTTAATCCGTTGAGTTTTCTTCTTGTTTGTGTGGAAAAGATTTTCAGTTGGAGAGCTCGTGGGATCTAGTTTCTTCCACGCTTAATTCATTTAGTTGATTTTGTATTTTATTACCCCTCATTTGTTATCGAGGTGGATTTTGTAATATGTAATCATGCTTTGGGATTTATCTCATTCGGGGAATGAGTGTTGTAATCATGTTGTAAATTATATTATTGGAATCAAGTGGTATCTCATGTTCTTTGATGCAAATTATTATGTTTGGAATGTATGTGAACTTAATTGTTAAGTAATTAAATGTTATGGTTATAATTCATGTTCCTTGTTTGGGTTTAAGTAACTCAGTCTCATAACCTTGGGGGATTGGTTGGAAATGGTTAGTGAACTTGCATGTTAATTTTTCTTAAAGAAAAAATAAATAAAAATTAGTTCATTTGTGTAATAAATTTCAACTTCCCCTAGGGTTGCATGGCAGGGCGTTACAAGAAATGCTTTGCATTCTATTGATCAACGGTGAAGAGGATTCTAGATGGAATCTCCAGAACAGTTTTAGGGATTCTTCTGGAGCTTCTCTTTTCTTTATATTCTCTTCTCTTCTTATTATTCTGGTTAGAAGACTCGTTCTAAGTCATATTGAGTCTATAAGCTGTAATTTCTGATTCTATGAGAAAATACAACCAATTTGTGCAAAATAAATCATGAAAGTGTGTATACATTCATGAATATCTTCAAATTGTCTCCATACTTGTATAATTTAGTCATATGAATTCAGTAATACAAAGTATCTTTGAGTTTTTCATCTCAAATTTCATGAGATTGTGTTTTTTTTTTATGGGTCTATTTCAAAGAAATGGTTAAATACTTTGAGCAGATAACAATTATTTCAAGTGTATAGGTTGGATTGGGTAACGAGAGTTTGATTGATAATAGGAGTGGGATTGTTGGTATAAAATACTAACAGTTGATGCAAGGCATTAACAATTTAAATCCACTGGTTGAATGCCATTTGCTAATGAATTCTTTTTATGTGTCTGACTCCATGGCCAAAAATTAGGCACTGATTTATCTTGTAGTTTAGTGCATCTCAGAAAAAAATTTAAAATTGAAAATAATTTTTAATCCCTATGTTATAGTGTTGTGGTTATCTCATGCTCCAAATAGTTGATATTACTAATGAACAACCAATTCTTTTTAGTATTATCCTATTATGTTGAGCTATTAAATGAGATTATCTGTTGTTGTTAAGGGATCACCCTCGCGGGTCTTGCAGAGCCTGAAGTGTAGGGGGATTTTTAAAGTCCTCACCAGTTGGTCCAGGTCCTTCGAGCTACCCTTGATTGGAATTGGCAATTCCATAGGTAGATTAGAAGACCAACTTGGTTACATTGTAAAAACAAACCAACAAAATGGTGACTTTGTTGGGGATAACTTTGAATCTCCAAGTGTAGACTACTTAGTTATAGAGTCATATTATTGTTTGCCATTTTGAATTTTGTTCAAATAATGAAGGATTTCAAGCCTGGAGAGATAATTGTTGTAGTGAACCTAATTATTTTATGATATGTGGTGCTCTGCTGGTGAAAGGAACTCAGAAAGACAATTACATGTAAAGAACTTCCTGTTGTTCGAAGTTCAGCCCTCTACAAAGAGAGGTGGTGACTCTGTTACAAGAACATAATGAAGAGGTGAATACAGTTCCAGATATACAATCAAAAGACAATTTGTAGCAGCTTGAACATTTCCAAGAACTCAAAAAGAAAATTGCATGTGAAAGAACTTCCTGCTATTCGAAGTTCAATCCTCTAAGAAGAGAGGTGGTGACTCTGTCAAGAAGAACCTTATGAAGAGGTGATTATAGTTCTAGATGTACAATATTTCCAAAAAATTTGCTGCAGTGGCAATGTTCTACGTATTCTCCATGTATTTGAACTTCTTAGAAAGAAATTTTGGTTCCCTATTTAGTGATTTAGCACTACGAGAGGGAAAGGAACAATATATTTAGTTTGCATACTTTTGAATTATAATTTACAACTTATGTATTATGCTGGAAAAGTATGCTAGTTTTTTAAGTTTTCCTATTAAATAGATCTTAGGCATAGATGCATTTGCATTATGTATTGTAACATCCTGAGATCATGATAAAAGCTAGAAGTAGGGAAAATGAATGATCAAATTTACAGTTGATATGTGAATTGTGGAAGAAGCATATTAAAATGCTTCAATATATGCATCCTAGTATGGTTATGGATGGAACTATAGTTTGTGATCAGTCCCAACCAAATGGTTGAAGAAGTTTCAGCACTGGAAGGTACAAAGCCATCAATTTCAATGGATTTATTGGTTACCCAAATGACATTCCAGCTAAAGTCAGAGATAAGTTACCGAGATTCACTGGTGACAAGGCTAAATCAGCAAATAGACATCTCCAAGAGTTCATTAATGTGATGGAAGATTACGAGGTTGATTTTGGGGATGTGATCATGAGACTATTTGTTCAGTCCTTAAGGGGAAATCCAAGGGAATGGTTCTCCTATCTTCCAACATCCTCCATTCATTCATGGGAAGAGTTCAAGATAGTGTTCATGGAGCAAGTTAGAGAAAGGATTGAGCCTATTTTGGTAAGCAAAAGGTTCATGAACATGGAGAAAGGAAAAGATGAATTAATCTTGTCTTTTAACCTCATATTTTCAAAGATCATAAGAGAGGTTCCTGAAGATATAAGACCAAATGATGTTGAATGTTTGGTCATGTACTTGTGAGCATTTGACAAGAAGATGGGTTTCTTATTAAAAGACAAATAGCCTACAACCCTGCACCAAGCATATAAAATAGCTGTGGATATTAAGAACAATTTAAGATACTCAATGATGAAAGGACATAGGGTTGTGAGTTCTAGTCATCCCAATACATCTTATGCATATAGAACACATAGTGTGGATAATAGAAGTGCTTGTCAAGATTCTAATTCTACTGCTCTAATTTCTCCATCATCACAACATGTAGATCATAATGAGATTCATGCTGAATGTCATCAAGATTTGAGCAATGTTGATCAATCATCTGTTATTCAAGGATTGTCTCAAATGAAAAGACTCAAAGGAGAGTCATTACATGATTTATTTTCAAAGTTTCTAAATGCTTTGTTGAAGATTCCCACAAACATTAGACCTAAAGATTCAGTGTGCATTGACTTGTCTTTTAAGATTTGTGAACCTAGACTGAGTACTTTTCCATAGGAATTGAAGCCCCATAACTTTGATCAAGTTCTTGATGGGATAAAGATCATAGAATCAACCAAATGTGGTTATGCACAAAATGCAGATTCTCAAAACAAACACAACAACTATCCTCTTGAAGAAAATTAGACAACAATGCAAACAAGTGAAAAGGATATGGAAAAAAATGTTCCATGTTGTATGGATGAAGATGGACAGTGTAATCGACTTATAATCAGAACATGTGCAAATTTTTGCAACAGTGAGGAAAATGACGAAACATGGGATGATGACATAGTAGATATGGAAGAATGTTTCTCTTGTGATATCTTAGGTGATAGGAAAGTAAATGAAAAACAAAATGCTATCCCATGTCATGATGTGACTAGTGATTACAATGTATGTGTTGTTGATACACCATTACAAAGCAGTGATTATGATTTTGAAAGTGTAGCCTCGAGCATTTATTCTGAATATTTTGAACATCGTTCAAGTAGTGATAATTTTTTTTGTGATGAAAATAATGATGAGGCCGATATCTCTGACTGCTCCTCTGAAGATTGTGATTGTTTTCCTGAGGATGATATGGAAGTATATTCCTCACTTGAAGAATACAATTATATAAATGCTCATGGTGAATGCACAGAATGTGATTCAGATTCACAATCAATAGAGCAAGCTCATTGTGAGAGTGATGCAAAATTTGAAGACAAACATGCATGGGGTATGTGCAGGATCGTGATAGCCCAAAAAGTGGCAACATGATGGGTATTTGTAGGGTATGTGGCTGGCAAATTTTTTTTACCCAAAATTGATGAAATGAAAAGGGTTTTTTAAGGAGAATCTCATATTTCCACCAATATAAATTATGCTTTACTTTGAATTTAATAAATAATTATTATTCATTTTCTATTTGAATTGTGACTAAAATGTTGATTCATAGGCTGATTGAAAAACATCTATAGCTTTCAAATGGTATCACATTTTTTGAATCAAAAACATGCATCACATTCTATGCTTCGCATACTATACGATTGAAAAAAGAAAAAATGAATTTCATGAAGTTTGACCAAGTTAAAATTAATTGGACATACAAGTTTTATATTTTTTAAAAGTTGTAATAAAAATTCATAATTAATTATTTACTTGGAAAAAGATTACAAAAAATATGCATCACATCGGACATGAGTCCTCTACTTTATGTCTAAAATATTATAAAAACATATTATCATTTTATTGTGAGTTTAGGGTGGTCGGACATACACCTACTTATTTTCCTGAGAAATTTAAATACTACTACATTGAAATTTCAAATTTTCACCAAATAGATTTGTTTTAAAATAAACCCTTTAGTTTAGAAACTACATTCAATTTGCTACAGATTCTATTTTTACATATTTTTGAAATAATATAGATAACTTATTCAATTTCTTACGTCAAGTTGCCTAACTCTGATTTTTCTAAATTTTTTGCCACATAAGGGCCTGTTTTTGCCATGATGATCCTACACATACCCTGTGTGATCAATAGGTCAACTCAAAACATAATGTTGGATATGATAAAGATGTTGATAAGTGTGCTTATGCCCCTACTCTTCATGGTTGTTTGTATGAAGCAAAAATGGAAAGGTTTGTTTACATGAAGACCATGATGATGAAATAATGGACTCCTTTTGGAATAATCAAGTGGCACAATGTGACATATATGTGGATCTTAGATCAACATCATTATCCATTGATGATATTGAAGAGCTTGCTGATCCATATGACCGTAAAGTTTCAAATTGTGCTGACACTACAAAAATACTTGATCTATGTGTGGAGCAGCCAAGGAGTGAGAATAATGGTGAATTTCATGTTCATGAGTGTGAAGTTGAGTACAATTTCTTCAAGTTTGATGCTCCTAATCTTCAGAGTGTGAACAACGATATGTTTCCATCCTATGTGAAAGATAACGAAGATTCTAGTCATATTGCTAGTGAGGATTTTTCAACTAGCAATGAGTCTTTCACTTTTGGGTTAGCACACATATCAACTTATATTGCACATGAAGATACTAATGCACATAGATGTCTTTTGCTGTCCCTATTTATTGCGACTTGCTCGAGCCTACTCTTGAGGTATTTCACATTGTGTTGAATGATGATAACAAAAATGCATTGGAGTGTGCTCTTGAACCTGAAATGAGTGCATTTACTCAGTCCTTGGGTGTTAATGTTGCATATGATCCTTGTTTCCATGATGCCAAGGTATGTTTTGATATACCCGAACCGAAGTGTCAAAGCATGTGCCTGTGTTGCAGTGATCAGTACAAGGATTCTCCTAAATATGCATTTTTTGTCTTTGACATATCTGAAGATGATTTGCATAATGCAAACAGATTTGTTTATGAGAGCTTTTAGTTTGATCTACAAACTGATTTTGATGTGCAAACTAATTTTGCTGCCAAAGTTTATGATGCCAAAGATCAAATGGGTTATGAATGCTTCTATAGCCCATTTCAAGCAAGTGAGCATTCAGTGGAAGTGGAACATGACCATGAGTTGGCCAAGGTAAAATATCACAATGATTATGATTTTCAGTCAGTGTTTGATTGCATGATGCAATTTGGTAGAATAGTTGGTGACATTGGAAAGCATAGTGATATAGTGGGACATGTCGATGACCGAGCTAGTTTGGGGGCAGTTTATGACAATGTTTTCAGATTTGGCCGAGGGTAGACAACACAGAACCGAGTGTTTGACAGGGGTAAATACTGACTTCACATTTTTCATTTGGTGGCTTGGTGTCACCAGATGAAGTTCAAAAAATGAAGGGTGAATAAAGGAGCAGTTTCAAAACACCAAATGGACTAAGCTTTTGGTCTACTCCCTAGAGATCTGGAATCTTTCTATGCCCGCATCGGACATACTTCCCTAGTCGGAGCCACTATTGGCACTCTCAAATTTTGCAAATTTAAGATGCCCATACCGAAAAATTTTCCTCTGCACTTTTAGAAGTGCACCTAATTAATCTGCCTGAATGGCCTACTTTGAGAGGTCATAACTTGAAGCTTGTTGATTGTCGTACAAAATACATTCACAAAAAAAATTCATGTGTCCTATGTGAACATGCATTTAAATTTTTAGCTTCTCACGATGAGTTTTGTTAGTGTTTCGAAAAGTGAAGCTAGAGGGTTTTGTCACTGTTCAGCTATTTGCAAATGTTCAGTTCTACAAAGTTTCCTCCCATTTGAGCTTGCATTTTGCAACCAATTGATTGTCAAGAGAAAACAAATTTTGTTCTGCATTCTCTATACTAAGATGAGCTTGCATGCCAATTTTTAGAGGTTTATGATTTGATTTGCTATTTTTAGCAGATGAAAACCAAATGCATTTTTTCCCATTTTGCATTTGCATTGCTAACAGTGTTTCAAGGTGGACAACTTTGAAACCTCATATCTTTTGACCAGTGATGATTCAAGGAAATTTCTCTTGCACACGTGTTCAGTGTACCTGAATGAACTTATGTTTCTAGTGGTAGCCTCTCAGGAGTTGATTTGGTATTTTTCCAAATTGGTGATTTCATTAGTTTCAATTGGTTTAGAACAATTGTTTATTGCAAAAAAATTGACTAAGCAATTTAGACAGTGAATAATTTTTTCCTCGTGATTGATTTCTCTTATCCATCTTTTGCATTACATTCTCAGGTTTGATGTCCACAAGCCTACAAATTTTTATAGCTTCACGAGGTCATTTGCCTAGTTTTCAAGGCTAATTCTGGAGCCAACTTGGCCTTGTTTTCACCATTTTCTAGATGTGCCAAAAAGCACATTTTAATGAAAACCCATTTCATGTTTTCACTCCAGATACATTCTAGAAGTCGTCTTAGGATAATTTGAGCATAAAAGTTGTTTCAAAATGATTTTTTTTTAGTCGGACCCATATGGGGCCCGACATGCTTCGCATTGTTATGGGGTCGTTTGCTCAAGGATGGTTAAAAGAAAAAGATGTCTTCAGAGTAAATGTTGAGACTCCTGATAATATACATTGCAAGCTATCTCCAGATTTTTATGAGCTCATGTTTCTAAATGTGGTGAAGGGTTTTCAAGATTGGTATCTCCTTTTATGTCAAAGGCTGAAAGTATGACATTACCTATTGTAAGCACAATTATTCCTATTCAAATATTGATGCAATATATGAATACCTTTTTGAGTCCCCTAAAGGATTCAATGTAATTTTTCAAGTGACATTTCAATATGTTAAACAAGAGGTATGTACCTGACATAACAACCCTGAAGAAAAACTACACCATTGTAGTAATTATATAGTGGTGTCATGAGACCACATGATATTGATCTTCATGACTTGCCAAGAGTTGGACTAGTAGTTTTGTTTAAAAAGGTCTCACAATTCCTCCATCATTTGAGCATAGGGACCTAGATGAAGCTTATGGGGAGATTAATGTGGTCAAAGTTATCAGAGACAATTATCACAAACTGTCTTGCTAAGGTTGTACCTGATGAAGTTTATGAAGTAATTGAATTCCAAAATACGGTGAAATTGAGAAGAGATTTTGGGTATGAGCTAAAGAATATGGTATTGATATTTGCATTTGATGATAAAGATGATAGAAGAGAGTGCATAAAGCATTGTGGGAATGCTTAGAAGTCTCAAACCAAAATGACCGGTGGATGGTTCAAGATGTTAATGCTCAAACAATGGGAACCCTATACAATAGTGAAAGAGATTTAAAAGACCCAAATGAGAAATCAAGGCATGGGTCTTGAAGACAAAGGGAAAATTTATCAAATAAATGTGGTCTTATGATGTGCCCTGGTTGCATGGCATATGAAATGGAGTTGCTAAAGTCAGTAGATACTTTCAAGTGAGGGCATTAATGTGGAGAAGCCATGACATAAGGTCTTCAAGGAGTGCCATCACAATGGATAAACAAAGTTGATTTGTTGAAAGGCTTCAATAACCCTTACGTAGATGCATTTGAATAGTTGAAAATGTCTCATAAATTTTAGTAAATGCAGAGATAGCGCACCCTGTAAAGAGTCTGTTGAAAAGGCTTTAGAAACTTTAAAACAAATAAATGAGAAATAAAGGAGCACACATGGGGGAGGGAGCTGTTTGGTTTTTGCAAAGGGTATCAAGGCTACAGGGAACACCATAAGGCTAGCCACGCTCAAAATACATTGGTTCAAAATTCTCTTGAAACTTCTAACAAAGGAAAGGAATAATGAATTGTATGCAGCCTAACAAGGCTTCAAGAAGCTTGTGCACCAAATCTCTAGTATTTTAGTAATTCCCAAGCAAGTGCATTAAGGTGAAAGCCATGTATAGATGGGGCATGAAGAATGATTCACAGGATGTTGTGCCTAGAGAAGCATTTAACTATTGAGATTGAAATTAGACATTAAGGAGAATATAGCCCACGCACCCAGCAACAGAGCAACTCAATATAAATTTGTTGAGTATATTTTAGAAATTATCCATCAATGCATATTGGTAGGGCTAACTTCACCAGGAATACCAAATGGAAAGCCATTTAG
>VDFB02252616.1:173106238-173163208 GCA_007258455.2 Sequoia sempervirens
TTCCTACATAGATAATTTGTCAAGCACAAGATGGAACCTATTTTCAATGCCCCTGCAAACAAAAGGTCATTTATAATCTTAGGGGAAAAAGAGAAGTGCTTATGGGCAATAATGTAAGGATCATCCATGGAAAAAGACAAAGCCCTTAAAAGAGTGAAATTTGATAAGAATTCAAAAATCAAAGTTAGGAAACTTGATGTAAAAATTTGAATTTAAGTTATCTATATTATTTCAAAAATATTTAAGAATAGAATTTGTAGAAAATTTAATGCAATTTCTAAACTACTAGGTCTGTTTAAAGAAAAAAAACTATTTGGTGAAAATTTAAAATTTTAATGCAGCAATACTTAAATTTCAAGGAAAACAAAAGAAGTAGGTGTCTATCTGACTACCCTAACCAAAATAAAATGATTTTTTTTAATAATATTTTAGATATAAGTAGAGGACTCATGTCTCGATGTGATGCATTTTTTTTGTAATTTTTTTCCATGTAAATAATTAATTATGAATTTTTATTACAACTTTATAAAAATGTAAAAAAATCATATGTCACGTACATAACTTGGTTAAATCTTCATGAAATTCATTTTTATTTTTAATCCTATAGTATGGAAAGCATAGAATGTGATGCATGTTTCATATTCAAAAAATGTGATGTCGTTTGAAAGCTATAGATTTTTTCAATCAGGGCTATCAATCGGGGACTTTAGTCATAATTCAAATACAAAATGAATAATAATAATTTATTAAATTCAAAGTAAAGCATAATTTATATTGGTGGAAAGAGTGAGGAATCTCCTTTACAAAACCCTTTTTGTTTCATCAATTTTGGGTTAAAAAAGTCGTCAGCCACATACCCTACACATAACCATCATATCGCCACTTTTTGGCCCATCATGATCCTACACATGCCCCTATCTGCATGTGGGTTCTATCAAAGAGGACAACTTTGTAACAGTCAACAGGGCTTTGATCACCACCTATTTTCTATAAAGACAATAGCTGAAGGATTGGAGATGGGACAACATCTACAACATCAATAGATTGGATCACATGCTCTATTAAGGCTGCCCGTACATTTGAATCCTACAAGGATGTTTTGCTTAGCTAAGTCAAAGCAATGAGATGCTCAATACTGTGAAACATCTCTAGAAGCAAAAGCAGGGGAAAGAGGTAGCACAAAATAAATAATTTATTGATATCCGATATGCAGAAACAAATAATTATACATGGTTACAAGATCACAACGACTTCAAAATTGCATATAATAGATGAATATGAAAGGAGGGAAAGGTCGAGCAAGAAGCAAACACGATTATATTTTTCGCTGAATATAAACAAGGAATAACATAGCAATGTTGACAAATCTCAAAACTATAACCCTTTTTTCTCTAACATATAGGTCACTCCCAAATGGCCAGCAAACCAAAAGAAAAATGAAACATAAAGAGCTCAAATATAAATTAGTTAGACTATATATTACAAGGACTATTAATTCAAATGAAGCATATTCACAATTCACTAGATGCACGTGGCAAAGAGCCAATACAATTCTCAGCAACAAAAGGAAAATAAGGAATAGAATTACGGGATTGGTGTCTGAGGGTTGTTCAACAACTTGGGGAGAAACAGATTCCACCAACATTGTTGGGGCTGCTCTTTAAAAATATGAGAGTTGCAATGTCAGTGGCTGACTACAAGCTCTATGCAACAACAATGAGGGATGAATGTTCAATTAAAGCAACAAAGACTAACAAGAAGCCTGGGAAAAACACCTACAAGAAATATTGAACACCAATAAAATGACAACCATCAAGATCTTCAAAACACTTGGACATGATCTCTCAATTTTTTTGTAGACATTAAAAATATGAGGGAAAAGAAATAATAATGAAAAGGCTTCAATGTTTCATATAACACTTAATATACAATTTATCATTCCAAGAATGCCCTATTGAGGCTCAAACAAATAACAACTATTTTCCCAAAAGAATAAACATAGGGACAAGTATGTATGAATGTTGTTTACATCTACTTTGACATACATACATATCTAAACATAGTAAAAAAAAATGAAACATAACAAAAGAAGACATGCTATCCACCCAACTATAATGGGTCATGGAGCATCATAGGCTCTCACCAAACTATGGCAGGATGGAGAGAAATCCCTCTTTTCTGATCACTCATTTTATATTCCCTACATGCATATATCTACGTATGTGAAATTAGATGTAGAAAACATTATTATATACAAACAATATTCATATCTAGCATGCAACCCCCTTTTTTTTGCATGGGTTTGTTACTATGAATCTTTCTATTTTTTGGGTTTTTTCCTCTAAAACAATTTTTTTGGCTTTTATAGTGGCTGGACAAAGAAGGCAGCTGAAAGAAAGAAAGCAGGAAGAGGCACATTTGGAAAACCCTTTGTAGAGCATTTCAAAAATAGTCTATGTTCTTGCAAAACAACCAACCAAGAACATACATTGTCCATCACTATAATCAATGGTGACATCAATGTTCCATATAACACTTAACATATAGCTTATCATTCCAAGAATGTCCCAAAAGAATAAACATAGGGATCAATATGTATGAATGTTGTTTGCATCTACTACGACATACATACATATCTACACATAGGTGAAATAAAATGAAACACAACAAAACAAGACATGCTATCCACCCAACCATATTGAATCATGGACTGTCATAGGCTCTCAGCAAACTATGGCATGATAGAGAGAAAGCCCTCTTTTGTTGTCTTTCATTTTATTTTCCCTACGTGCAGATATGTATGTATGTAAAATTAGATGTAGAAAACATTCATATCTAGCAGTCAACCCATTATGTTTTCTTTTTTTGCATTGATTTGTTACTGTGAATTCTTTTGTTTTGTGTTTTCTAGATTCTCTGCCATTTTTTTTCTTTTTACAATTGCTAGAGAAAGAAGGTAGCTAAAAGAAAGCAAGCAAGAAGAGGCACACTTGGGAAACCCTTTGTAGAGCATTTTGAAAACAATCTATGTTCTCACAAAACAACCAACCAAGAACATACATTTTCCATCACTACGATCAATAGTGACATCAATTTTCCATATAACACTTAATATATAGTTTATCACTCCAAGAATACCCTATTGAGGCTCAAAAAAATAACAACTATTTTCCCAAAAGAATAAACATAGGGAGGAGTATGTATGAATGTTGTTTTGCATCTAATATGAAATACATACATATTTGCACATAGCAAAAATAAAATGAAACACAATAAAACAAGGCTTGCTATCCACCAAGCTTTAACAAAAAAATAAAAAGCATTTGGCACGTCGATAGAGAAGGCCAGTGAAACAAAACGCCAGTTGGTAGGGCTTGGCACTTCAACATTAATTGTTATATGGTTTCTATATAGTGGCAATGGTTGTAATAACACCTTCCATTTAAAATGTGAGAAAACATATCGATGTGAAAAAACAATATATTGCTGGAGTTAGAAAACAACAATCAACAATGGCCTATGGAAGATAACATACATTGTAACTGTTTCATTGCTTTGCAGCCATCGCCAACACATCAAAACTATAAATGAACTATGGGGAGACCATACATAAAATAAAAATTCCATCTTGTAGGAATCCATAAATGAACTATAGGGAATCCATACATGGAATAATATTTATTCCACATTCGGGTATGTATAGGATCATGATAGGCCAAAAAGTGGCAATATTATGGGTATTTGTAGGGTATGTGGCTGACGACTTTTTTTTTACCCAAAATTGATGAAACGAAAAGGGTTTTTAGAGGAGATTCTCAAATTTCCATCAATATAAATTATGCTTTAATTTGAATTTAATAAATAATTATTATTCATTTTCTATTAGAATTACAACTAAAGTCCTGATCGATAGGCTAATTGAAAAACATCTATAACTTTCAAATGGTATCACATTTTTTGAATCTAAAACATGCGCCACATTCTATGCTTCACATACTATAGAATTAATAAAATAAAAAATAAATTTCATGAAGTTTTGACCAAGTTAAGGTGGTCAGACATACGAGTTTTTATATTTTTTAAACATTGTAATAAAAAAATCATAATTAATTAATTACTTTGAAACAAATTACAAAAAAATATGCATCACATACGGATATGATTCCTCTACTTATATATAAAATCTTATAAATTTTTTTTATCATTTTATTATGGTGAGGGTGGTCAAACAAACACCTACTTCTTATTTTTTCCCTAAAATTTAAGTACTACTGCATTGAAATTTCAATTTTTCACCACATAGATTTTATTTATTTTTAAATAAACCTAGTAGCTTAGAAACTACATTCAATTTTCTATAGATTCTATTCTTACATATTTTTGAAATAATATAGACAACTTATTCAAATTTTTACGTCAAGTTGCCTAACACTGATTTTTCTAAATTTTTTGCCACTTAAGGGCTTATTTTTCCCATGATGATCCTGCACATACCCATTCAATCGTTGCACATGGTTAAAATGCATAATGTAATCAAAATTTTGTCATTTGATTTCTGTGGTTTTAATCTTCTTGTGTTGGCTGAGTGTAGAGTATATTTTTGCTACATGTAAGTTCATAAAGTTATGTTGCATATGTTTATCTTTGATATTGCTACAACTGCATAACTTATTTTCAAGCACACATACATAGATAGAATAAATGCACAATGGTGCTCTCAAATAGGAAAACTACAACTATCAATTGAAACATATGTACTCATTCTTTTGTGGCAATGGTTGCACCGCAATAAAATAGTTAATGTTATACAATTTTCGTTGTTTTTCATAAGGAACTATTGATTGTTGTTCTCTAGCTTTGACTATATTGTTTCATTTTTGATAAGGTATTGTTGAAAAAAGAATTTTTCCATGTGCGAGGTTATTTTGCATTTTTTGCATGGTTTTGTTATTATGAATTCTTTTGTTTTGTGGAATTTTTCATTTGGGTCACTGTTGAAACCAATATTGTTTTATTTATAGTTTGCATTTTGTGGAGATAGTTTCAACGCAATAAAATAGTAAATGTTATACAATTTATGTTGTTATCCATAAAGGCTGATTATTGATTATTTGTTCTCTAGCTTTGCTATATTGCTTCATTTTATAAGGTACTATTAAGAAAATGGGAATTTGCTTTCGTGTCTTGAGTTATTTTATTTTATTTTAAGGTAAAACCAAGAAGTTGGATCCACGAAGAGGAGAGTTTGGCCAAAAAAATCCTGCATTGAAAATGTGTATGCATTAGTAAAATGTATACATTATGGCAATTTTCGAGCCTAAAAATCGCGTTGCACTTAAAAATACATATACGTTATAAGTATGTTTTATAGCATGTACAGGTCATTTATTCAAAAAAATAAATGCGTTTTAGAGCAATAATACTTGGCGTTCTAAAAGAGTATTTTTTTAAGCTCATCAGAAAATAAAAGAACACATCGTTTTGTAATGTGTACACACTTTAAAATTTTGGTCCCAACCCACACATGCTACCTCGGTTTTAGGCTCAGGAAAGGGCTGTAAACCAACCCATGGCGGATTGACCTACAATAAAACTAAAGGCCAGTTGAAGAAGAATGTCCAACTTTGTATGTGTGTAGGGCTTTGGGATAAGGCTGTAAAATTAAAACCATTTAGAACAGGATTTCTAGTTTCCAAATATATAATTTTATTAATATTGGATTATATTTGTTATTTTTTAATTAATTTCTAAACAAACTAGTCCTTAAACTTGAAAGATCAGGTGTTTTTTTATTTTTTAATAACTTTTTTTTGGTTAAGTTTCTTGTAAAAAAAATTATATGACATCAATCTTCAGGAAATTCTCTACACAATGAAAAAAAAAGATTAAAAAAATGTTTAGTTTAGGTTCAATTATGCTATCTGTACATGTTGATTTTTAAAAACATCATTAAGGATAATAAAAATTCAATGAAAAAAAAATTACAAAAAAAATTCCTCATCAATCTTCATGTTATCTTTCTTTCTCCAAAAGGAATTAGAAAAATCCTTTTATTTGGTTCAAAAAGTGGTGTTTGTACATGTGCATGGTATGGTAAAAAAAAGGGACTTTTAAACAGTGGTTTGTATACATACCTATCTAAATTTAATTTCTATCATCTAGGTATTAGATTCAAAATTCAAAATTTCATATTACTAACTTTTTTTAAGATTCATTGTGTAAGTGCTTCAATTTTTCAGTCTAAGTGTGACAAATTTTGAAAAACAGCAAAAATACTTCCACTTTTTGACCTTTTTGTGGATCCAACTTTTTGCATTAGCCCTTTTGCATGGGTTTGTTACTGTGAATTCTATTGTCATCTACGACACTATTGAAACCAACATTGTTTCATTTATGGTTTTTGTGTGGTGTCGATGTTTCTATATTAAGTGCAATAAGAAACATTGGTTTCACCATTGATCACTGTGGTGGAAAATGTATGTTCTTGCTCAGGGGTTTGGTGAGAGCCTATGAGGCTCAATGACCCAGTATGGTAGGTGGAGAGCATGCCTTCCCTTTTTGTGTTTCATTTTATTTTCCCTATGTGCAAAAATATGTATGTTTGTGAAATTAGATGCAAACAACATTCATATGTACGATAGTCTGTATATTAAGTGTAATAAAAACCATTGATATGACCATTGATTATGTTGGTGGACAATGTATGTTAGTCAGCCACTATAATCAATGGTGAGACCAATGTTTCATCTCACACTTTATATACAACCTGTCATTCTAAGAAATCCTTATTGAGGCCTAGACAAATAACAACTATCCTTCAAAAAGTATAAACATAGGACGTATTTAATTCCTTTCCAACCATTGTGAGTATACGGAAACCACAAATGAAATAGTATCGCTAAAGCCACAAGTCAACCGTCACCAATTCCTAATGGAAAATAGTGCAAACTATTTTTGCAGGCCACACAAAAACAACCAACAATGCCTTATCAAGAAGAACATGAACTATTTTATTACTTTGCAACCATCGCCACTACACAGAAACCATACAAAAATTAATGTTGATACCAACCGGCATTTAATTTCACTGGCCTTCTCTATCGATGTGCCAAATGCTTTTAATATAAAAAATAAAAAAAATTGTCACTTTTTTCTAATTGGGAGCTGAACATCGAAAGGGTTAAAAACCGGGAGGGTTGACGATTTTTTTTGCCAAAGTGCACACAATAAGGGAAAACCACAAAATAGGAGGTTTCATAATTTTTTCATTTGATTTTTGTGGTTTTAATCTTCTTGTGTTGGTTGAGTGTAGAGTATACTGCCGCTTCATGTGAGTTCATAAAGTTATGTTGCATATTTCTATCTTTGATATTGCTACAGTTGCATAACTTAGAATGATAGGCTATATATTTAGTGCAATAAGAAACATTGGTTTCACCATTGATCACAATGGTGGACAATGTATGTTCTTGCTCAAGGGTTTGGTGAGAGCCTATGAGGCTCCATGACCAAATATGGTAGGGTGGGGAGTAGGCCCTCTTTTGTTGTGTTTCATTTTATTTTCCCTATGTGTAGATATGTATGTTTGTGAAATTAGATGCAGACAACATTCATATGTATGATTTCCTATATATTAAGTGTAATTAAAAACATTGATATCACCATTGATTGTGTTGGTTGACAATGTATGTTAGTCTGCCACTATAATCAATGGTGAGACCAATGTTTCATCGCACACTTAATATACAACATGTCATTCTAAGAAATCCTTATTGAGGCTTGGACAAATAACAACTATCCTTCGAAAAGTATAAACATAGGACCTGTTTAATTCCTTTCCAACCATCACAAGTATATAGAAACCAAAAATAAAATAGTATTGCTAAAGCCACATGCCAACAATCACCAATGCCTTATGGAAAATAGTGCAAATTGTTTTCGTAGGCCACACAAAAATGGCCAACGATGCCTTATCGAGAAGAACATGAACTATTTTATTACTTTTCAACCATCGCCACTACACAAAAACCATAAATCAAATAATTTATTCAAGGCTATAGAACAACAATCAATAATGCCTTATGGAAAATAACATAAACTATTTTATTACTTCGACAAGTTTTAAATGCAAGGTCTGAAAAACCTCAAGGCAGGGAAAACCACAAAATAGGAGGTTTCCTACTAATAAAGCCATGCCCAAAAAATAGAACCCTGTAGCCCAACAAAAAAATTTAAATTGTGGATTACACGAGTAAAACCACAAAACATAAGAATTCACAGCAAAAAACACATGCAAGGGAAAAAAAAAAACCTCACATGTGAAGATTATATTGTAAACAATCCCTTATCAAAAATAACATAAACTATTTAATTTCCTTGCAACCACTGGCACCACATAGAAACCATAAATGAAACAATATTGGTTTCAACAGTGTTGTAGACAACATCAGAATTCATAGTAACAAATCCATGCAAATAAATAAATAAATATAACACTACACCTGAACAAATTCTTTTTCTAATAGTACCTTATTGAAAATGAAACAATATAGCCAACGCTAGAGAACAATAGTCAAAAATTCCTTATGGATAACAACATAAATTATATAAAATTTACTGTTTTATTGCGTTGTGACCATCGCCACAAAACGTGAACCATAAATGAAACAATATTGGATTCAACAGTGACCTTGATGAGAAAACCCACAAAAAAAAAGAATTCACAATAACAAACCCATGCAAAACAAAACAAAATAGCCCCACACACATACAAATTCTTTTTTCAACATTACCTTATCAAAAATGAAACAATATAGCCAAAGCTAGAGAACAGCAATCAACAATGCCTTATGGAAAACAACATAAACTATATAACATTAATTAGTTAATTGCATTGCGACCATCACCACAAAACAGAAGTCATAAATGAAACAATATTGGTTTCAACAGTGACCTAGATGAAAAAACCCACAAAACAAAAGAATTCATAGTAACAAACCCATGCAAAAGAAAAACAAAATAACCTTGCATGCGGACAATTTTTTTCCCAATAGTGCCTTATCGAAAATAACATAAATTGTTTTATTTCCTTCCAACCATCGCACTATATGGAAACCATAAATGAAACAATATAGCTAAGCCAAAGAACAACAATCAACAATGCCTTCTGGAAAATATCATAAAATGAAACAATATAGCCAAAGCTAGAGAACAACAGTCAGCAATGCCTTATGGATAGCAACATAAACTATATAACATTTACTATTTTATTGTGTTGCGATTATCACCACAAAACATGAACCATAAATGAAACAATATTGGTTTCAACAGTGACCCAAATGAAAAAACCCACAAAACAAAAGAAATCACAGTAACAAACCCATGAAAAAAAACAAAGTAACCCTACACGTAGACAATTTTTGTTTTCAACAGCACCTTATCAAAAAAGAAACAACATAGCCAAAACTAGAGAACAACAATCAACAATGCCTTATGGAAAACAACATAAATTGTATAACATTAACCATTTTATTGCCCAACAATTTTTTTTAACAGTGGATTACATGGGAAAAACCACAAAACATAAGAATTCACAGCAACAAACACATGCAAGGGGGGAAGAAAACAACCCTGCATATGAAGATTTTATTGTAAACAATTCCTTATCGAAAATTACATAAACTGTTTAATTTCCTTACAACCATCGACACCACGCAGAAACCATAAATAAAACAATATTGGTTTCAACAATGTCGTAGACAACAAAAAAAATCACAATAACAAACCCATGCAAAAAATAAAATAAAATAACCCCACACCCAAACAAATTCTCTTTTCAATAGTACCTTATAAAAAAGTGAAACAATATAGCCAAAGCTAGAGAACAATAGTCAACAATACCTTATGGATAACAACATAAACTATATAACATTTACTATTTTATTGTGTTGCAACTATCCCCACAAAATGAAAACTATAAATGAAACAATATTGGTTTCAATAGTGACCTAGATGAATAAACCCATAAAACAAAATAATTCATAGTAACAAACCTATGTAGAAAAAACAAAACAGCCCTGCACATGGACAAATTATTTTTTCAATGTTACCTTATCGAGAATAAAACAAGATAGCCAAAGCTAGAGAACAAAAATCAACAATTCCTTATGCAAAACAACATAAACTGTATAGGATTAACTATTTTATTGTGTTGCAAACATCACCACAAAACGGAAGCCATAAATGAAACAATATTGGTTTCAACAATGACCCAAATGAAAAAACCCACAAAACAAAAGAATTCACAACAACAAACCCATGCAATAAAAAACAAAATAACCCCGCACATGGACAATTTTTTTTCCTAACAGTACCTTGTTGAAAATAGCATAAACTGTTTTATTGCCTTCCAAACATCGCCACTATATGGAAACCATAGATAAAACAATATAGCTAAAGCCAAAGAACAACAATCAACAATGCCTTCTGGAAAATATCATAAAATGAAACAATATATAGCCAAAGTTAGAGAACAACAGTCAACAATGTCTTATGGATAACAACATAAATTGTATAACATTTACTATTTTATTGCATTGCAACTATTGCCACAAAGCATGAACCATAAAATAATGGTTTCAACAGTGACCCAGATGAAAAAACTAACAAACAAAAGAATTCACAGTAGCAAACCCATGCAAACAAAAACAAAATAACCCTGCACATAGACAATTTTTTTTTCAATAGCACCTTATCAAAAATGAAACAATATAGCCAAAGCTAGAGAACAACAATCAACAAGGCCTTATGGAAAACAACATAAATTGTATAACATTAACTATTTTACTGCATTGCAACCGCCGCTACAAAATGGAAGCCATAAATGAAACAATATTGGTTTCAATAGTGACCCAGATGAAAAAACCCACAAAACAAAAGAATTAACAGTAACAAACCCACTCAAAAAGAACCAAAATAACCTCACATGTGTACAAATTTTTTTCCCAATAGTGCTTTGTCGAAAATAGAAATAAACTATTTTATTTCCTTCCAACCATTGCCACTATATGGAAACCATAAATGAAACAATATAGCTTAAGCCAAAGAACAACAATCAACAATGCCTTCTAAAAAATATCATAAACTATATAAGCTAAACCATAAATGAAACAATATTAGTAAAGCCACAGAGCAACAATCAACAATGTCTTATGGAAAATAACATAAACTATTTTTGAAATCCTCTACAAAGGGATTTTTCAATATGCACCTCTTCCTACTTGCTTTAAAGGGGTTTCCCAAATGCACCTCTTCTCGCTTGCTTCAAATGTGCCTCTTCTTGCTTGCTTTCTCTCAGTTCTCTTCTTTCTCCAACCACTGCAAAAATGGGCAACAAATTATCAAAGCTGAGACTTTTATACTATTTTTGAAACCATCACCCCATGCAAAAAAGACAAAATAACCTCCAACCTTCACAAAACCTCCCCCACTGATTGAACTTGCACCTTCATAGAAGCTCGACAACAGATGATCGAACTTGCACCTTCACAAAAGCTCATTGTGTTAGCTCACAACTCTCATAGTAGGTAAAGCCACAAAACGACACCCACCAATGCCTTATCGGAAATTGTGCAGACTCTTTAATTGCTTCCCTATGTTTTCTCGGGTTTTAAATGGTAGGTGTTATTACAACCATCACCACTACAAAGAAACCATACAACAATTAATGTTGATGTCAACCATCATTCAATTTCGCCGACTTTCTCTATTGATGTGCCAAATTCTTTTAACATAAAAAAAAACTCTACCACCTTTTTTCCGACCAGGAGCCAAACGCTGGAAGGGTTAAAAACACTTTTAATATAAAAAATAAAGCCAAACACTTTTAACATAAAAAATAAAAAAAATCTACCACTTTTTTCCCTACCAGGAGCTAGACACTAGAAGGGTTAGAAACTGGGAAGGCTGACGAAAATTCCGGCCAAAGTGCACACAATAAGCCTATTGGCTAAATATATTATGCAATCAAATGTTGCTATGCTTCAACATTCAACTCAACCATTTCTTTCTATATCAAATAAATGTTTGTTGAAAACTACAAATATCATTGAATATCAAATCTTTAGGTTCATTTTCTCCAAATCTCAAGTTTTTTTTAATATTACATGAGCATGCCTATGTTCTAAGAAAATGTTAAAAATAATTCTGAACAATGGAATAAAGAAATATACAAGGAGGGATTTTTTCTTATTGTGAGTAAAAAATTTGATATTTTAGTTGTCATAAAAATAAAATAATTTTGTTGATTCTTTATAATAAAGAATGAAAATTTAAGATAAAATAAAATCAAGAGATTGACATAAAATTATCCTCTTATTAAATATAACCCAATAAAATATGAGAAAAATACTTAATATTACTATTTACCAAAATATTAATATTAAAAAATAATATTTTAACTTAAAAAATAAAAAATAAAATGATTGATCACTTCACTTTACTTTTGAATTCTACAACTGTTATAAATTCTTTGTCACATAAAAAGTAAATTTCACCATTACAAAACTATTTATTTTAAAATACTATTATGAATAATCCCTAGGCACAACTGTTATAATTTTTTCTACCATGTTCAACTTACCATGGGTAAAAGAAATATGAAAATACGCCATTTTTCTTTTTTTGGCTTCTGAGTTGCTTACAGCTTAGAATTGCTTTATTGCGACATCTTTACAATCTATTTGTAAATTAAGATAAATGCTTTCTGAAAATTCCTACGGAAAAGTGAACATCTAATCTGTTGGACTCTTGGGTGACTTTAATTATTGGTGTACAACATGATTGTTACTGTGCTACTATGAAACTCTTAAACCTATACATCTTTTCTAGACCATATCCAGTCACATTATTCTACGTTTCATGCACAACCCACATCATGCATTTCCATTACAAAGTTGGTCACTTCTGCTTTTCTTCCACGTGCTTTCCTCCACAAAACACACCCCTCACTTTTATCAGTATATTAGTCCCTCTCCCCTACCGCTTCACATGCCCAATGACAAGCCTACATTTTGTTTTTCTCTGTGTTTCAGTTCAATCAAGTGCCATGGTGTCTACTTTTACTATTGATAGTTGAAGTATGGTGAGATTGTGTTCTTCGGTAAATCCATGGAACAACCTTGTCATAGCAATTAGTAGTACTATCTCCAAGTTGAAAATTGGGAGGTGGTCAGTGCCTTATTATTAGAAGAAATAGAGTGGAAAACATAAGAATATTTGAAGGATGTTTTGGTTATCATAGGTCATTCAATGGATAAAGACATTTAATCAAATAGAAGGGTAAGGGATTCAAACATAAGGGAAGATGTAAGTCTTTTTTAGAAAATATAAGGTTAAGTGTTGGAATTATGGTAGAATTTACAACATGAAGAAGAAATACAAAGAGAAGAAGGTCCAGATTGAGTGTAGGATAAATTCAAATTTGAGTGTTTTGAATCAAGATATTCAATATGTGTTTTTTGTAGGCCTTGCTACACATGTGTGTGAGGATGGATTGATCATTGAATCAACTTGATTTCTTTTATAATTATGAGAAAATTGATAGTGGAAAATTTTATTTGGAAAATAATATATCTCTGAATATTATTAGTCACGGCATAGTCAATCTCATGATTGAAAATAAGACTAAATCTCTTTTTCAGTGTTCTACATACTCCTCGTTTGGCAAGGAACATGTTGTTCGTAAGTAAAATAAATAATTTGTATATCTAGGTAGTATTTAGCAAAGAAGGATGGAAGATGGTGTGTAGAGCCACTATGTTGGCTAAGGGAATTCACTATAGAGCATTCTTTCACCTTAATATAGGTAATACTATTGAATATAATATTTCTAAGGTTCTTGATTCTATAATTGCAAGCCCCATATTATGAAGACTATGTTTTGGCATGAACACATATGCCACATTTGTGAGAAATTTCTTTGGACCTTGAAATATAAGAATATATGGTAGAGGGGATAGCTTGATATTCCATAAAAAATGAATTTTGAGAAAATCATCTTCATGAAAGGAAATTTATTTATTTATTTATTTCAGCTATCCTTGATATATAAGGATTTTGTATTTGATTCATAGTGATGTTTATGGTGCTACTGATGTATCTTCAATTATAACTTATACTATTTATCTTTTATTGGTGATTTGTCTAGAAAAACACAACTTTTCTCTATCAACAATAAGTCGAAAATTCTTCACAAAGTTTAAGTATTTTAATGCTCTTGTAGTGAACTTAATAGAAGAAAATATCAAGGTTTTAAGGACAAAAAATGGTGGATAAATTAATTTAGTATATTTTTATACTTTTTGTTGCGATAATGACATTGTTAGGTGTGACACAAATACATACACCTCTCATAGAGTTTATTTGAAGAGACTATTAACATGATATTATTTGAGAGAGCTAGGATTACACTCATTGGAGTTGGTTTTTGTCAAAATTTGGGTAGAATTTGTGATCATAACTTATTGTTTGATTAATACATCTCTTCATATGTTGTGGATAAAAATCCTAAGGAGGTTTATATGGGTCAAAAAAATTCCTTATAGGAGATCAAGTAGGGCATTCAATTATGAGGCATATGTGAGTGTGCCTAGATTGCTAAGGAGGTTTGGAGGGGTAAAAGTCCTTTGTTGTACATGATATCTAGGAGGTTATTCAATTGTGAAGTATACATGCATTTTCTTAAGGAGAATATATTCAAGTTAGAATTCAAAGAAGAGAGGTAAATCTTCATCAAGTACAATGATTGATTTAAGGGGTATGATATTTTTAACCCTAATAAAACATGGGGTGTGAGTATAATGTGATATTTTAAGAGATCAATATTCTCTTAAGACCTCTTAACCTATATATGTGGAAGAAATATTGATGTAACTTAAACCAATTTAAGACAAAGAATATTCCCTTTACGTTGAACTTGATGTTCAAGTTAGATCAAATGAAGAGGTTGATTCAAACAACAATTTGTTAGAAGAACATAAAACCCAACTTATGAGGAGGTCCATGCAAGACTCACTAACTAATGGGTACCATACCATAACCTCTTATAAAGGGAATTTAATAATCACTAATTTTTTTATTGTTCTACTTCTTTATATAAAGATATCAATGAGGTATATTAATTAAGGTATAATGCTTTATATTAATGGTGTTCCTCATGTATAGCAAAGAGAAAACTACAAAGATGTAATAATTAGGCATTAACATTTTTATCTTAAAAATGAAGATGCAATAATAGTTATCTAGAAATGTGTTTAGTATTTCATAGATCTTAATAACCTTTAACAATGTTATTAAATTTAATTCAAAATAGGTATATGACATAAATCCATAAATCCCATGAGAAAATGTAGTTGAAGAGCTAAAAATGATGTTGTTGGAGAGAGCTATGATTATGATAAATGAAGCTAGTTTCAAGATTATAAATTATAAGAAAAAATATTTTAGCACAACTTGTTATTTGATTAATAGATCTCCTACTTCATCTCTTCTAAAAAAAATCCTAAGGAGTAAGGAGGTTAAATGCATGGGTAAGAACCCTTCATTGTATAACATATCATAGTGTTTAGTTGTGAGGCATGCACATATTCTTAAGAAAAAGAGATTCAAAGTGGAATTTCAAAGTGGAGAACTATAAATTTATTAGTTGTAGTGATGGAGTTAAGTGGTTCAATATTTTTAATGCACAGAAATATGGAAGAAGGCCATGAAAGATGAGATGGTTGCTCATGAGAAGAAAAAAATGAAGATTGGTTCAATTTACTAAGAATAGGAAACATGCTAGTTACAAGTTGGTTTTCAAGAAAAAAAATACAATTATAAGGGTGAGATTGAGAATTAAAATGAAATTTAAGCATGGCTAATGGCTATTCCTAGGTAAAGGGAATTTATTTCAATGATATTTTATATTTTAATGCAAAGGTTGCATCCATTACATGTATTTTATCTATTGCTACTATGTTTGACCTTAATGTTGAAAAAATTGATATTAAGTCAACATTCTTACATGGGGGTGTGAAGGAGGAAATTTACATGAAACCAATAGGTCACTTCATGATAAATGTTAAGGAAAAAATGGTTTATAGGTTGAAGAGTCCCTTTTATGGTTTGAACCTATCCCTTAAGAAATGGTATCAAAAGTTTGATTCATATGTTTTGAAGCTAGGATAATTAGAGATAGATTATATCAATGTGTTATTATGAAGAAATAGGTCACTAATTTAATGATATTATTCTCTATGTTGATTTTATATTGATTATTAATAGTAAGGAAATTATTGGGGGTTAAAAGTATCAACTAGGAAGGAAAAAACTTTTACAATAACACTATGAGTTGTACAAGTTTCCCAACATGTTCTATCTCCTTGTTTACTCTTTGAATGAAATTATAAACATCTACATATCTAATATTATTGTCACCAATATTTGGGGGTGTGGGAGTGATTTTTGAGGCAAGGGAGTAGCCTTTATACTGAAACTTCATCTCTTTATATTGTTTGGCCTTTAATGGTGAATTCTTGAAGACTAGATTAAAAGATCGAAGATGGAAATTGTGGTTGCAATTAATGAAGTTTATTGGAAACCTTGGTCACCCTCAGATAGGAACTTTGAACCCTCTCAAACCTTTGTTGTTCAATGAGTTTACAAGAACATAGTAGATGAATGCATTGGAGTGTGTTAGGAAGCTCTATGTTGTAGTAATTATTTAAAAAGAAGATAAGCTATGCATATGTAAAGAAAGTGATCAAAATGGTGTACATGAGATTAAAATCCATTATGCAATCAAATGGTGTGAAGCTTTTGTCAATATTCAACTCATCCCTTTCTTTTTCAATCAAATAAATAATTATTTAAAATTGCAAATATAATTTAACCTCAAATCTTTAGGTTCAATCTTCTCCAAAACTCTCTATTTATTTCCATATATACATAAGCATGCCTATGTTCTAAGGACACGCTTAAAATAATTATGAACAATGAATATATATATAGAAAGAAAAAATTTCAACATTACAATCAATTATGTGTTTGTAATTTTAATTGTCACAAAAATAAAATATTTTTTGTTGATTCTTTAAAATAATAAATGAAAATTAAAGACAAAAAAGAACCAAAATCTGAAATAAAATTATCTTTTGATTAAATATAACTCAATAAAATAAAAGAGAAATACATATTGCTATTTATCAAAATATTAATATTAAAAAGTAATATTTTAACTTTAGACAAAAAATAAAATAAAAATCATCTCATTCACTACTTGATTTTAAGTTTGAATTCTTCAATTGCTATAAATTTTGTACCACAAACACTAATGACATAAAATGTAAATTTTACCTTTTCAAAAATATTTATTTTTAAATAATATTATGAATAATCCCAGAGTAACACTACTATAATAATGTATTTTTAAATAATATTATGAATAGTCCAAGAGTGACACTACTATAATAATGTTTTCTACCATGTTCAACCTACCCTGGGTGGGTCAAGGAAAATGAATATATGCATTTTTTTTTTTTTCGTTTTATCAATTTCATCCAGCTTAGAACTGCTTTATTGCGGCATCTTTATGGTCTATTCGTAGATTAAGAGATGTGCTTTTTCAAAAGACGCCTACGGTAAAGTGAACATCTTATCAAGTGGACTCCCACGCGACTTTAATTATTGTCATTTGCATGTTGTACAACACGATTGTGACTGTGCATCTGTAAAACACCTCAAGCCATTCATCTTTTTGTACAAAATGGGTCTGCGTTTCTTCTACGCACAGACCATATCCACTCACATTATTCTGCGTTTCTGCTTTTCTCACGAATAAACCAGAAAGTGGGTCACTTCTGCCTTTCTTCGGCGCGCTACAGAGCACACCCCTCACTTTTATCTGTATATTAGTCCCTCTCCCCTACCATTTCATATGTTTTCTTTCCGCGTTCAGTTCAATTGGATTCCATGGCATCTACTTCTACCAATGATAGTCAGTCACAGATTGAGGTTTCAAATGCTTTTGAAGAAGTTGCGCCACCATCTGCATCTACTTCCGCTACATTCTCAGCACCATTACAAGAGCTGCCATTCGATATATTTATTAATCATCGTGGACCAGATGTCAAAGACACGCTGGCCAGAGCTATCTACAACGCCCTCCATGCCATGGGTCTCAGGGTTTTTCTTGATTCCGAGGAGCTTCAGTTGGGGGATTTCTTGCCCGCAGCACTGAAAGAAGCAATGCGCAGTGCTTCCCTTCATGTAGCAATTTTCTCTCCCGGCTATGCACAATCGCCATGGTGTCTTGCTGAGCTATCTTTTATGCTCAAATGTGGAACACCTATTATTCCTGTCTTCTACCATGTTCAACCTACCGATCTACGATGGGTGGCTCAAGGAAAAGGAATATATGTGAATGCTTTCTCGGAGCATGCAAAAAAGCGTAGATACAGTTCAGAAAAGCTCCAGGAGTGGAAGGAAGCACTCCACAATGTCTCATTTTGTGTCGGCGAAATCATTGATAACAATGGGTAAGCGACAGATAATCTGTCTCCTGCAGTTTTCTCTTAATATAAGATTTCATTTAATGTGGTCGAAATTATTGATATCATACATTTCTTTTCATGCAATATTTTTTCATTTCTGTAAAAAATTTACTTCGATATAACTATCAGTGTTTAGTAAGGCCGTTTCTATCTTTTTAAAATATATTTCACATATGTCCAGTGAGGAGCATACGGTGTTGAAGAATATTGTGAATCGTGCATCTAAATTAATGAAAATAGTGCCACTAGAGGTAGCGAAACATGCTGTGGGTCTTGAAGAAGTTGTAGCAGAATTTGAACTGATTCTCAGTGAATCTGCAAATGCTCATTCTAATGTCCACATTGTTGGAATCTGGGGAATGAGTGGATCTGGAAAAACAACTCTTGCAAAAGAGTTATATAATCAGAAATGTTCATCTGTAATAAAATCTAGTTTTCTTTTTGATATCAGAGATGCTGCAATTGAAAGAAAGTTGCATGAGAAACAGATGAAACTACTTCAAGACCTTGGTTTCACAGATATAAAAATTGACAGTATTGATCAAGGTAAAAGCATTCTCACTAACTATCTGAGAAATGTTCGTGTACTCATCATTTTGGATGATATAAATCATGTGGATCAATTAGATGCTTTACTGCCTTCAAAGGATATTTTTGGAAGGGGGAGTTTGATCATTGTCACAACACAAGAAAGGGAAGTGCTTACTTGTTGGGGCATCTCCTCTATTTATAAAATGAAAACAATGAACCCATTCTATGCTAAGCAACTTTTTTGTTGGCATGCATTTTTACAATCCTTTCCACTGCTGGGATTTGAGGAGCTTGTTGAAATGTTTGTAAATGTTTGCAATGGATTACCTTTGTCTTTAAAGGTACTTGGAAGTCAGCTTTATGCTTGCTCTAACAAAGATTTATGGGATGATGTATTCAAAAAGATCTCTAGAATATTGCCCACTGATATCAAAAATAGGTTGAGAGTGAGCTATGATGCTTTAGATGAAGAAGAGAAACAAATGTTCTTAGATGTAGCTTGTTTCTTTATTGGCGAATACAAGACAATTGCCATTGCAGTATGGGACGGATCGGGGTGGAGTGGTCTGTACGGCCTGGAGAGGCTGCTAAATAAATGTCTAGTTGACTTAGGACACAACAATAGCATAAGAATGCATGACCAACTAAGAGATTTAGCAAGGGAAATTGCAAAAACTCAGCTGCCCTGCCGTGTATGGTCTCCAGATCAGCTTACGGGCATTCAGAAACAAACAGAGGTCTGGTTAATGCTTTTTTATTGAGTGCCATCATAAATCATGCCGTTGAAAATCATTTTGTTTGTCTCTTTATCCATTTGTATGCTTATCTCCTTTCATTTCAACTGTGTTGCTTTTGCTATTCTCTATCCAGGTTAGAGGAATGAGGCTGATTGGAGAAATGAGTGGCGTGACTTCAAAATTTTCTTCAGGGCTTCATGGACTAAAAGTTTGTGTGTTAGGAGAAAACTATGGAAAGAATTTACATATTGTCAAATTTTCAAGAGAGTTGGCTTGGCTTCGGTGTTGTAGAATTGCAAACATATATCTTCCATCATGGCTACCATTAAAAAATTTAAGAGTTTTACAAGTTTACAACTGCCAGAACATTGTACGCTTGTGGAAGGATGGAGCGGAAGTGGGTATCTGTTCTCTACAGCTCCTTGCAATATTTAATTCTAATTAAATATAACTGTTTATATCTTCCTCTATAACTAAATAAAAAGTTGGCTGCAGGCTCCGTTGCAGTTAAGAGTGTTGATGATTGCTGGTTGCCCTAATTTGGCGAAAATTCCAAAGTCCACAGGGAATCTCAAGAATTTAAAAGAGATTTCCCTGTCTGGTTGCAAAGTGGAGAATCTGCCAAATCAAATTTGCCGTCTTCAATCACTGGAGCACCTGGAGCTAATAATTGTGATATGCTATCATCACTGCCTAACTCTTTTGGTCATTTGACAAACCTGCGGCATTTAGATTTGGGTTGGTCCTCTCAGTTGAAAATGTTGCCCGATTCTTTTAAGCAGCTGGAGCTTCTGCAATATCTCAATTTAAAGGGTTGTAAGATGCTCACCTTAAACTCAGACATCCTAGAAAACATGACAAAGCTCGAGTATTTGAATCTTGAATGGTGCGAGCAACTGCAAGAGTTGCCTCGTCAGATCACAAATCAAGCTTCCTTGAGTGAGCTCTATTTAGAAGGTAGCTGGATATCTAAACTACCAATTGACATCGGTCAACTCAGCAAGTTGAAAGTGTTGGAGATATTTCCAGATGAAACGGATTTTCGGATGAAGTCTTTACCGGACTCTCTGTGGAGCCTCAATCTTTTAGAGCGATTGTGTTTAGCGAATTTAGCAGTGGAATCTTTACCAAAATCATTGAAGCAACTGTTCAATCTTCAAGACCTGAAAATAATTGGTTGCCTGATCAGAGAGTTGGATTTGGGAAAGGGTCCATTTACTTCATCGTTGTGCAACCTAAAGGAACTACATGTAGGGTACACATTTGTGTCAAAGATTTCAATTTCTCAAGACTGCTGCCCCGGCCTTAAAAGTCTCTCCCTCTGGTGTAATAATTATTTAACGGAGGTAGACGATCTGCCAACAACACTGGAGGATCTGGATGTGCGGAGGTGTAAATCACTAAGAACTATCAGTGGTATTGGTGGCCTAGTAAACCTTAGACAGCTAAGGTTAGAAAATTGTCCACAGTTGAACGCGCTTCCAAGTTTCCGTAAATTAGCTTCTCTGGAAGTATTTGAACTGATCGGTGGCAACAAAGTTGATAGGATACAAGATTTACAACACTGCACATCTTTAGGGGAGCTAAATTGTACATCTTGGGAGCTGCTGCACATGGAAAGTTTGGAGCACCTGCAAAGATTGAGCAGGCTGGAACTCGTAGCAATAAAGAGATTAGCTGTTGAGCCTTGCATTCGAACGATTCAGGTAATAACTGTTTCCAGATATATAATTTTAATTTTTTAACCTCATCACCAATGTTTGCTCTCTTTTTTGGGCAGAGATGGCCAGAAGAAATAATAATATGTACAAAGGCAGTACCTGGTGTGGGATCACTTTTGAATTCTTCAACCTTTCCGAATCCCTTTTACCTCCGCTCCTTTGCTAACAAGAAAATCTGCCACGTGTATACCGGTCCTCCACTGGTAAGGTTGTCGCAGAAGTATCCTTCCAATGCCAATGCCATGATGCTATGCTTGCTTATAAATTGTGTCACTTGGCGCATGCCACTGCATATTATTTTGGGGGATTACTCGGAGATTTATTCTCTTGCAGATTGTTTCCCTACATTTTTTCCAACGGAGGTGAGTGAGGGTAAATGGATATGGATGGGTGTCTTCACTCAACATTCTAGATGCCTCACTGCGCAGAATTTGTTTATAACAAATTTCTTAAGTGAAACAGATGAAATGGAATTGACGTGGCGGGGGTTGTTGGCGTACTCAAATGAGAATAGTGAAATAGAGAAAGGATTGGTTGTGAGGGGCGAAACGCATAGCGTCATCGAGGCTTTCTATCGCTTATTGGCACTTGTAGGGGAATAAGTGATAGAAGTTTACCGCCTAATATTGGCAGAAGATATCCAATTCGTGCCACCTCTTAATAGCACATGTATGCAAAGAGATATCCGCCCTTCATTGACACTTCTAAGAACCTATGAAAGCTCTTATAAGTTATGGCATTTTATTTTTGCAAAATCTATATTTTTGTAGTGTTTGTTTTCGGTTTTCAATCTAAATATTTAGGAAAAAATTTACAGTATATATATTTGTTTAAATTAACAAATAGCTGTAATTTTTATTAAATAAATTTAAAATAAGATATTAAAAAATATAGAATATTTATATTTAATAATAAAGAGTAATTATTGTAATGGTGAAATTTGCATATTAAATTTTGTGTTTATTATGAAGAAACTCCTTCATACATATAAAGAGTAAGCAATGTTATAATTTTGTTTGATTAGTAGTTAATTAAGTTGTGGTATGTGGCCCTTGCATGCTAGATGGAGAGTTTGATTTCTATTTGTGTGAAAGAAATAATTTTTAGCTATTCTTCTACTCTAGTGGGCCATAGATTCATGTTGAACTCTTATTGGTAGTGTATCAAACTACTCTAGTAGCCAATTATGTTTGGTATATAAAATTTTAAAATTATATGTGTTCACCTTGTGTTGGTCGCTCAATATCAAAATCTCATACATGTGTAGTTGATCTTTATTCAAACTGTAGAGAAGGGGGATTTGGTGCTCACGAGTCTCTTTCTTACCAAGAGAGTCCTAGGGAACAAACTTCCCTAAACTACCTAAGATTGTTTGACAAGAATAATACTTAAATGACATGCAAAATAATGAGAGTTCCAAAATTCAAAAGAGTAGATCATAGAGGTTTTTTGGACAGAATAGCAAATCTTTAGTCAAGGATGGTAGTGTGGCATATGGATGTGAACACGACATGCTGGAATCCCAAAGGCATGCTAGCATCTCGTACAGAATAAAAACTGAGAATGTTGTAGAAAACAACTTGAAGTGACTACTTCTATCCTAACTACTAAGAACTCTTGGAATGTGAGAAAATAATAAAAAGTAACATAACCACGATAAAGAAAACTAAATGAAATGTAAATGATAAAATTAAGGGAGATAAAAAAAGTGGTCACAAAACCAAGTGATGTTCAACCTCCAATAAAGAGAAAACTTGAGCACCTACACACATAAGACCGGGGAAAATTGTTGGAGCTGTTTAGGGGTTTGCCTTAGTCAAACCCTCATTTTGGTGTTCCCACTTCCATAAACAACTCGATAAATAGATAAATAAAATAATAGAAATATAAATAGATAGATAGATGAGATAGTAAAATGTGTAAACAAGGGATGTGAGACATCCCAAGATGCTCAAAGAAATAAGACAACAGAGATATCACCTACAAGGCTTGAGGAAGCCCAAGAGAGAGAGAAAGTTGTGAGAGCCAAGAGATTAGTAGAAAGAATTGTAAGAATGTGAGTATGTTGTAACAAGCAAGAGAATTGTACAAGCTTGAGAGAGTGAGAGAAAAAGAGAAAAGAGAGTACATCTCCAAGAGAGAAAGACCCAAAAGAACCAATGGATTGGAAAGATAGATTTCAAAAGAGAGAATAGGAGGGAAAATAAACTTCTCAAGCTATTATAGGGATTCCTAATCCATTACCACTGAGAAAAGGTAAGTGACAAGTGGAGAAAGGCTCAGAAATGGATATTTTGATCATTCAAATGTCAAAAGATGCTAGTGTGACGCATGGACATTCATACAACACATAGATGTGTGTGTGATGCGCTGGTGTCCAAAAAAATTCACACATGAAAATAGTGGGAATGCAAAACACACAAAGTTTGATGAAAAGCTACCGCAAAAAGGTAGTTGTTGAAAGGGGTCCTAAGAATCATGTGAGGGTAGAAGGATGATGCAAGGGATAAAATGAGCCTACATAATTACTAAAGGAGTGGACATTAAAGCAGATATAAAAAAATTATGTGAAATTGCAAGGAGTACAATTTTACAACATTACATTTTTCTCCCACTTTAACAAGCATATGAATTTAAATGAATGTGCACACTAAAGGAAATATACTAAACATAAATAACATCATGATACCAAAAGGACATTGTAGAGGAAGTAGACAACCCTTCAAACCAAGAAAGCATGCCCCTAGGTTGAAGACCTAGAAAACAAATGCATTAGAAGAAAACTCTGCACATGACAACAAGGTTAGAACATAAAAAGAAATTACATCACAATGCTATAAAATATACATATATAATACATGTATAGAGATACATAATAAACTAAAGGATTTGAGTCACCAAAGGGAAAGAGACCTCGATGTAGAAGGTTGTGTCAATACTATGCATCATTCATAGAAGAATTCTTAAACAGAGAAAAGAATGTAAGGATTGATTGCTTCAAGAGTTCAAAATGCATCCAAAAGATAGGGAAACAACCAATGTTGGAGAGAAACAAAAAGTATATACTCAACATGAAGAAAATGCAGGTCTTTGATCTAGTATAGACAACTGTAAGACTAGATGGCTTTTCAGGTTCTTGTTCCTGCAATTTTTAGTATGAGCTCTACATGTGTGGCAATGGAAAATGTATTCCTCTACATTTTCATGCTTCTTTTGGCTCTCCTTGTTAAATTGAACTTAATGTCACCTTAATCTAGTGTTGTAATGTGTTTTATACATTAACATTAGGTTTAGGGTCATTTTAAGCTAAATTGACTTAACGTTTCCTTAATTTAGTGTTGTAAAGTGTATTCATTTACATGTTCACATTAAATTTAGGGCTCTTGTAAACTAAATGGACCTAATTATGCCTTATTTTGGGTGTTGTAAAGTTTAAATCCTAACACTTTCACACTAATCTATGGTTTCATTAATAAATTGGGCTTCTTTATGTCTCAATTGGCCTTATTTTACATCCATAAGCCTTAATTAATACATCTTTTCAAGGATAATATCGACATACATCAACATCCAATCATAATTCAAGTGATTTTGGATTGTATGGCCCAGATTTAGTAATTTGGGACTCATATGCCACCTTGGGAATATGAGTCTCGCCTAAGTTTTGAGGCCCTAATCTAGATTTCACATGAATAGATAGGCATTTCTTGAAAAATGTGTCCCAAAACCTAGCCTAATGGGACTCATACACCAATTCTGGCGTATGAGTCTTGTGTGGCTTAAACTTAAATTAAATTCAAATTCTTGGCAAGATTTTATTCTCCTAGATTTGATGGTTACTTGTAGTGTTGTAATTTAGAGAAATTTAGCATAAACAAGTATAAATACAAGGTTGTTCCACTCATTTTTATCTAAGCATTCATGAGATGACCTAACAAGAAATCAAGTGACCTAGAAAATTTTACAAGAGAATTCAAGAGTCTTCAAGAGTTGATTATCAAGTGTTTTGGAGAATTATTCAAGTGTCAAGCATCATGTCTAAGTCATCATGCATCATGTTTATTTTTGAGCTAACATTTGTGACGTAGGGTTTAAAGATTCAAGCAAGCATTCAATTCAAGATCTACAACATTCAAGCAAGATTCAAGATCCACATCCATTGGAGCCATTTCATACATGTTTGCAACACTTTATTCTTAAGGTTTTGTGAGTTTTAACATTATATTTTGTTCATTCATCATTCTTCCTTTGCATTTGATTTCATTACAATGTTTGATTACGAAACTTGGGTTTGACCAAGGCAAACCCTTATCCACTAACAAAATAACATTTTCCCCTATCTTTAGTGTGTGATTTACAGATCTAGGTTGAAGACCCTCTAAGGAGCAAGATTGGAAAGAAGTTGTCAAATTTGCAAAGATATCCAAGTTGTCACCTTATTTAGGAGATCATTAAAAGACATCTACAAAGCATAATTCAACATTTCAAACCTGGAAATAAGGTTGAGAATACAAAGAAGAGGAACTGAAGAGAAGATTCAGACTTTGATCCTCTAAAAAATAGTATTGCTACGTCACTTCTGGCGAATGAGTCTTAGTATAGTGAAATTTGTAGTTTCTAGGAGTTCTAAACTTATCTCTACCAAATTTATATTCCTACCCAGAAACCCTAATTTGGGACTAAATTTCCTAGCCTAGCATATGAGTCCTAGTGTACATCAAATTCAACATTTTCATCATTTTAGGTCTTCATTCAAGCTGCTACAAGTTTTTGGGTACACCATTTTGATTTCTTAGTGTTCTATTCTATATTACATTTATTTATAGGTCATTTAATGAAGCTTTTTTTTTATATCATTAGGTTTTGAGATTAGGTCTTATATGTCATTAGACTTTCCAATCCCTATCTTGGTGGTGAACCCCACTTAAGTCATTTATTATACCCTAGGACAACCTTTAGCAAATCTATTTCCCTCATTTCATCATTGGAATGAGAACTCTAGGGTTTCCTTGAGTGAAACAAGAGTGTGAAATAGGAACCCTATCTCCTAAAAGGTAGGCCCCCGTTCCCTATTTTTTGTTGTTTCATTTTGGTGAACTTGCATTTAGAACACTTTAATTCTAATTTGGAGTGCATTATAATCCTAGATCTTGCTTGCATTAACATTGCATTAGGGTTTCTAAATCTTGCATTGGTGAAAGTGAATATAGGTTGCATTTTTTGCATTTTGCATCTTTGAAATTCATCTAAAATCTGCATTTGCACTTAGTTTAGACATCATCCAAAATAGAAAGCATAACATTCACACAAAATTTTCTGAAAATGGTGCAAAAGTCCTAAACTAGGTCTTGTACACCCCTCTAGGCAATGTAGTCCTAGTACAAGAGATTTTTCCTGATTTCTCAGTATTTTGTGCTAACTATTATTCACTATTTAAGCCGTTGATAAACCTTGATTGGGACTCATATGCTCCTCTGAGCAATTTAGTCACATTTTAGATTTTAAACTACATTTTCTATCATTAAAAACCCTATTTCCATGTTTATGCTTTTTTTTGTTAGTTATTTGTTTCAGTTTGTAGAATTTCTATTACTTTCATTTTATTGCATCTAGTTTAATTTCATTTGAATCAAAATTAGAGCATAGCATTTATCTTTTGTTCATTGCATCTTGCATTCCTTTGATTGTTCCTTGAATGAGCTTTTCTACTTGGTATTTTATTGCTAATACTTTAGTGAGATGTAGTTCAAGACTCACATCATCTCGCAATAGCACAATTGTCATGGATCTTGTGTTATCTAGCTCTTTCATTGGGTGTGTGCAAGTTGAGACCAATTTTTAGCTAATTAGTGGAAGTGTTTTCCCTAATTTTTAGAATTTGACACGTTTGACCTTAAAATTTGAAGCACTTAGAGATGGAAACTTGGAAAAAGTCACTGATCATAAAATCTAGTACTTGAAATCTAGTTTCCAAATATGTAAATTTATTTCAATACCCATATGATACAAATTTATTTTCAATAGGAGTTTTCTAAAAACTACTATTTAAGTCACTTTTTCTTTTACCATACCATGCACATGTACGTCATCTATATTTTGACCAAAATAATCATATTTTTCTAAACACTTTTGGGAAAATATTTTTAACTCATAGAAGCACACTTTCCAATTCTTTTTGTAATTTTTAATTAAATATATTTTTAAATTTTTTTTTATTAGCCATATATTGGTGTTTTGAAAAGTCATCATGTACGTCACACATAAGATGACCTGAATTTATTAGTTTTTGATTTTTTTTAAATTGAAAAGAATTGTCTAAAGTACACATTCATACAATTTGTTTTTCAAAAAATTATGTTACTAAAAAGTTATTAAAATACAAAAAAATCCTAATAATTCAAGTTTATGGGCCTATTTCATTAGAAATTAATTGAAAAATAAAAAAAATAATCCAATTGCAAAAAATATACATATTTGGAATCTACACTATCTCATCTATAATAGGTTTTAATTTTATCAACAAATTCTCCAAAAAAAGTCTTCAGACATATGCTAAAAGTCACCATTTTCTTTTGACATTGCCAGGACCTTCAACTTGTAGGGAAAACTAGGTCTAGGGCCTAGGTTTGGGTCCCCAAGCCTTTTACCAAACTGACAATCAAAGCAAAAAATTGACCAAAAATTATTTTTTTTAAAAACGGGATCCTATTCTAAAACAAGATTATGTTTCATAAAAATATAACTTTTTTATACTTAAATGAATCAGGATCTAGTTGGATCCCAATCTATAAAATGGGATCCCATTTTGTAAAAGGGATTCCATTTTTAAGAAATGGTTTAAAAATGGGATCCTATTTCTTAAAAATGAGATCCCATTTTTAATGGCCCATTTTAAAATAGGTCATTTTAAGAAACGAGATCTCGTTTTCAACTCGAGTCCCCAAACTAAAAGTCAGGATCCCATTTTCTTCAATCCGGTTTTGGGTTTTTGTCTAAGGAAAAAACTTCCATGTTTCGTGGACTCATCTTCTTGCATTTACACCATTACTAGTGTTGACACTAGTTCACTAGGTATAGACCACACACTTAACAACTCTTTTCCTTCATGTATTGTGACAAAAATTGATACAATGGTTGCTAGTATTCCATAAGAAAACATAATCCAAATCCATGAAGACTTAAAGAAAACTCACAACATCAAGTGAGCAATAAAAACATCTCAACCACTACTATCCCTGTCATAGATACCATACATCATATGATTGAGAGTGAAGATGAAATAGAGCTTGCATGTAACTAAGTTCATATTTTTGGAAAACATCTTACCCCAACCACTAGTTGTCCTTTACCTTCAAACAATGTAACAATCAAAGGAGGAATTCAAATCCATCCTCCCACAACCATTGCCTCTATTCCCACCTATACCAACCCTCAAGTCACAACAACAATGCAACCTAATAGTAATGTGATTCCTTTCTTGGGTATTCCGCTAGCATCCCTAGTACCTTTATGGAATCAAACTTCATATCTCCTACCACCTTACCTCCTATAAGCATTCCATTCACTTGTCCTTAAAACACATACATACCTCAGCCTTATTCACTACCATCTCAAAATACAAAGAATAAACCTCTTATAAATCAACTTTTGCAAATGGTTTTATAGCTGCAAAAATAGGTTTTCACTATAAACCAAAATCAAAATGGCCAACCTACACATTATGTCCAGACAAATCCCTTATCCTTGGAGATATTAAGAATTTTGATGCCACAAGGTATAAAGGTGCCTAGATTGAGAAATATGGGGGGAAAGGTGATCCTTTTAACCATGTTTCCACTTATACCACCTTATGTAGTGGCTTTATTCTTGAGGATAAGCTCTTGGCTCAAGTTTTCCTTAGGTCCTTGAAGGATACTACCTTAGAATGGTTTTCTTCTTTACCAAACAATTCAATTATTTCATTCAATGAACTTGTTGAGGCATTTATAAAATATTTCTAAGTGCATATGATTCCTAAGATGAATTTAGCTAATTTGATGAGATGTAAGAAAAAGGACGATGAAAAGATAACTAACTTTATTTCGCATTCACACTACCAATTGCTTTATTCCCAAATTGATGTAAAGATTCTCGACCCTCACCTTCAAAGTATGTTCATTAAGAACTTGCAAACTAAGATACAAGATAAGCATACAATGATGAAGTTCCCCTCATTCATGCACTTATGTACTACCCTTTGTGATTATCAAAATTTGGTTAGTAGTCGTGACACAAAACCCACCTCTAACTGACCTGAGAAATTTGAATCCGCAAACCAAAAAAATTACCAACCTTTTAGAAAAAAAAATAAAGGCTTCCTTCAATTAAATCCCCCTTAGAAAACAACTCAACATGTTGATACCCAAGTGTCCGCTATATAAGGAAGACAACTCCTTTCACATTTGGGGATCCAGCTATGAAATTCACTCCCTTACCTAATACCCTCCATAGCATAATGTCACAACTTCTAGAACATAAAATGATCACTTTTCCTCCTGTTGAAACTCTCGATCCTAATAATCCTTTACCTCTGAACTTTAGATTGAATTCTTATTGCCATTTCCACCAACAAAATTGGTTTAGTCAGGATCAAAGTGCCTTGTCAAGATATCCAATCATGTAGCCAAAACACAAACCACATAATCATACAGATCGACACAACATGAGTAACAAACACTTTAATGTTTAATGAGGAGTGTATTACATTATTACAAACCATCAATGGCTAATTATAAAAAAAATTCCAACTTCCATATCTCACTACCACCTACAATCTACTGGTTTCTCATCACCACCTCTCCTCTATGGCTACTCTAACACCTTCTCTACTGGTTGCTCCACCAGTACCTCCCTGCTACACCCCACTCTCATGATGTTTATATATATCTTCTCTCAGTCATCACTAGCAAGCTTTATCCTTCATGTCAGCCTTATTTTTCTTCACTCATGTTGTTGTAGTACCACCATGCAGTTACCTCACTATTAGGAGCTTCATCTAGTCATCTAATCAACATGTATTTTACAACAATGATGTGAAATGTTATCAAATCTCACCTCACCAAGTGTCATGATCTCATTCATCATCCATTGTTGTTGACCACTCATCTCAACCATTCATCTCAAGCTATCCCTTATCCTTCATCTCATTGTCCTATCGATTAGAACCCAGTTCCACTTCTATCAATACACAAGCATCACACCGATGACACCTTATGCTTAGTCCACCATTCCATCAAGGAGACCCCAATTTGAGTCCCATTGATATCATTCAGTCTCACCGATCTTCAAATTTTCCACGTCATCACATCAATTGTCCATCTCCATCTTCCCATCAATCCCACCATGTGGTCATCTTCATTATCAATTCCTACCACTTGTTGTCTTTTCATTTTCCTCATAACTGCACATCATCTTGCTGGATCTCACAACTGACTTCATACTCTCATGATTGTTCTATTTTTGGGACCTTAATGCATCTCCCACCGAGACACCTACATCTTGCCGATCACCATTCATTGGCCCATCAGAGGGACTTGTTCCACTAGTTCATTGATACCACCTACTCACACCGATGAACTCCAACTCCATTGTTTCATCGCGAGAACGAGTAACAATCTCCTATTGATGAGCTATACTTTTGTTGATGAGGAAACAAAATTGGCCAAGGAGGGGTAGGAGTGCAATGCTCCTACATCAGAATCCCTAGGTGATTAAATTTTGTGTGCTCCTACACATGCATCCTTCAATTTTGACTTATTTCCTACACTTTCCAATTGTTCAGTCTTCTCAACTGTTGCTTTTGCAATTTCACTATCTACACCTGTCGACTTATTTCTTTCTATAGATACCTTCTTCATCGAATCTCTTTGTAAAATTCATATCCCCACCATTCTTCCTCATAGTCTTCCACCTTTGTGGGAACTATCCCACTACAATCTTTCCTCATTTGAGAAAATTCCTTCCATGGTTCACTCTTCCTTTCCTTATCCTTTTGCACAAGGATTTCCATGAACCTTCTTGTCACCGTGCTTCCACCATCATATATCTTCATCAACATGTTCTCCTTGGAACATTTTATCTCTACTCTTTCTGCTTCTTCAACCATATTTGCAACGCATTCTATATTAATCAATATGTCCTCCAAAGGACTCTCTTGCAACCTCTTTTCCTTCATTCCTTCACAAATACATGACTCCACCACAAGCTTTTCTCTTGCTTTTAATTTCTGATCCTCTTGTATGAGGATTTCCTCTTCGATGCCACTGACTTGATATCATGTTGTAACCTTTGTTTCCTATAAACACAACATTACAAAAAGGGTTATGAAAATAACAAACCTCAAAAGACTCTTCACCAACACCATCTTCTCCTAGTGCAACAGATTTATTCTGCTTTGTTAACTTTGCACTTTTAGTATCCAAATAACTTTGGATCAACCTCATCTCTTCTCTCCATAGCCTTTCATCCTTACCTTCTTCAATCCCATCATCAAACTTGGGACTATTTCCTCTCATTTGCATCTCCTCCATTCCCTTATCAATTAGTTTTCCTCTTAGGAAGATACGATCTTCCTTATCTTCTCTTTGATTAGATCTTCATCTCATTGAATTCCTTATCAATTATTGGATTTTATACTACTACAAACTTCACTCTCTACACTTTTTCTCTCACATCATCAGACAGTCATCCCTTTATTATTTCTCTTTTTCTAGGGGTTATTTTTTGCCCCAATCATCCTCATATTCAGGCACCTTGTCATGTACCCCTACTACAAATGATTTACTTGTGAACCCCTCTTCAAGGTCATCCAGTCTTGCCTCTATTTTTCTAAATTCTTCAATGAGCTTCTTTTTGCTCATTTTCTCCCAATATTCTTCCAAGAATGGGATTATTAGTGGTCTCTTCATTACCTTTCTTGTCCTCCTATCTAAAGAAATCTTTAAGAACTCGTAATTCCTTCTACATTACAAGTCTTCCTTGCAACAATTTCTCTCTTCTTGATTAGGGTATCCACCCTCTATAGTTACAGGTCCTTCCTACAACAAATTCACACTTCACTATGAGCGTATGTGCCTCCTCTACCCTCTGCAATCACATTTCTTTCTTGCAACAAATCTCTCGAGGGTTCACGTTCTCTATAGTTATAGGTCTCCTCTCACCTATAACAAACTCCTCTAGAACTCAAATACTTTGGAGTTATAGAATCCTCAAGTTTGCAACAAACTCTCCCTAGGGTTCATTTTTGAGATAAAAAAAGCTTGTTCTCATGAATCTCTTCACAAATTCACTTCCATGTGTTAAAAAGGTGCAAGAAAACTGAGAGGGGGGGCGAATCAGTTGTCACACAAATTCAAACTTAAAACTTTATCACTTATCAATTCTTCAACCACATTGGGTATGTGCAGGATCATGATGGACTGAAAAGTGGCAATATGATGGGTATGTGGCTGACAACTTTTTTTAACCCAAAATTGATGAAATGAAAAGGTTTTTTAAAGGAGATTCTCAGATTTCCACCAATATAAATTATAATTTACTTTGAATTTAATAAGTAATTATTATTCATTTTCTATTTGAATTACGACTAAAGTCCTAATTGATAGGCTGATTGAAAAAATCTATACCTTTCAAACAATATCACATTTTTCAAATCCAAAACATGCGTCACATTATATTCTTTGCATAATATAGGATTAAAAAAAGAAAAATGAATTTCATGAAGTTTTGACAAAATTAAGGTGGTCAGACATACGAGTTTTTTATATTTTTAAAAATTTGTAGTAAAAAAATCATAATTAATTATTTACTTCGAAACAAATTACAAAAAAAATGCATCACATCACGACATGAGTCCTCTACTTATATCTAAAATCTTATAAAAAAATATTATCATTTTATTGTGGTTAGGGTGGTTAGAAAAACACCTACTTCTTATTTTTTCCCTGAAATTTAACTACTATTACATTGACATTTCAAATTTTCACCAAATAGATTTTTTTTTTAATAAAAAAACCTAATATTTTAGAAACTACATTCAATTTTCTACAAATTCTATTCATTACATATTTTTGAAATAATATAGATAACGTATTTAAATTTTTACATCAAGTTGCCTAACTCTGATTTTTCTAAATTTCTTGCCACTTTAGGACCTGTTTTTTCCATGATGATCTTGCACATACCCCACTATTTTGTTATTAAATATGAGTATGAAACACAAATAAAAAAATTAAATTAACATAATGAACACTAGATTTTTATGTGGAAAACCCAATAAGGGAAAAACCATGGTGAGGGTTAACTCACACTATATAGTATTTTCAAAAGAGGCTTACTACTAAAAGGACTCACTATCCAAGTACAAAGGCTCACTGCCTATAAAAAGGACTCACTGTCCAGCAAGAAGGCTCACTACCTACACAAGATTATACAAAATAGAATAAGGCTTTACAACCCAAAATGAATTGGAAAGATGCAACTATCATGTGCTGATACAGTTTTGGAGATGCTCAGTATTCAAACTTTACACCTTTCATTCTTCACTCACTTTCACCTCAATTGCTTCCTTTCTAATCACCCCTTCTCATTCATTAACCTCTCACTATTTCTTCTATCTCTTCTCTACTACTCACCTCCTCTCTTCAAAAATTGTCCAATATATATACCCGATCTTCATCACAAGCATCAATTAGGTTGCCCTAATTAGATGCAATTCATTTATAAAACATATCAACTTGTCAGCCTAATAGATCAAAAATATTTTCAAAAATTCAATTTAACCATTATCATGTTACATTATATTGGCTTAGACCAAAAAATAGATCACACATAAGTTTTCATATCATATCAAAATTTTCTTAACAAGTCATCCAAAAATAGATTTCAACGCAACCAAAAGAAATAATATCACTTTGTCATGTGAGCACTAGAGCACGAAATAACCTAATCATGCATGCCTTTAAAATCCATAAGTAATTTCCCAAAATCATAATAAAAATAATCAATTGTGGAGAAATGCAAACTAGAATACCGAAGAGGCACCAAAAATACTGGATCTACCACTAAAGAAGATAAGTCAGTTATACACATCGGTTCAAAGTACCAGACCAAGCAACCAACATGGTGACATCAATGAAAACATATAGATAACCTACTCATTCTTCCAACACAATGTCAGTGATTTCATGCTTTGATACCACTTGGTACAATCAAGATCAGAGTGCCCTGTCAGGCTATCCAATCATGCAGCCAAAACATAGACCACACAATCATACAAATCAACACAACATGAGTAACAAATGATTGATTTATTAATAAAGATATACATTACATTATTACAAGCTATCAGTGGCTGATTACAAAATGTTTTCCAACTTGTAGATCTCACTACCATCTGCGAGCTACTGGCTGCTTGTCACCAACTCTCCTTTATGGCTACTCCACCACCTTCTCTCCTAGCTACTCCACTAGTACCTACTTGGTACACCACACTCTCATAATGTGTATATATATTCTTTCTATCATCACCAACAAGATTTCTCCTTCACATTGACGTTTTCGTTCTTCACTCATGTTGTCGTAGTACCCCAATGTAGTTACTTTGCTATTAGGAGATTCATCCAGTCATCCAATCAACATGTATTTCACAACAACAATGTGGAATAGCATCGAATCTCACCTCACTATGTGTCACAATCTCATTCATCATCCACCATCATTGACTACTCATCTCAACCATTCATCTCATCATCCTATTGGTCAAACCCTACTTCCATTTGCACCAATACACAAGTGTCTCACCAATGACACCTTATTCTCATTCCATCATTCCATCGGGGAGACCCCAATTTGATTCCCACTTGTAGAACCTGAATCCTTTACCTACACAAATACAAGAAACAAACACAATATTAGATCAAATGCAAACAAGAACAAGGATTCCCCATCAAATTCATTTGCAATGCTAAAATAGGAAAGACAATGAAGAAATGAACCAAGAAAGCTATGAAGTCCTATTTTAAGATGCAAACTCTCAATCCCATGGGGGAATTAGTGCCAATTTCATGTGGAAATTGGCCCTTTCCCAACTCCTATGTAAGCTTTGATGAATATTGGTGGATGATTGAATCTCCTTGGTAAAATTTTGGCATAACCTTTCTATAAAACCATGAAAATGATGAACTTTGCTATGAAATGGATAAAATTAGCTCTCAATGTGAAGAGAGTAACTTTTCTCTAAGTTGTGGATGCAAAATATAAAGAGAAGCCTTCTATAAATAGAGGAGCAAGATGAAGGAATGAGCAAAAGGGATGAATGTGGGAGCATTCAACATCCAATGGGAAAGTACCACTTGTCAAGATGTGAATGGAGGAAGCTTGAACACATTTTGGAGAATGTGAGGGGAGAGATTCAAAATTCAAAAGATGGCTTGAAGGATGAGATGAAAGATGAAGAAAATGCATATGGCTCAAGAAAAGGACATGTAAGAGATTTTAAATGCTTTGTTGGAAGGGACAAGTCCTTTTGTGGGGAGATTTCAAATTGGAAGAATATTCCATCTTTGATGCCTTTTTGAATGAAAATAGAGATTTAAATAATTCAAAATAAATGATTTATTGTGCAAGTGGAGAAAGCTAGAGGATGTGACATGGATTAGGATTAGATTAATTAGGATTTGATTAATTTAATAGGAGATTAGTTGATTTGACCATTTGATTTAGATTTTTGGATTGAAATAAATCAAAATGAGAGGAAAATTATTTAGACTTAATTAAATAAAGATTTTTGATTTATTTAATTAAAGAGAGATGATGCTAGCTTAAATTAAATAAGAATTGATTTAATTTAATAAGATGACCTTAGAGATTTAATCAAATAAAGGGATTATTTAATTAAATAGAGACTATGAGGTTAATTAAATAAAAATGATTTATTTAATTAACAGGAGATGACAACTTAATTAGAAAAAAATGATCTAATCCAGTTAAGAGAGGAATTTGATGACAAGCTGAGAAGATGATTCAGGAGGAAACGATGTTAGAAAGTTAGGATAAGGTGTGTAACGCCAATCAATACATTTTCCATGTCTACATGTTCCCCTCTTTGAAGCAAGGCACTCGTTGCATTGGTTCAAAGAATAAATTTTCTTGATCAAAATAAAAAAATTCTTTTGTTTTTTTGGATGCCCCACTACTGCCCCAGCAAATGAAGAATTACCTCGGTATATTTCCCCTCAAGAGATCTAGCAAAAAGGTTCAATTTGAGGGTCGATCTTGCGATAAAGAGGTTCAAGATTAGTTCAGCTTGATTGTTTGATGTAGACAAATTTGATGATGTAGACTGTCCTCAGCCATGGGTAGCCTCATGCCTATTTTGATTTATTACACACTTGATCCTAATTTGTACAATGACAGTTACATTATTGATCATGATATAAATGAGATGATTATGATGTTTATATGTAACAAATGATATGTTGATGCTTTTATGATTATGCAAATGGATGATAAATGTATGGTTGATGATATGCTTAGAATAACCAATCTATATTATGAAATGATGAAATGCAATGCATGTGAGATGATCATTGTTTCTTATATGATATGATATGATATGCATATGGTTTGTGGATGTAGGATGGATGCATTAGAGATGATTTATGATTAACTGTCATAGTACCATGTTAGTGCGAAGGGAAGTAAGAAGAAAATAAGATGATGACAAGAGACACCAACAAGCCAACTTTATTAGAGATGGTGATGATGATGATGATGATTTTCTTACTGGGGATTTGGGATTTTAAAAGGGCCAATTACCTTATGTTTGATAACACACATAGGCACGATGCATCAGGGTGTAAAGAACCAGGATGACATTGCACCTAGTGCAATGGAATTTGACTCGACAAACAAATAGTATTCTTGTTCACACTTGACATACATAAACCTTGATAGGATGCACTTCAGAAGTTTCAAACATCTTAGACCAAAACATGGAAAGGTATAACCTATCAATGCAATAGTCAACAAACTTCCCAAACACCCTCCATACATACCTAACAAAGCAAGTATTCACCAAGTTATAGTACAAGAACATCCAACAAGCACAACAGACAAAAGATAATGATTGTTACCCCATTCCTATCTCTCTAAAATCCTTTTGTTTGGGATATCATCAAGAGGTCCTTGGAATGAGTGCAATAAGATAAATAAAAAGACCAAGATAAAGTAAAAAAACAAGCTAATGTTCTTCATACTGCAAGCCAAGGGGATGTTTTTTGGTTAGGATAAGTTCATCCAAAGTGATATCTAGAATGATGCCCATTGTCAGAATGATATATCCTAGGACATGCATTGTATAGGATGATGATGGGTTGATAAGTTGTTTGATAGGCTTTTGATATAAAGTTGATTGGCATGTTTGAAAATGATCAAGAGTTTGATTTTGCATTTAGAATTTTGTTGTTTGCTTTTGATTTTCCATTTAAAGTTTGCTTTTTCCGATTGTTGTACTTGTTTCTATTTGTTTCATAAAAGGATGAAGGTGATGATCGATTTTATTATGGGTGAAAGTTTATTTCAGGTGAAAGAAAGATGGGATGGATGGGATTTTTCAAATATTTGGATGTTTTTGATGTTTTAAAATGTTTTGAGGCCGTTTTTGGGTTTTTTCGGCTATTTAAATGTTTTTTTTTGTGTTTTTTGAATGGTTTTTTTTGTTTTTGTGTCTCAGGGGTTGATCAAATATTAGCCTTTTCAATGTTTAAGCTCAGTGATGACGTAGTTCAGGTAATTTTTTTTGACATTTTTTGACTTTTATGAGTGTTTTTGGATTTTGATATGATTTGGATGTTTTTGGTTTTTTTTGGTTTTTTTTAATGTTTTTGGATTTTTTGCATGATTTTGATGATTTGGATATGGATATGCATGATGATATCAGTGCTTTGTTTTGGGATTTTTTTGAAAACCAAGCTAAGGTTGATCGATCAGATCAATGGATTGATGATGATAACATTGTTAAGGATACACAAAAATGCAAGGATAGTGTTAAGAAACATGAGGATTAGGATGTATATCCCAAGATGACGAGGGATAAATTGGATTTTATTGATGATGATAACATTGTTAAGGATACACAACAATGCAAGGATAGTGTTAAGCAACACAAGGATTGGGAAGGATATCTCGAGACGATAATAGATTGATTAGAGATTGATTGATCAGGATTTTGAAGCTTGGTTTTGGAACAAACTTATTTTTAATGGTTTGATGTGATGTTTGAAGTGAAGATTAGATGAGACTGATAGTGATTGTTTGGATTGATGTTCTATGAAACATGAAGCTTGATAAGGAATGGCTTCTCGTCAAAATGTGCCATGGGCTAGTGATTTGGATTTTGGCTCACAAATGCTTTGACCAATTTGATTTTATGTTTTCCAATGTTCAGATCACCACATAAGTTGGAGGATATAGATCAAGATTTATTCCCGAAGCAAGATGTAAATATCTGCCCCTAGTGTCTAGCAATGTATGGACTGCCAATGATGGATGCTTGGATAGGTGTTCAGATATAGGGATATGGATTATCTTGTGATAAGATAAGGTGTTCAAATAAAGAATGTTCATTTGGATTGTACCTCATGGCTTGGATAATGTTGGGTACATGTTAGGATCAATGAAAATGACCCATGTCAAGATGTTTACCATAAGCAAGTGTAAATTTTGCACCAAACTTTCTCAAGATCAAGATAATGTGGAAGATGGGAATGGGTGGGATAAATGGTTCATGGATGAATGGATTTATTATGGATAATATTGATGGAATGTTTACTTTACTATGGTTGGGATGAAATTCTTTGTCCCTAAACTAGTGCACAAAGATGCTCGATTCTTACAGGGTGATCCCACAAAGTTGGTTTACAATTTTTGGGAGATTCTGATTTTTGCTGAAATCACATATTTTTAGAAAATATAATGATTTAAGCCTTAAAAATTTTCATTTAAAGCATTCCAATTGAAGAGGGTTTGATCAAACTACCTTAGATTAAACCCCCTTGGATAAAACCTCGCTAGTTTTAAACCATACCTATAACAGAGTCTCCTCTACACCTATCAAAATGTTGATAAAAAAACCACTTTTGATTTACCTTTTGGGGGATTAAATGAATTCATTTAAAATTTATTTTTTGTAAGTATGTAGTCCTTATTATAAGCTTCCCAAAAAGTATAATTTTGAATAAATTTAATTTTATTATTATATTTATTTTTTATTTCTTGTGAGTGTAGGTTTTTCTTCGAAAATCAAGCTCATTGTTTTGTACATGTAGAAAAATAGCAGAGTATCAAAAAAAATAAAAAAAAGTATGGGTGCACTAGATATTGAAGTCCTTGATCCAACAAAAAAAGAAAATTAAATTTTGATACATACAAAAAAGGTTGTACACATTATACGGTCACATTATGTGTGAATTGTAATTAGTCTGACTTCAAAACTTGATTAAAGAAAAAATATTCAATAAAAAACTATCTAACCAAGTGGAAGCCCTAGATATCAGAGTTACAAATCTAAATTTGAAAGAATTAGAATTTTTTCCTTCATGGAAAAAAAATTATGTGTTATACGGTGAGCATCACTTTTTTAAAATGTTGTTTTCTGAAAAAAACTAGTTTTAAAGGGAGATGGAAAAATAAGTGCAATCTGATTCCAAATCTTTTGAAAAAAATATATTTAGAATCTCTAGAAAAAATGTCACCAAACTCTAGTTTGCATAATCTTCAAATTTCTCATGGTTTTCATCATGGTACCTGCCCAAAGCGCCACCATAGTGGTTCTCACCAAAGGACGATTTTTCTCTTTATTGTTTTCAATCCATTTTTTCTGATTTTTTTGGATTTTCATATTTTTTATTTTTTTGGATTTTTTTGAAAGATTTTAAGTGCATGCGGAACCACTTTGTGGTGTTGATGTAGATGCCCCTATCATAATGTTCCATCGATATCCTACTTGAAGAAGACACTTTGCCAAGATACATGCGCTTGAGTACAACTTTTGAGATTCTTGATCTGCTTTGTTGATACCATAGTTAACTTTGTGTTTGTGTGCACATCGTGATAGAGTGCCTTCTAAATCCTTATGATGAAGGGTCATTTCCAATACATGGTCAATGTGAGAACTAGATATCATGTGTGGAGGCGTGGATGGAGTGTGTTTAGGGATAAAAGATGGATTAGTTGATAATTTGGAAACTTTGACTCTCCAAACTTGGGAAGATGAGCAATGATGGGTGGTTATGAAAGTGTGCATGGAATTAGGACCAACTGCTTGTTATACTTTGTACATTGCTTGAGATGCTTTCTTTTGCTTTTGTGGAGATCTTTGATGGATACTTTTCCCTTTTTAATTTTTCCCCATAGTTTCTTTAACTAATGGAGTTTGATAGGGATCATCTTTCTTTGTATTTTTCGATATCCATATGTATTTGATTTGTCTGATATGCTTCTTAGCTTCTTTTTCTTTGATAATTTTCTTTGTGCTTTGATTCAAATCCTTCTTTTGATATTGGTCCCAATTCGTGGATGGAATGATGGGTGGATGAAGATTCATGATGTGGCTGGTTGTAGTATTGGCATCAGTTTCAGCATAAGGACTCTTTGTGCTCCCTATGTTGATGTTTTTTTGAGACATAGTTGCCCCCAGTATGGTGGTAGTTGCACCTTCATTCCTTGATTCTGCTTGTTTTGAGATGTCTTATTCAATAAGCATTCTCTGATAAATGTCTACTATAGATGATGTTATTTCAATTTGTTGCTCTACTGACTCCAGAATATCCTGTTCTATCTAACCTATTTCTTTGAGTTGATAATGATGGATATCTTCATACATGATGTCCCCAATCTAAATTTGGGATATATCTAATCCTGATGTTGACAACTCAATTTGATTGTAGGAATCAATAACCTACTCTTTTTGTGTAATAATATTAGGAGTAAAGGAATCCTATTCAAAATGAAGATCATCTACGTGTCCACCCAAAGAAAGAATCTCATGGGTAGATGGAGGAGAATGTGCTATGTGGATATGATAATCTTGTATATATAGGAGAGTTTCCATTAGATAATTGTAGTATCTTGGAGATATGAATTATTGATCTTGAATGACTTCAGAATTTCTTTCGACATGCTTTGGATCAAGTTCTCGACATGGGCCAGTTTCAAAGGATGGATTTCTTACAAAGGGTTCTTGGAAATCATCATTATTCCTAGTAAGTGGTTCATTATCCTCTTGATCTTTGAGTGGACTTGAATCAAATGTTGTGCTGAGGATCTCTTCAATATCTGTAACCATGAGGTCAAAGGGTATTAATATGTCTTGGAAAGGACCATTGATAGACCTTGGTGAAAGATGTTGATCATTCTTTGGAATAAATTCTTGAAATATGCTCTCTAACTCATTAGATGATGCAGAGACATTTTCAACATGATCATTGGTTGATGGATTGTGGATTATGTCAATAGGATCAAATAACTCTAACACTCCTTGAAATAGATCACTAAAAAGTGGCTCTTGATGTATGGTGAGTTGATTATCAGATGAGGTGGAAACATCTTCAATGTGCTCATTGATGGATAGGTCTTGATCATTGTTCTCAACAATTGTGGTGGAGAGATTGTCGATGCTATCACTAGTGGTTGAATTTTCCTTGTTGTCCCCAATAGTGATTATCTTTTGATCAATAAGGCCTTGGATGAGATTCTTGAGTTGAATACAATCCGATGTTGTGTATCCCTTTATTTTGTGAAAATCACAAAGGTAATTTTCATTGTACCATGGTGGTTTCACTAAGGGTTCTTGATAGTTCTCATAGGTGGGAATTGTGATGATTTTTTCCTACACCAACTGTTGCATGATCGATTCAATTGGTTTCCCAAGTGGTGTGTATTTTTTTTTATTACCCTATGAGACTTGTACTTTAAATTGACCTTGTAATGATTGATTTTGGAGATATGGTGATTGATCTTCGAGATGTGGAGGTTGAGTTTTTTGTTGATGTTGTTGATCTTGATATCCAACCTCTTGAAATTGGAGATATTTTTCTTGATATGGTTGTGGACACAACTCGATGCTTTGATGACATGGTTCAACCAGAGTGTATTGATTTTGGAGTGAAGATGTGTCTTGGAGAAATGACTCAACTATTTTGGTAAGTGTAGCAATTTAATCTTGCAAAATTTGATCTTGATTTCGATTTTGACTCCCTTGATATAGTTGATTCTTTTTTTCAAGAAGATTTGGAATGTACACTTGTGGTGTTTGTATGGGATCATGGATACATTAATTTTGGACAATGTTCTGACTTGGGGTGATGCTTATATTTGGCATGATAGGTTGAAATTGAACATTGTTGTGTTTGGGAATCACATTGCCTTGATTTTTCATGGTGTTACCTTGACTTGGATTAATATGTGGAGTCATTAACATCCTATTTGGAATTTGAACAACATTTGTATGATGAAATTCGTAAACATATTTATCCCAAAGTTTACCAAGTGTGGATTTGAAATGTTCATGTTTGGTAAACTTGTACTTGACATGCATGGATTTGGTGGGATAATGTTGTTCGTTTGAAGACTCATGCATTGATTGTTTGGTTGATAGATTTGTAGGTTTGGACTTGGATTTAAATCTACCATCGGGAAAGGTGTTCCAAAATTTTGACTGGGAATACTCACATTTGTTGTGCCATCGAGGTTTATAGGAGATAATGATACCATGTACAGATTGTACAAATGTGAGTGTTGATAATCAATGGGAATTTCAAGGCTTTGATAGTTTGGTTGGTTTAGACTATGCGTGATGTATTGATCAAGGTTATATTCCATGTTCTTCTTGTGTTTTGACCTTGTTGCAAAAGTGAACCTCTAAGGTGTTTAGGACCAATGATGAGATGAAGGATGAAAGGGGTGAATGATATGGGTGTTGAACTTTTTTAGGAATCTTGGAGGGATGCTAGACTTTAGGATTTAAGTTTGATTGTTTTGATTGGATGATGAACTCGTAAACCCTAATATGTTAGATGTTATCTTAGGATTAATTAGTTCAAACAGGTGATAATCTAACTAAGTGTGTGAGGAAGGATTCATCCAAACACACCTAACTAAACAAGTGATTTTGATTTGGTTTAAGGATGTACCCAAGTCTAGATAATGATGTTTCCAAATTTCTAAAGTTGTTTGTGGGATGGGATTTGATTGATGTTTGAGATGGATGAAGTGTTTGATTTGATCCTAAATGAACCTAATAGGGAGGTCTTGTTTACAAGACCAAGATAGTGAAGAACATGCTTTTTTCTAAGAGTAGTTCAAACCAAAAGACCAATGTTTGCATGAAAACCATATGACCAAAAGGTACCAAACAAAAGTGTGCGGTCCAATTTTTCTTAGTTTTTCTTAATGAATTTGTTTTACCACAAACACACTCTTTATTAGCTTTTGAAACTAGATCTATGTCGAATGTCTTTACTTCTTTTCATCCCACAAAGTATGTTATGTGGAAATCAAGGAATCTAAGGAAAAAGTTTCCTATTGTTGAATTTAGTAAGCAAATTGAGATGAAATCCAAATGATTAGAAGCCTCTAAGGATGAGAATCCCAAGGGAAAGCAATAGCATGTGAATTCATTCAAGGATATTTGCTTCTCCTAAAGGGTTTGAGATTTGATGCTCATGTTGAATGTTTGTTTCCAATGTTTTCGATCAAGCAATGTGTTTTGATTTCAAGAACAACCACAACCCTATGGATATGATAGACTATATTTGTTGAATCCTCACTTGGACAAGTCTAGCTATGCTTATTTTTAGAAAATGGTTAGATGCTTGACCCCACTGGCTCCCCTCCACGACACTCACTTCTCAAGGCAGCCAAGCATCAATACCCATGAAACTCCCATGGCATACTTTCCATTTCTACTTAAAACTGTAAAAGTGTGGGGTGGCTTCAAAATGACCATTCTTGCACCAACAAATAGATAGGGATTTTGGCCTTTCTATAACAAGGGTTTAAATTCAGACTTTCCATTCATAGGAGTTGATCCATCGAAGCAAGAGACTATTGTTGTCGTTCTCGTCAGAACCAACTGTGTGATACTAGCCTTTGTTCCAGTACCTACTTTTATATCTCAACTGGAAATACTTTTGGATTTAGAGTGTTACCGGTTGATTCATTCCCTTGGGTGAGTACTTTTTCCCTAAGGTAGACCCTATAGGATAAAAAAAACTGAGCAAACATATCTATAACTCGATTGATCTTTATTAAGAAACAAAGAGAGAATACACGCGATAGGTTTCACTCATACTCGTAAGATGTTTTGTTCAATTTTAGTCCCAAAATGAAGTGTGGAGGCAATTACTTTATCCCAACCTATGACCACCAAAAGGCATTTTGATTCCTAAGATTGTTGTGAGGTGCAAGAGAAACACATATGTCCTTTCGATGGTATTACTTTGAGTAAGAAATTACAAGAAAAAGTAGTACATGTTTATTTTAAGTCCACAAACCAATGATTTGATTCTTTTTAGTGCACCAAAACGAAATATGAGGGTTGCCTTGTTCAATTATTAGGCTCAAACCAAATCTAGTGAGTTTTTCCAAAGTTCTTTTTAATCCTTTTGTGCTATTCTTTTTAGAGCCCAAATGAAATTTTTTGAGTCCTAAAAGCATGAACGATAGCAAATCCTTAGAAGAGGGATTATAATTTCTCCTAAGTGTTTAAAAACACTTGTTACAATCGTGTGATAAATATTTTTCTTTCATTTCCATGCTCCATGATCCTTTAAAACCTACAATACAAGCTTCAAATGTTAGATGAAATCAAGGAACAAAAATATATGAGGGTTAGATAAATGATTAAGCATAAAAACCCTAAAGTTTAGACCAAGTTTCATTGTGATATGACATTAAGTGAAAATTTGAAAATTTTAACTTTATCAAAGTTGATGTAAACCTACACCATTGGATAACTTATGAAATTCTACCCCATTTAAAAAAAAATCTCTAAAAAAGACTAAAAAATGACCAAGATATGACCATTTTAAGTTTAAGTGAAAATGAAAGAAATCAAAAGCAGCGCCCTTTGCAGTAGCGTTGTTTGGGTTCAAACAACAACAGATATACAAATAGTGATGTTGTTTGGGTTCAAACAACAACACATATGCAAACACCAATGTTGTTTGGGTTCAAACAACAATGCTAGAACAAAAGTGACATTGTTTGGAGTTTGAAGTGGTGCTATATGGCAATGCTGGAGTTTCAACAGTTTTGTATTGCGACGTTGGCTTGCTAATAGTGGAGTTTCCTATTGACACACAAAAAATAGAAAAAAAAATGGAATTTTGATGAAAAAATGTGATTTAAACTTCTGGTTTTCCATCCTTCTAGTGCCAAATGTAGAACCCCAATCATATATCTGCACAAATACAAGAAATAGACACAATATTAGATCAAATTCAAGAAAGAACAAGGATTCCCCATGAAATTCATTTTTAATGCTCAAATAGGAAAGACAATGAAGAAATGAACTAAGAAAGCAATGAAATCCTATTTTAAGATGCAAACTCTCAATCCCATAGGGGAATTGGTGTGAATTTAATGTGGAAATTGGCCCTTTCCCAACTCCTATGTAAATTTTGATGAAGATTGGTGGATGATTGAAGCTCTTTGGTGAAATTTTGGGATAACCTTCCTATGAAACCATAAAAATGATGAACTTTGCTATGAAATGGATAAAATTAGCTTTCAATGTGAAGAGAGTAACTTTTCTCTAAGTTGTGGATGCAAAATTCAAAGAGAATCCTTCTATAAATAGAAGTGAAAGATGGAGGAATGAGCAAAAGGGATGAATGTGGGATCATTCAACATCCAATGGGCAAGTGCCACTTGTCAAGATGTGAATGGAGGAAACTTGAGTGCATTTTGGAGAATGTGCAAAGAGGGGGGAGGTTGAAAATTCAAAAGATGGCTTGAAGGATGAGATGAAAGGTGAAGAAAATGCAGGGTGTGTGCAAGAAGTTGAGTCCACTTTTTGGCCAAAAAGTTGGAAGTGTTTTCCCTGATTTTCAGAATTTGACACATTTGACTTTAAAATTTGAAGCACTTAGAGATGGAATCTTCAAAAAAATCACCAATCATAAAATGTAGAACTCAGAGTCTAGTTTCCAAATATGTAATTTATTTCAATACTCATATTGTAAAAATTGAGTTTCAATACCTGTATTTATAAAAACCACAGTTTAAAAGTCACTTTTTTATACCATACCATGCACGTGTACGACATCCATATTTTGAAATAAATTATCATATTTTTCTAAATCCTTTTGGAAAAAGATTTGTGACTCACTAAAGCTTGTTTTCGATATTTTTTTGTAATTTTTTATTGAATTTTTTTTGTTAAATTTTTATTAGGCATATTTGTTGTTTTGAAAAATCGTTGTGTATGACACACATAAGATGACCTAAACTTATAATTTTTTGATTTTATTTATTTTAAATTGAAAAGAATTATCCGAAGTTTGTTCTTGTGCAATCCGTTCGTCAAAATGTTATGTTGATAAAAAATTATTAAAATAATAAAAAAACCTAATAATTTAAGTTTATGGACTATTTTCATTAGAAATTAATTGAAAAATAAAAAAATTAATCAAATTATTAAAAAAATTACATATTTGGAATCTACACTGTCTCATCTATAATGGGTTTTAATTTCATAAAAAAATTCTGCAAAATAGGCCTTCAAACATATGTCGAAAGTCACTATTTTCCTGTGACATTAATAGGACTTTGAAGTTGCAGGCCAAACTAGGTCCAAAGTTTAGGTTCGAGTCCCCAAGCCATTTCCCGAACAAAAAAAAAGCCAAAAACCCACCAAAAAATTCATAATTTAAAAAATGGGATCCCGTTTCATAAAAAACATTTTTATGGTTCTATAAAACGGGACCCCATTTCACAAATTACCAAAATAGAAAGCTTTTTTTGAAAGTTTTCAAAATGGGGTCCCATTTTGAAAATTTTTCCAAAATGGAAATTTTCAAAAATTGTTTCCAAAATGGAAACTTTTGAAATTGATCCCATTTTGAAAAATTTCTATTTTGGATATTTATGTTTTTGGAAAAATTTCAAATGGGATCCCTGCTTTTGAAAATTTTCCAAAAAGGAAATTTGAAAAACGATTCTGCTTTTTAAATTTAGGCTTGGGATCCCTAAGCTAATTTGGATTCCGGCTAAATGGGATCTCGTTTTTTAAAAATGGGATCCCGCTTTTTAAAAATGGGATCCTATTTATTAAAAAGTAGGACCCTATTTTTTGCAAGCCAATTTCATTTTTTTGTCTAAGGAAAAAACTTCCACATTTCATGGACTCATCTTCTTGCACTTACCCTGCACATGGCTCAATAAAAGGACTTTTAAGGGATTTTAAATGCTTTGTTGGAAGGGACAAATCCTTTGGGGGGAGATTTCAAATTTGAGGAATATTCCATCTTTGATGCCTTTTTGAATGAAAATAGAGATTTAAATAATTCAAAATAAATGATTTATTGTGCAAGTGGAAAAAGCTAGAGAATGTGACATTGATTAGGATTAGATTAATATAATAGGAGATTAGCTGATTTGACAATTTGATTTAGATTTTTGGATTGAAATTTAAATCAAAATGAGAGGAAAATTATTTAGACTTAATTTTAAATAAAGATTTTTGATTTATTTAATTAAAGATAGATGTTGTTAGCTTATTTAATTAAATAAGAATTGATTTAATTTAATAAGATGGCCTTAGAGATTTAATCAAATAAAGGGATTATTTAATTAAATAGAGACTATGAGGTTAATTCAATAAAAATGATTTATTTAATTAATAGGAGATGACAACTTCATTAGATAAAATTGATCTAATCCAGTTAAGAGAAGAATTTGATGACAAGACGAGAAGATGATTCAGGAGGAAACAATGTTAGAAAATTAGGATAAAGTGTGTAATGTCAATCAGTACATTTTCCATGTCTACACAACCAAAATTATTCACTCTTGTCGATCTTCGGCTTGTCCATGTAATCACGTTAGTTGTTCATCTTCGTCTTCCCATTAGTTTCACCATGGTTATCTTCATTTTTTATTCCTACCATGTGTCGTATTTTCATTCACCTCATGACTACACATCATCCTGTCAGGTCCCACAACTGACTTCATACTCCCATCATTATATCATTGGGACTTTATTACATCTCCCACCAATACACATACATCTCATTGATCACCATTCATTGGCCCATTAGAGGGAATTCCCCCACTATCTTTTTGATACCACCTACTCATGCTGATGAACTCCAAATAGGACCAAAAACATTAGATGTCTCACTCTCCATCATCTCAACATCAAATCATGTGCTGTCATAATAGTGGTTTACAATTCCTAAGAGGAACGGATTTTAGCTGAAATCGCATATTTTTAGAAAATATAATGATTTAAGCCTTAAAAATTTCCATTTTAAGGATTCCAATTGAAGATGATTTGATCAAATCACCTTAGATCAAACCCCCTTTGATAGAACCTCGCTAGTTTTAAACCATACTTATAAATGTGTCTCCTTTACACCTATCAAAATGCTGATAAAAATTCACTTTTGATTTATATTTTGGGAGATCAAATGACTTCATTTAAAATTTATTTCAAATGATTATGGTATTCCTTAGAACAAGCTATCCAATGAATATAATTTTAATATGTTTTGGTTTTATTATGTATTTGTTTTTTAAGTTTTATTAAACATAGGTTTTTCATCTAAAATGAATTTCTTTGTTCTTCACATGTGGAAAAATAGAAGATTATAAAAACAAAATTTGAAAAATATGAGTGCACCAGATATTGAAGTCCTTGATCCAACAAAAAAAAATAAAAAAAAATTGACATATACAAAAAAAGTTACATGTTATACGGTCGCGCTGTGTCTGAATTGTAATTCGTTTGACTTTGAAACTTGATTAAGGAAAAAATATTTAATAAAGAACTATATAACTAGGTGGAAGCACTAGATATCGGAGTTACAAATCTAAATTTTAAAGAATTATAATTCTATCCTTCATGGAAAAAGAGTTATGCGTTATACGATGTGCGTCACTTTTTAAAAATGTTGTTTTCTGAAAAAAATCAATTTTCGTGGGAGATGGAAAAAGAAGTGCAATTTGATTCCAAAAATTTTGAAAAAATATTTTTAGAATCTACAAACAAAATTTGATGAGACTCTAGTTTGCACCATCTTCAAATTCTTCACGGTTTAGCCGCTATAGGTGCATGAATATGAAGATTTAGTTAAAAATAATAATTTGAGTGTCCAGTTTGGCCAAAAATTGTAAACCACTATGATGGGATCACGTCCCATGGCTACGCTCAATGGAAGTCATCCCATTGGCTGTGCATAAATGCTTAAAGTTTCCCTTTGACAATGAAATTTTCATTGTGCATCATAGTGGCATTAACACTTTTTCTTCCCATGGAAACTTTTCATTAGATTTCCTTTGGCCCAAGCCTATGGAACCTATTAAAACTCGAGAAGACTTATTTTTCAAATCCTACCAAAAGTTTAAGGAAAAATGCATGGCAAAACTATCCCTTACAAACATGCCTCAACCCATGACCGAGCCTACCATCCTTGACGAAACCATGATCGAATCTAAATATGTTTCAAAAAACCAAGATCAACCTAAGATAAAACCTTTGCCTACTTCCAACAAAATACCAAGAGATAACGAAAAAAATCCTGTTACACATCCTAAAATAATTTAAAAATTTAAAAAGTTAAAGAGAAAGTGGTTGAAAAACCTTCCATGGTCCTTCCATTCCTCCGCTTAGGGAAGAAAACAAACCCATGGTTGATAAACCCACTCCTACACAAATGCAACTCAAAAACTCTACCAAAAGAAATAGACATGTTAAAGAGCGTAGGCGTAGACATTGTGTTCTCTCTCAAAGCTTAAATGAAGAAAACAACATCCAAACTTCTCTAAAACAATGCACGATGAGTCTCCCCCTTCACCACAATAGATGTTAAAGTATTAGAAATTATCATTCAACCTCCTATTCTAATTAATTTGAATGATGACGATGAGGAAATTTCTAAGATTGATAAGGACCTGCATAATGAATTGAATACAATGTTTTCCTCTTCTATGAGATTAAATGAAAATTCTCCTAAGAAGAGTGTTGAACTTGGTGATGACCCAGGTTTGACACTTTCTATTGTTCCTTTAGCTAGTTGTTCGACTTCTGCATATGATGAACATGATTGGGTTGTAGATGACCTGCTAATAGGTTGACTCACATTTTCCTTACTTGTCTTGTGTTTGCTTTCTTCTGCAAATTTCTTTATGTGATTGCATGTGCATAATGTGATCCCCCATACTATTCTATTTGATGTATCTCTCTCTCTCTTTTTGTGCATTCCTCTATTTGTACCTACATTCTTCTCTATGTCATAAGCACCATTCTTTGTCTTGTGTTTTCCTTTTGGGGATGACGTAAGGAGTTGATACATTCATGTCTATTCCATGTTGACCCAAAAGATTTTCCTTTATATTTTTCATTTGTCTTGTGTTTTCCTTTTGAAGATGATTCAAGGTGTCGAAACATTCATGTCTCTTCCATGTTGACCCGAAAGGATGTTTCTTTTTTTTTCGCTCTCTTTGTGTTATTCTTCTAGTTCTATGAGCATTTGGGGAATAATGACAGTTTTGAGCTCTCTAAAAATATTGTAGCAAGGACATATTGACCTCAAATATGTGGATTCCTTGTGTGCTATTTCATTTTGGGGGTAACCCCTTTTCATGATGTAGCTTTATTTGGAATCATATGACATGACATAGGGCTTTCTAAATAAGCCCTTATGTATTTTTAGCATTTATCATTTTCTACTTTAAAGTATTTGCTCACAACATACTATTTAGCAATTTCTTTAAAGTGTGGGCATTCATTGGCATTATTATTTTGCATTTCAATTAAAACTCATGTTTCATTGTGGTATTCTTACTTCATGTGATGCATATTTCTCTTTGTGGTGACATTGGGCATGATGTCACTCAAGCACATAACCTGTCTTAGCATATTGCATTCCTCTTAGTTGCTTGATGCAACACACTGCATCCCCTAAATTGTGAATCTTCTATTCTTTGATTGGTCCTCTCTTGGGAGACATTATGAAATTTTTTCCCTAAGTTAAGACATACATGAACTAAGTAACTCCTTTGAATGTTCCTTAGACCGCACTTGCAATTTTGGTTATATGGCCACCTTGCATAACATAATTTGTATTCCTATGGATCCATCTTGTTTGTTCAGGAGTCCCAAGCATATGAAGCTTTTCTTGCCTCATGAAGCTCAAAGATCATTGCTATGTGGCACCTTAACAAGTTATCAGGAGGTACAGATTTGTTCTAGTTGAATGGTAAGCCAAACTAGGCATGAATTTCCCATAGCCACTTTGTGTGTGTGAGAACATACTAGTCATGTGTGTATGTGTCTCACCTTTTTGGATACTCACTCAACAAATATATTAAAGTTTAGTTTCCTCAGAGTGAGCATGCATTTTTGAACAAACAAATTAGATCTAATCCACAACATGTTGGACAAACAGTCAAAGCTTGATCCACCCCTTTTTTTCTTTTCTCTTTATCTTTGCTAGTGTATTCTTGTGCCTTGTTGTTTCTCCTTATATGTTTTCATGTGTGTTATTTTTCTCCTATGTTGGTTTTCCATAAGATCTTGATCCCGGGTGCTTGATCACCCCTCTTGATCATTGTCATCTTGTCTTACTAGAATTGGTACACTTGGACCCCTCTTGATGCGAGTTTGTCTACTTTGGTGTGAGTTGGAATCAAGTTCCTCCTCTCCCTAAAGTTGGGGTAAATGTGGCAACAAAAAATGTATCCCTCTACATTTTTAATGTCACCTTGTTAAATTGAACTTAATGTCACCTTAATCTAGTGTTTTAATGTGTTATATACATTCACATTAGGTTTATGGTCATCTTAAGTTAAATTGACTTAACTTTTCCTTAATTTAATGTTGTAAAGCATATTCATTTACACATTCACATTAAATTTAGGGCTCTTGTAAACTAAATGGACCCAATTGTGCCTTATTTAAGGTATTGTCAAGTGTATCCTCACATTTTCACACTAATCTAGGGTTTTATTAATAAATTGGGCTTCTTTATGCCTCAATTAGCCTAATTTTACATCCAAAAGCCTTAATTAATGCATCCTTCCGAGGATAATCTCAACATAAATCAACATGCAATCATAATTTAGGTGTTTCTAGATTTTATGGCCAAGATTTAGTGATTTGGGACTCATACACCACCTTGGGAATATGAGTCCCACCTAATTTTAAGAGCCCTGATCTAGATTTCACATTAATCTAGGAATTTCTTGAAAAATGTGTCCCAAAGGCTAGGCTAATGGAACTCATACTCCACTTTTAGCGTATGAGTCCAATTTGGCTTAAACTTAAATTAAATTCAAATTCTTGTCGAGATTTTATTCTCCTAGATATGATGTCGGCTTGTAGTGTTGTACTTTTGGGAAATTTGGCATAAACATGTATAAATACAAGGTTGTTTCACTCATTTTCATCTAAGCATTCATGAGATCACCTAACAAGAAATCAAGTGACCTAGGAAAGTTTACAAGAGCATTCAAGAACTCAAGAGCATTCAAGAGTCTTCAAGAACTGATTATCGATTATTTTGGAGCATTATTCAAGTATCAAGCATCATGTCAAAGTCATCAAGCATCATGTTTGTTTTTGAGCTAACATTTGTGATGTAGGGTTTCATGATTCAAGCAACATTTCAATTCAAGATCTACAACATTCAAGAAAGAGTTGAGATCCACCTCCATTGGAGCCATTTCAGACATGTTTGCAACACTTTATTCCTAGGCTTTGGTGAGTTGCAACATTACATTTTGTTCATTCATCATTCTTCCTTTACATTGTATTTCATTACAAGGTTTGATTATTGAAATGGGGTTTGACCAAGGCAAACCCCTATCCACTAACAAAACAACATTTCCCTCTCTTTAGTGTGTGATTTGCAGATCTAGGTTTAAGACCCTCTAATGAGCAAGATTGGAAAGAAGTTGTGAAAGTTGCAAAGTTATCCAAGTTGTCACCTTGTTTAGGGGATCATTAAAAGACATCTATAGAGTAGAATTCAACATTTCAAACTCAAAAATTAGGTTGAGAAGATCTAGAGTGTAGGTTAAAGAGAAGATTCATACTTTGGTCCTCCAAAAAATCCAAATAGGACTGATATTCCACTTATGGCGTATGAGTCCCAGCATAGTGAAATTTGCAATTTTCAAGTGTTCTAGACTTATCTCTACCATATTTCTATTCTTATCTAGAAACCCTAACCTGGGACTAAATCAGCTAGCTTGATGTATGAGTCCTAGATTTCCTGAAATTCAACATTTTCAACATTTTAGGGCTTCATTCAAGCTGCTACAAGTTTTTGGGTACATAATTTGGATTCCTTAGTCTTCTAATCTATTTTTCATTCATTTCTAGGTCATTTAGTGAAGCTTTTCTTTATATCATTAGGTTTTGAGATTAGGTCTTGTACTTCATTAGTCTTTCCAAGCCCTAGCTTGGTGGTGAGCCCCCCTTTAGTCATTAATTATACCCTAGGACAACCTTTAGCATATCTCTTTCCCTCATTTCATTATTGGATTGATATCTCTAGGGTTTCGTTGAGTGAAACAAGAGTGTGAAATAGGAACCCTATCTCCTAAAAGGTAGGCCCTCTATTCCCATTTTTCTATTGTTTCAATAGGTTCTTAGTCCTGCTGAATTTGACATGAGCTTTACATGTTCTTTATGCTACAAAGGGAGCTCCATAGGTTCTTGGTTCTACAACGCTTTACATGAAAGGTCTCCATAGGTTCAAGAGATGGATCATGTAGAGTTTGATGTGAAAGGTTCTTACAGGTTCTTGATCTTGTAAGGAAATATTGAGGACATGCTTAGTCCTACTAGGATAGATTTATTGTAAAAGAGCCTTGCAGTTCTTGGTCCTACAAAGCAACATGTTAATTTGTAGAATAAACATGTTAGGTGAAAAAGCTAAAATGAACACACACATTAGGGAACATTCAAAGAGATACAATTGAAGAAGAAGATTTCAAAGGGTGGTCCCTATTGTGGGGAACCCTTCAAGACACCAAGGGTCCCATTCAAAGGGAAACAACAATTGAAATACAAAGAGAAGAGAGAGGGTGCTTAAGAAGGACACAAATTTCCATAACAAGTTATTTATGCTCCCTAGCATATGGGGAAGGAGGACCATGCAAGATACTTTTGTGTCGCTATCATAGAAAGAGTATGGTTGCACACAATAGTGTACAACCATGAATGACAATGAGAAGGTAAAGCTACAAATCCCACATAATGGGAAAAAAAAAATAGTAGTGGGGTGTAAGAACCTCATGAAAAGACACTTAGAATGGACATGATAGAGGTAGAACTCGATATCACTTGTCATGCAAAGAAAAGATAAGTGCATACACAGATGGAAGAGTGATAGCACAAAAATAAAGAAGTTGTTATAATTTATCCTTTAGTGCCTTACATTCACTAGTGGAATGGCCAAGCATTTGATGGTATACATAGAAAAAATATTTTATTTTATCATGCTTATGAGATTTCTTATGTGTAGGAGGAGGAAGAGTAATTAAGTGGGCTTTGAGTAGCCTCAAGAAAATACACTCTTGCTTAGATAAAGAGTGAGAAGCAAGAAGAAACCCTTTCTCTTGTGAAGAGAAGGTTGACTGCTCACAAGAAGAAGAAAAGAAGAAAACATATGATGGAGGAAGGGATGGAGACAAAAACAAAGGATTGTAACCTAAAATTCTTGCAAAAGAGTGAGGTGTTGGCTCCAAAGGAACCTTAACTCCTTGTTCCATGTTACCCAGACAATTTCATTTTTAACCATTCTTAGAAAGGAGATTAAATCCAAAACCATAACATGATTGCAATTCCCTAGATGTAGGATGATCAACATTAAGGAAATTATAATTATTATTCACATTGTCCCATGATATTGTAACCATTCTTAGAAAGGAGATTAAATCCAAAACCATAACATGATTGCAACTCCCTAGAAGTAGGATGATCAACATTAAGTAAATTATAATTATTATTCACATTGTCCCATGCTATAGAAGAATAATCATCTTCCATAGTAGGTTTGAATGATATTGTTAGGAGGTCTAAGTGGATAGTGTCGACCTTATATTCCCTACTGAAGTAGCCTATAAAGTCTAAGGAAACCCAATCATCACCAAGACATGCATTCTCTTGAGAAGAAGAAGGGGAAAACTTAGGATTTCTCACTTTAGAAGGATATTTTTTAGGGACATCTACCTTGAGAGTATCCATTGTAATAGATAATGTTGGAGTAGACACCAACACATTGGAAGACACTAAAGCGATAATAATTTTAAGAGTAGGTGTAACTAAAACCTAACTAGAAACTACCATCTCACATAAGTGTATAGCATCAGGGTCAACCTTGATTGTGAGTACTTGATCATTATGAATGAACTTAATAGATTTATGTAAGGTAGATGAGATTGCATCCATAGCATGAATCCACAGTCTACAAAGAAGAAGATTATATAGTAATTTTTTTTACATAACATGTACTAGGTGGGTACAGTAATAGGTCCTAACCTTAAAGGCAGTATTTTTGTGCCTAAGACTTGTTGACATAAACGATCAAACCCATGAATGTATAAGGAAGAAGAAATGAGAGAAGATGAATCAATTTTAATTTTACTTTGTGCAATAGATCAATACTACATACTTTAAGCACTGAACCAGTGTTAACAAGAGTACATCTAATGCCAATGCTATTAATGTTAACTATAATCATTAGAGGGTCCACTTGCTTCTGTACTTTCGAGGGTGAGAGTTCTTGCAGATAGGATGTAATATTCAGTGAATCTTCACTAATATGAGCTATCAACACATTAACATCAGTTGGCATAGCAAAATAAGGCAAGAGGATATTTTGCAAGGCTTCCTAAAGCATACCTTGATAAATCAGGGAAAATTGAACCAAGTCCCACAATGAGATCTTGGCCAAAGTAACATAGAGTTGCTCAAAAAGATCATAATCACTAGGTGCTTTATTTGTAGGTTTAGGTTTTGAAGGAAGTCTTGGTTGAGAAGATGGTAAAGGAGAATGTTGTTCAATATTTTGTTTATTACTTCTAGTATTATAAGTATGGGACACCATTCTATTGGAGGTA